>CM051014.1:20068863-20078863 GCA_027704905.1 Muraenolepis orangiensis
TGTTGGTTGTGTCTGATTTAGGCCTGAATTGAAATCACGTCAGATGTTATGATTGTAGCTGGATTGTTGTATTTCTTTTTGTTCAGTCGGCTTTCCAACTCCAATTCCATGTTGTTGTGTTGCCTGATCAGATACCCTCAATTTGATTTTGGCATGGTGTGAAATATGTGTGAATGTCACACATATCGCTTAGGGCAGTGGTTCCCAACCTTTTTTGTCTTGTGTACCCCTTGAGCTGGTAGCCATTCTATAAGTACCCCTCACTCATTTGGATGATTCGCCTTACATTTTCTCTTATATTAAACCTTTTGTAATTGTATTTAACCAAACTACTCATTAAATAAATGAAAATCACTTTTATAACTCACCCTAATACAAATTAATTTAAACTTGACATTGACACTTGAATGAAATAATACTCACTTCTAGCAGTTTCAAAGATTCAAAGGTTTTATTGTCATATGCACATGAATCAGGTGCATGCATGCATATGAGGCTCCGCCCACAACTCAACATAGAATAGAATAGTGCAATAGAAACAACAACAATAACAGTAGTATCAACTGTGTAAACAGTGCAAGTACAAGAACAGCAGCAGCAACAACAACAGCAACCACACTAGAACAAAACGAGATAAAATAGAATACAATCAAATAGAATATAATATATATATATATATATTCAACATATTTTATTAAGTCACTAGAGCTTTTAATGAGACACTTGAGCTTGCTTATCTTTCATAAGCTTTGATAGTTCTGGGGGCAGTGTGGCCACAGCCGTCACTAGGCTGCTCTCCACATTCAGTCTGTTCCTCTGCTTGGTTTTGATGTGAGTCAGGGCCGAGAAGGTAACTTCACACATATAGGTAGATCCAAAAGGCAAGAGTTCATTCAATGCACATTTCCCCAGCTCTGGATACTCCTTTGCAACATCACACCAAAACTCTGTCAGTGACTTTTCAGCATATGCCATCTTTTGCCCACGATCAGAGAACAAATCCACCAGGTTTTCCTGCAGTCTGGCAGGAAGGCTGCTGCTGCTCTCAGTCACTCTGAATGGTTCCTCACTCAGTCCAGCTGTTCTGACTTTGCTTCAATGTCATGAAAGTACTGGTTGAACTCAGTTTTGAGTATGGACTGATGCGTTTTAACAATTGTGACCATCTGCTTGTTTTCAGCATCAGTAGTGGCAAGATAGCCATCAAGCAGTGGGAAACAGCTTATATCCCCTTTGTCGCATTTCGTCTCCCATCAAGTTGACTTTATTTATGAATCCATTCACTCTGTCATACATGTTAAGGATATGCGAGTCCTTGCCTTGAAGTGAGAGGTTAAGCTCATTAAGCTTGGAGAAGACATCGGCAAGATATGCCAGCCGTGCAACCCACCCTGCATCCTGAAAAACCACTGCGAGAGGATGAGAGTGCTGTATCAGGAAAGCAGACACCTCAGTGCGAAGTTCAAACAGCCTGGATAGTGTTTTGCCACGTGACAACCAGCGGACGTCTGTGTGAAGCAGTAGCTGCCCATGCTCTGCCCCGCTGTCTTGACACAGAGTTTGAAATTGTCGGTGATTCGTAGGTCTGGACTGAATGAAATTAATCACCTTAACTGCGTCATCCATGACAGCACTTAACTCGGGGCTCATCCTTTTACTGGCGAGAGCCTCCCGGTGGATAATGCAGTGATTCCACTTCATTTCGGGGTTTACCTTCATCACACGTCCATGCAACCCACACACTTTCCCCGTCATTGCAGCTGCGCCGTCGGTACAGATGTGACTGCAGGATTTCCACTCAAGATTGTTTTCTTTGAAAAAGCTGTCAATCATCTGAAATCCATTTTCGTTAGCTTCTTGCAAAACAAAATCTCATGTCAGACTCTTCAGCATAACGCACAAAGGCCAGGAGCTGAGCCTCCCCACTCACATCCGTCATTTCATCCAACTGTAGAGCGAACTGACCGGCTCTTTTATTTTATTCACCACCTGTCCAACAATATTAGTGGACATGTCATCGATCCTGCGGCAGATTGTGTTGTTCGATAATGGAACGTTTGCACGTTTGCTGCTTTCTGGTCCAGCGTAGTTTCAGCCAAAATGATCGCGGCAGGGAGAATCAGATCTTCTGCAATTGAATGTGGTTTTTTTTACTTGGCCGCAAGTAATGCCACAGCATAGGATGACCTCCATTGCTTTGCTCGACACACTTGCCGCTTTTTAGAATGTAGTCTGACATGACTTGAATTCGGACAGTTTTCGTTTGAAAAAGTCCTCTATTTTACTGACATTCCCGGGGTGTTTGGTGCTCTGGTGCCGCTGCAGGTGGGCTGGCTTCATTGAATTATTTGCCAGCACTTCGCCGCAAAATCTGAGGTAAGTAAATCCATAAACAATGTATTTGTCACTGAACTGCCGGTGTTTGGTCTTGTCCACTTTTTTTTTCTTTTCGCTGGGCTCACCCGGTTCCACAGCGACGGTACCGGTATTAGTGCGTTTAACGCGGCCCAACCATGCATCCATTTTCCAGAGTTATGAGCACGAGTGCCACCAGCCGTCTCACAGACCGCATCGCAGGTTTCATTTTGCGGGTTTCATTTTGCGGTTTCATTACGTGGGTCTTAGGCTGCTAAGCATTGCTAAAATGTGTTAAATGTTTTTAAATAATATTTATATATATTTAAAATAAATTGCAATCACTAATCTTTCTACGTACCCC
This sequence comes from Muraenolepis orangiensis, assembly GCA_027704905.1. Classification (NCBI taxonomy): domain Eukaryota; kingdom Metazoa; phylum Chordata; class Actinopteri; order Gadiformes; family Muraenolepididae; genus Muraenolepis; species Muraenolepis orangiensis. Next base: position 20,071,583 of record CM051014.1, read on the forward strand.
CTGCAATCCCATCACTTACCCCTAGGTCCGCATACCCCCGGTTGGGAATCACTGGCTTAGGGGGTGTTGTTAGCTAATGTGTTAGTTAGCTAGTGTCTTTACGAAAGCGCATTAACTCATATCGGAATCAGAATAATAAATGTTGAATAAAACAATACATAAAAAATATTAGCAGTGTAGCTTGCCACATAAGCCACATTGCCACACTGTACAGCCACGTTTTCCTTTGGAAGTGGCTGGATAGTCAAGGGAGAGATATACAGAAAGTGGGGGGGGAGAGAGTGAGAGAGAGAGAGAGAGAGAGAGAGAGAGAGAGAGAGAGAGAGAGAGAGAGAGAGAGAGAGAGAGAGAGAGAGAGAGAGAGAGAGGTGCAGGGGAGATCATTTGTGTGTACAAGGGTGTGTTTGTGCGGATGAGGTGGCTGGTGCGCCAGGGTAGAGGCATGATGAGTGTGTGTGTGTGTGTGTGTGTATATGTGTGTGTGTGTGTGTGTGTGTGTGTGTGTGTGTGTGTGTGTATGTGTGTATGTAATAGCAGAGGTTGATACCATGCTAGGCTGACACACCATCCAAAATGTAGCTTTGTAGCTTAACCAGGAATAATGAAGATTCAACTGAGATAGGTTGTGTGTGTGTGTGTGTGTGTGTGTGTGTGTGTGTGTGTGTGTGTGTGTGTGTGTGTGTGTGTATGTGTGTGTGTGTGTGTGTGTGTGTGTGTGTGCGTGCATGTGTTAGTGTGTGTGTATGTGTGTGAGAATAGAAGCCCTAGAAGAAAGATGGATTTTCCTGATCCACTCATCTGAAATAAGATCCATTTAGATTAAAGAGACCCGGCACTTCCCACTCTGCGACTGGGTCAAAGGTCGGGCCGATAAGGAGCCAGAACCACTGGTCCTATTTACTCTTTTGGACCGGAGAAACCTGTAGTCTCCTCATTTAATGATAATTTTCTCACTTCTAATGCTCTTCTTATCGTGTTCCTCTGATGTGCACTTTGCTGAAGAGTCGCTTTTGGTTTTGCCAGTGATACCGCAGAATGGATTTCTAAATGACAACTTTAATGGAGACAATGTACAAGGGACATCGAAATACATATCTTAATACAATTATGCATATCAAAATGTGGTTGTGATTTTGCTCATGGCCTGACTTTTCATCCCCTTCAACAAACAATCCCTCAGCCCTCCTCTTCCCCCCCGGTTCCTCCTTCCCCTTGGAACACCCTTGACAACCACTTCCTGCTCTGTGTGTGTGTGTGTGTCAGTTCACCGCCTGTCAAGACTGCTCCCTTCACGGCAGCGTAGAGAAGCGACAACCGTCAAAAAATAAGGATTCTTCTCAGTCTGAAAGAGACGTACCGCAGACAAAGTGTTGAAAGTGTTGAAATAAATAAATCGCAAAGGTCGTCCGTCAAAAAGATGTTGAAGATACATTTAAGGTATTTTTTTTGCGGCATGGTAATTGTGACCCAATTAACTCCCCCCTCCTCCCCCACCCTGAGACAGAGGGGGAGCTTGGACAGATGGGTCCAGATGTGTATCTGTTGGCCTAGAGAAAACGCCACCCGCTACCTTTCAGGAGCTGCCAGAAGAGACTTTCTAGTACTTTCTAGATTTAAACCTCTTTGGACCCAGCTGGACACCACCTCCTGCCAGAGTGTTCTTACAGGGTGTATCACTGCCTGGTACGGGAACTCCACCGCACTCGAGCGCAGAGCGCTTCAAAGGGTGGTGCGGACGGCCCAGTATATCGTTGGAGGTGAGCTCCCCTCCCTCCTGGATATATACAACCAGCGGTGTGTGGCCAAGGCCAAACGCTTCATAAAAGACAATGCCCACCAGCCACGATCAGTATCAAGTGCCGTACAAATAGACTTAGAGACAGCTTCCACAGTCAGGCCATCAGGCTGCTGAACGAGGGTGTATAGCATATAACAATGTATATTTTATTACATCGATTTATATATATTGCTCTTTTTCTGTGCTGACATATTGCATTTTATATATTGCAAATTTAAATATTTAACTTTATACAGTTTTGTACTTTTTTACTTATTTTTATTCTATTCAGTTTTTTATAACTGCTGTCTGTCGTCGGGTATTGCACATAATATTTTCACTCATTGCTTATACTTGTGAAAACTGTGAAGTGACAATAAACTTAACTTGAACTTGAGATTAAGGGTAACAGATTATGTGTTGGTGTGTGTGTGTGTGTGTGTGTGTGTGTGTGTGTGTGTGTGTGTGTGTGTGTGTGTGCGTGCGTGCGTGCGTGCGGGCCTGTGTCTGCTGTGTGTCTAAATGTTAGCAAATGGCTATATGTACAAAACCCCACATGTGTGTGTCTATGCGGGTGGTCACACACACATACGCACACGTGTGTGTGTGTGTGTGTGTGTGTGTGTGTGTGTGTGTGTGTGTGGGTGTGTGTGTGTGTGTGTGTGTGTGTGTGTGTGTGGGTGTGTGTGTGTGTGTGTGTGTGTGTGTGTGTGTGTGTGTGTGTGTGTGTGTGTGTGTGTGGGGGTGTGTGTGTGTGTGTGTGTGTGGGGGTGTGTGTGTGTGTGTGTGTGTGTGTGTGTGTGTGTGTATTTCAGCCTTTGTAAGTGTAATGACTGTGGCCTGCCCGCTGTGACTACAATGTCTCAGAGAGTGAGTTTGACGGCCAGCGTGGAAGCGAGTCCTGGGATCCATAACCCAAGTAATAATAATAATAATAATAATAAATTAGAATCATAAGCGCACTTTTAATTTGCGTAGACAAAACTCAAAGTGCTACAGTGTAAAAAATGGTTTAAATAAAACAAATAAAAGAAAAAGCAGCAACGTTTACGCATGCATGGCAACCAGTGTTTTTTTTTTTTTAATCTAGTGAAAGGCTATTCTATTCTTCACCACAGACATCCACAGTCTGTGGTGTCCTCAGCTGGTTTGGGAGGGCATTCCACAGTCTGTGGTGTCCTCAGCTGGTTTGGGAGGGCGTTCCACAGTCTGTGGTGTCCTCAGCTGGTTTGGGAGGGCGTCCCACAGTCTGTGGTGTCCTCAGCTGGTTTGGGAGGGCATTCCACAGTCTGTGGTGTCCTCAGCTGGTTTGGGAGGGCGTTCCACAGTCTGTGGTGTCCTCAGCTGGTTTGGGAGGGCGTCCCACAGTCTGTGTTGTCCTCAGCTGGTTTGGGAGGGCATTCCACAGTCTGTGGTGTCCTCAGCTGGTTTGGGAGGGCATTCCACAGTCTGTGGTGTCCTCAGCTGGTTTGGGAGGGCGTTCCACAGTCTGTGGTGTCCTCAGCTGGTTTGGGAGGGCGTCCCACAGTCTGTGTTGTCCTCAGCTGGTTTGGGAGGGCGTCCCACAGTCTGTGTTGTCCTCAGCTGGTTTGGGAGGGCATTCCACAGTCTGTGGTGTCCGTCCCACAGAGGGATCTATATTTATAGATCTCTTCCACTAGCTTGTAAAGACATACCAGTTGGGACAATGGGAGAGCCTGGCTGGAAGCCGAAGCTGGCAATGCAAGCTCTTGTTGTACAGCCAAACCCTGGCCGGGATAGCAAAACTTTTTCTGTAGCCGGTAAGAGGACGACGAGCTCAAACATCCTGGACTGGACACCAACATCCTTAAGACAAAGTCTCGCACTTATTTGGTTTCCTGCCAAGGCGCTGTGCAGTCTCTCTCTGCAGAAGTTTTGCTCAAGCATCGTCAAACTCCTATATCTGAGATGAAGTAAAGGCTGACTCATCGAACCATACACTTCTGCTTTCGAGGCTGGCATCAGTGCAGTGTGTTGCACACACAAGGAGTAGGACCACGTGGATTTGCATAGATCTGTTAGGACGTCCTGTGACTACCTGACAGAGCACATAGTGTGTGTGTGTGTGTGTGTGTGTAGCTCTGCTTCGAAGTACAGTTCACGCCGCTTGAGACCACTGAGAGAGAACATAGGGCTGGCACTCGATAGATATACCCTTTGATCCTTGGTAGTAATCAGTGTGGAGTTCCACTTCAGTGACATGACTATCCAGTATACACAGTGTGTACGTCTTGGACAGACGGTGGATGGAAAAGTGTGATGAAAGAAGTTGGCAGAATATATGTGAGTTTGTGTGTGTGTGTGTGTGTGAGAGAGAAAGAGAGAGAGAACAAGGACACTGTGAATTGTGGCCTCGACCGAGCGGCAAAGCTCGTCAAATCAGTAAGTAGTAGACAACTCACGGCTGCTATATGACGCACGGAGCATGAGAGGCAGGTGGTCCGCCGTGGTTAATAGTACGCCTGCAAAGGAGAAGCCAAGGGTACAAGCGGCGGCAAGTTGTAGCTGTTGATTTTGCTCATGTTTCTGCTCTGCGCCCGCGCCCGGCGCTGTGGTAAACAGCCCGTCTCTCTCTAGGTCAAGTACAGGTTAGATAAACCTGCCCTGGGAAAGGAGGAGAGAAACTGTAAGTGTATTAAACATCAATTTTTTGCCGACCCCTGCCGTCTACTCTAAACTGTTGTTGCGGGGGGAAAAATAAGGCATTCTGGGTTGTCTCTGTATCAAGGTCTAGTGGTGACAGCTTATCTTATCATATCTTATCTCCTCCTCTCCTCTCCCCTCCTGTCCTCTCCTCTCCTGTATCTTCTTCTCCTCCCCTCTCTTCTCCTCTGCCGTCTCCACTCCTATCCACTCCTGTCCTCTCCTCTCCTCTACTGTCCCTTCCTATCCTCTACTCCCATCTCCTCTCCTCTTTCATCTCCTCTCTCCTCTCTTCTATCTCCTCTCTCATATTTCCTCTCTCCTCTACTCTCTCCTCTCTTCTTTCTCCTCTCCTCTTTCCCCTCCACTAGTGTTTTGGATTACATCTGAACCTATAGCAGTATATGAATAATACCATATATGGCGTGGTATAAGCTGTTCATCCCGTCATCTCGTACGCATCATATCACACAGCATGTAATATGATGATGACAACCGTATGCATTGAAATAAATGACGTCATATGCATCATATGCCATATGTCATATGTATTTAGACACATGAATTTCATGATGATCAGCTTTAAACAGAAATTGGGGGGAAAAAATGGAAAATGAATTAAAAGGGAATAGGGCATACGAGGAGCTATCCAGTGCTGAACCAGTGGAACAGCTGCAGACCGTAGTGATCGGGCATACGGGAGCTCAGTGCTGACCAGTGGAACAGCTGCAGACCGTAGTGATCGGGCATACGGGGAGCTATCCAGTGCTGAACCAGTGAAACAGGTCCAGACTGTAGTGATAGGGCATACGGGGAGCTATCCAGTGCTGAACCAGTGAAACAGGTCCAGACTGTAGTGATAGGGCATACGGGGAGCTATCCAGTGCTGAACCAGTGAAACAGATCTATACTCTTGATAGGGGATGTGTGAAACTGACAGGACGCTATCCGGTTCTGAAACAGTGACGCAAATTTGGCAGTGCTCAAACAGAGACTCAGTATGCAAATACGTAATTATGCACAAAATAAATACTCACAATTACTAAATCGAGATAAAAACATCAAATCTAAGTCATTTTTTGTATAAAATATGCCTAATATATTATACATATTTATACATTTATACATACATTTATACATATTTATTATACATATATTTGTACTTGTGTGCAATACCCGACGACAGACAGCAGTTATAAAATAAGATAAAATAAAAATAGATAAAAAATAGAATAAAAAATAGAATAAAGAATATAAAATAAAAATAAAAAATGCAATTTATAAAATGCAAAAATCAGCACAGAAAAGAGCAATATATATATATAAATCAATGTAATAAAATATACATTGTTATATGTTATACGCCCTTGTTCAGCAGCCTGATGGCCTGACTGTGGAAGCTATCTCTAAGCCTATTTGTACGACACTTGATACTGCGGTATCGCCTGCCTGACGGTAATAGTGAGTAAAGTTCGTGGCTGGGGTGGGCAATGTCTTTTATAATTATTTTGGCCTTGGCCACGCACCGCTGGTTGTAAATGTCCAGGAGGGAGGGGAGCTCACCTCCAACGATATACTGGGCCGTCCGCACCACCCTTTGAAGCGCTCTGCGCTCGAGTGCCGTGCAGTTCCCGTACCAGGCGGTGATACACCCTGTCAGAACACTCTCGATGGTGCCGTTGTAGAATGTTCTCAGGATGCGGGGGCCCATGCTGAATTTCTTCAGACGCCTGAGAAAATACAGGCGTTGTTGGGCCCTTTTCACCACGTGTGTGGTGTGCGTGGACCATGTGAGGTCCTCGGAGATGTGCACGCCGAGGAACTTGAAGCTGCTGACCCTCTCTACTGCAACGCCGTCGATGGAGATAGGGCTGTGCTCTCCCCTCTGCCTCCTGAAGTCCACGATCAGCTCCTTGGTCTTCTTGACGTTGAGGGCGAGGCTGTTCTCCTGGCACCACTGCTCCAGCGATCCGACCTCCTCCCTGTAGGCTGTCTCGTCGTCGCCGGCGATCAGGCCCATCACTGTCGTGTCGTCAGCAAACTTGACGATGACGTTGGAGCTGTGCATAGCCATGCAGTCGTGGGTGTAGAGGGAGTAGAGGAGAGGGCTCAGCACGCATCCCTGGGGGGCTCCCGTGTTGAGGGTCAGTGGCTCTGATGTGGTGCTGCCCATCCTCACCACCTGGCGGCGGTCCGACAGGAGGTTCAGTATCCAGCTGCACATGGATGGGGGTACGCCTAGACCTCTCAGCTTGGTGTCGAGCTTGGCAGGAACTATTGTGTTGAATGCTGAGCTGTAGTCCACAAACAGCATTCGCACAACAGTTCTTCCCCTCCAGGTGGGAAAGGGCAGTGTGGAGGGCCATGGCAATTGCGTCGTCCGTGGATCTATTTTGACGATATGCAAATTGCCATGGGTCCAGCGTGGTAGGTAACACGGAGCAAATAAAGTCCTTGCCCAACCTCTCGAAGCATTTGCTAACGATCGAGGTGAGGGCCACAGGTCTGTAGTCATTCAGGCATGTTACCTTGGTTTGTTTAGGGACAGGCACGATGGTGGATATCTTGAAGACCGCGGGGACAACAGCCTGGGACAGGGAGAGGTTGAAGATGTCTGCAAAGACTCCTGCCAACTGGTCTGCGCATGCTCTGAGGACGCGGCCCGGGATGTCGTCGGGGCCTGCCGCCTTACGGATGTTCAGCCGCTTAAAGGTGCGGCGCACATCCGCCTCCGAGATGCGCAGCTGGCTGGTCTCCCCAGTCGGTGCTGGCTTCGGCGGGCTGCCGTTTACGTCGAACCGAGCAAAAAATGTATTTAGCTCTCCTGGGAGGGAGGTAGA
>CM051014.1:20083863-20093863 GCA_027704905.1 Muraenolepis orangiensis
ATGCCCTGCTTCTGTTCTATATAAAACTTTACCTACGCTCTGACTAAAGGTTTTACGAAAGATTAACTTTAATTTGTCAAAGTATCGTGGTGGAACCTCAGGTGTAACGCTTGTTCATTTGTTAATTTGTTACATCATTCACTATACATCAGTGTACAGCTTGTACATTACCGTCCCTGGACATACTTTTCATTTCATTTATATTTCATTGTTTGAGGGCTATTTGCTATGTTATATTTTTACATAGCTGTGCATGTGTGTGTATGCTGTACATGTATGTGTGTGTGTGTGAGTGTGGGTATAAATGTGGGTGTGTGTGGGTGTCAGAGAGTGTATATGAGTGAGCATTTGTGTTTGTGTGTGAGTACGTGTGCTTGAGTTTGTGTAAGAGTGTGTGTGTACGTGTGCGTGTGCATGTATACTTTGTGTGAGTATGTGTTGGTGTGTGTGCATACAAGCAGACTCCAGAGCGCTATAATATATCACGACTGCAGCTCACCCATCTCCTGTCTGTCAGACAGACAGAAAGACAGACAGAGTAATAGACAGACAGAGACAAACAGAGAGACATACAGACAATTAGACAAAGAGACAGACAGACAGAGAGAGAGACAGACAGACAGACAGAGAGACAGAGACAGTCAGACAGACACAGAGAGAGAGAGACAGACAGGAAGAAAGACAGGCAGAGAGACAGACAGGCAGAGAGAGACCGAGAGACAGGAAGACAGACAGGCAGACAGACAGGCAGACAACGCCCTGCTGAACACACACTGCAACATCAAACATCAAATATTCAGTCAGCTCTCCATGCTCTTTTTAAATCGCATTCTCCCTAATTGAAAATTGCAAATATAAACCCAGCCTTTCAGCGACACAACAAACAACTAGCAGTAGCTAAGTAGGATTTATATATATATATAGTATCATTTTTCTTGTTTTATTTTGATTTATTTTTCACTGTTACTAACAGTGTTCGGCTGTGGCACACAACTTCCCTGTGTGGGAATAATCTTATCTACTGTCTACCCTGTGTGGAAAGGTGTTTCCAGAGTTCATATTACTGTACATATTGTTGTACCAAACCATCACGTGGGTATTTAATGGGTAATGTTAGCAGGAGATAATGTATGGATGCACCTTCTATCTCTTCAAAAAAAGCTAGTACACACCCATTTCCATCCTGGACAAAGCATCCCTAACGTGACGAGATGCTGACAGCCACACGGTTTAAACCTGATAAGACGTTGTACTGTATTTTTTGCTACGACGCCAGCCAAGGTCCCGGCCGATGATATGGCAACCAGTCCGCCCCGTCAGCCGGGAGCTGATGAAGTGGAAGAGTAGGTTTGTTGTGGGGGGGAGATCAATAATGTCCCTCGCTCGCTCGCAGTAAATGCAAAACAAACATTGTCAATAATTGGCTCCAAAGAGAGAGAGAGAGAGAGAGAGAGAGAGAGAGAGAGAGAGAGAGAGAGAGAGAGAGAGAGAGAGAGAGAGAGAGAGAGAGCTGGGGGGGGGGGGGACCTGGTGATGGAGCTGATGACGGCGAAGGCGTCTGTGATCAAATGTAATGTTTTCAGATCCTGAACAGCAGTGGCTGAGCCCTGTGTAAACACGCAGCGTCTGGTTGTTGTGTAATCCTAGATTACGCTCTCAGGTAATTGGGCCTGGGTGTCTGGCCGATTCTTTTTTTCATTCGATTCATTCGCATTCGATTTAGTTTGGGGGTTCCACCAAGGGAAATAACACAACAGCACTTGAGCAACAAGGCGGGAGGGGCAACGCCTAACAAGGTGCGGGGGATCCTCCAGCACTGCAGCACTAAACTCACTAACTCTCTCTCTTACATATTCTACCCCCCCCCCCCCTTCAGGCATGGAAAGTGTACACCCAATTTGCGGAGAGATTGAAAACGGGTTAAGCGCAGGGAAGGCGATTACCGTGTCTGCGAGCCATACCCGCTGAACACATGGCACCCGCTATTGTCTTTTTGGCTGATTGCTACGAGTCCTAGCTCTGGTCTGTTGGAGTAGCGTTAACACTGTTAACACTGCTAATGCCGCTGACACCGCTGCTTACCGCTGCAACACTGCTTACACTGCTCACATCCCTATCCACTGCTCTCTGAGTTCTATCCATAGCTGTCAATCTGTTGGAGTAGTGTTAACACCGTTAGCCCTGCTTAAACCACCAATATCGCTAACCGCCACTAGCTGGGGTTCATTGTATCCTTCACGGACTCCCTTTTCCAGTCTTCGTCTCATCTTGACAAACAAATAGCTATCGTCCTCCTCACAAACACCTAGTTATCGTCCTCCTGACAAACACACAGCAATCGTCCTCCTGACAAACACACAGCTATTGTGTTAACAAACGCACAGCTATCGTTCTGACAAACACACAGCTATTGTCCTCCTAACAAACACACAGCTATTGTGTTAACAAACACACAGCTACCGTCCTCCTTACAAACACACAGCTATCGTCCTCCTTACAAACACACAGCTATCGTCCTCCTTACAAACACACAGCTATCGTCCTCCTTACAAACACACAGCTATCGTTCTGACAAACACACAGCTATTGTCCTCCTGACAAACACACAGCTATTGTGTTAACAAACACACAGCTATTGTCCTCCTTACAAACACACAGCTATCGTCCTCCTTACAAACACACAGCTATCGTCCTCCTTACAAACACACAGCTATTGTCCTATAAAACACACAGCTATTGTCCTTACGACAAAAACACAGCTATTGTCCTCCTTACAAACACACAGCTATCGTCCTCCTTACAAACACACAGCTATCGTCCTCCTTACAAACACACAGCTATTGTCCTATAAAACACACAGCTATTGTCCTTACGACAAAAACACAGCTATTGTCCTCCTAACAAACAAACAGCTATCGTCCTCCTGACAAACACACTGCTATCGTCCTAACAAACACAAAGCTGTCGTTCTCCTAACAAACACAGAGCTATCGTCCTCCTGACAAACACACTGCTATCGTCTTAACAACACACAGTTATTGTCCTCCTTACAAACACACAGCTATCGTCCTCCTGACAAACAAACAGCTATCGTCCTCACAAACAAACAGCTATCGTCCTCCTGTCAAACACACAGCTATCGTCCTCCTGACAAACACACAGCTATCGTCCTCCTGACAAACACACAGCTATCGTCCTCCTGACAAACACACAGCTATCGTCCTCCTGACAAACAGACAACTATCGTCATCCTGACATGTAGATTCGGGGGGGATCCATCAGTCAGCCCTGCCACTTTGCATCATTTTGCTGAGCCACCAGCTGACACAGCAGTGGCTCCCCCCAGCTGTCTGTAATTCAAATGAATTGCGCCCGCTGAGCATATTGGCTCCTCCAGCGTCGGAAGTTCCCCCCCTTCCGACTCTGGAGGAGGGGGCGCTTGATTCATGGCCACATGGCGTCACACCGCCAGGTTTAAGGCTATGTGGGCGGGCCTGAAGGGCGGGACAACCCTTTTTTTTACTCTCTCCCTCTTGGTTGGTTGGATGTCTCGGAAAGGGGGTTGGGTCTGTCTGGAGCTGCAGCCTGGGAACCCGGGTCCTAAAAATCACAACACTGCCTTTGGCAGCTTTGTGTGTGTGTGTGTGTGTTTGTGGCTAGGAGGTCGGACCCACTCCCAGCCATGGTGCTGGGCTCACCATGTAGTGGGTAAGAGGTTGGACCCACTCCCAGCCATGGTACTGGGCTAACCATGTAGTGGGTAAGAGGTCGGACCCACTCCCAGCCATGGAACTGGGTTCACCGTGTAGTGGATAAAAGGTTGGACCCACTCTTAGCCATTGATACAACATATTTATTTGCCATTTGTAACATTTGCCCATTCCCTCCCGCAGTAAACATCTCAAAAAACAATACCATAACAATCATATATATAATAAAAATAAAAACGAGACAGCAAAAAGGACAGCAAAGTGACTCTTAGACTCTGTTGAATGTGCAAAATGATTTAAAAGCATTTAAAGTGCAGTTGTGCAGCAGCATCATGAATACAGTGCAGTACAGTGCAGTAGCTGTAATGAGTCCAGAAAGTCCAGCATAGTATGTAAGTGTATGACAATGTTATGAAAGTGGCAGCACTCCTAGCAGTTCAGTAGGCGCACTGCCTGTGGCTAAAAACTATCCTTAAATCTGGTAGTACTTGTACGGATGCTGCACAACCGGCGACCAGACGGTAGGGGGGAGAAGAGATGGTGCCCAGGGTTGTTTCAGTCCTTTATGATGGACATGGCCTTCTTCCAACATCTGGTCCTACAGATCTCCTCAATGCATGAAAGTGCACACTCGATGATCTTCTCTCCCATCCTCACGACCCTCTGGATGGTTTTCGTTCAGTGGTATTGCCGTACCACACAGTGACGCCACTTGTCAGGACGCTCTCTACGGTGCCACGGTATTGGCACTATTCCGCTTTTTCTGAGGCACCGCAGAGCATAAATGTGCTGGTGGGCCTTCTTCAGCATGACCTCCGTGTTGCCGGTCCACGCCAGGTCTTCGGAAATCTGTAGTCCAAGGAAACACCAGCTGACCACTTCCACTAAGTAAAAAGTTCAAGTAAACTAAGGAAGCTAAATAAACTGCAAGAGCTCATAGAGACACGTCTTCTTTCCTCCAGTGCCGTGCTCAGTCCTCTGTCAGGTGGAGTGGGTGCCCTGGTGGCTCCTGATGTTCATGATGAACTCCTTAGTCTTGCTGACATTCAGTGCGAGGCTGTTGTCCTCACACCATCGCGTCAGCTGGACTACCTCATTTCTGTACTCAAGCCGATGATTGTGGTGTTGTCTGCAAACTTGATAATGCGATTATTTCTGTCCTTGGCAGTACAGTCATGTGTGTACAGCGACTACAGCCGGGGACTGAGGCAGCAGCCTTGGGGTGCTCCGGTGTTGATGACCAGTGGATGAGAAGTTGTTCCCAATCTTTACCACTTGAGGCCTGCCATTGTACTGGGATCACCATGTAGTGGGTAAGAGGTTGGACACACTCCTAGCCATAATACTGGGTTCACCATGTAGTGGGTAAGAGAATGGACCCACTCCCAGCAATGGTACTGGGTTAAGTCCGGGTCGGGCCGCTGAGCGAGGGTGGAGAGGAGAGAAATGAGAGAAAAATGAATAGAGATTGTTCCCCCTCTCTCTCTGCCTTACGATCTGCCTTGCTTTATATATATATATATACACAATATAAAATAAATATACAATGTCTTATATAATATATATATATATATATATATATATATATATATAGATATATATATATATATATATATATATAGAGAGAGAGAGAGAGAGAGAGAGAGAGGGAGGCCTATTAGTTTGTGAAGACACCATCTGACCTACAAGTAACATGCAGTAATTTAATCCGCCCTGGCGTGGATTGAAATGAGTAGTGATCTGCAGATCCAATCGTAATCGTTATTACAGGCCCGGGTTAGGGGGCTTGAGTGTTCTACCAAACAATGTGTTGGGATGAAGTGGGATACTTTAGATCCATCACGGATCTTTCCAATCCGCTCCAGCAGCAGCAGTGACAAAGCAAAACGGCAGAAGTATCCCTGAAGTTGTCTCCAAAGCACTTCACCTCCACGGCGACTCCCGAATACAGCTGTCGGTTGTCTGTCCGTCTGTCCATCCATCCATCCGTATTTCTATCGATCAGACTCACTCAATAAGTACTTTAATCCAGAGGGATATTGCTAAATCGATCTGCTCTATCTTTCCAACTATCTATTTCAAATTGTGTCTTATAATATTTGGGGGCTTTTATCCAGAGTGTCTTACGATACGGTGATATATACGCTATAGTTAGGATGGTCCTGTGTCGGGAATCGAATACCTTACCCCTAGCTCTTTATCTATTTGTCTGTCTGTCCATCTGTAGCCTAACCTTAGGATACACAGCCTGTTCTTTTTGGCAGGGGGACTAACCAATGGAAATCAGCCTTGTGTCTGCAATTGGGTGCATTTACATTTTAATTGGTTTTAAAATGTTTATGAATGTGCAAATGTCCTCCTTGAGCAAAGAAATACATTTCAAATCTCCATGCCTTTGAGCCAGAGAAAGCAGCTTCGCCCCCCCCCTCTCAGTACCTCTGTGTAACCCCTTCCAAGGTCACACCCCCATGCCTCCCCACATCTCTGTAGCAAGAACAAGTCACACCGTAAGCAATATTGAGGCTCCTCCTACCACGGTGACCACTGCAGGTGCAATTATTCAACGATACTTTTCAAAGACATTCGACTGCATTTTTTTCTAGACCAATGGGAAAAAACTGTTTCTCTTCAGCTATGGCCGTGACCTTGAAGGGGAGAGAGGGAGACGTATGGGCCGTTTGATTCAGGCTGGCTGGAGGCTGTCATGGCAAATTCTCTCTCTCCCCCCCACCACCCCCCCCCCCACCCCGACACTTACTGATGTCTCCTCAAAGGCAGGCCGGACGCCCTGGATCTGCATCATCCACAATTAATAATTCAGGAGGAAGCCTGCTTCTCGCAGAGTGATGGCGTGGCTCTCTCTTACGACGCGTTTGCAGTGTCATGCCGCCAGGTCCTAGCCTGCCCTCTGAAGGGGGGGGGGGGGGGTGTTCCCCAGAAAGATTGATTATTGACGGAAAAAACTAATATCCCCCCCTGGACTGAATTCAACAGGTGTGAGGACCACCACAGATGTGAGGAGGAGAACAGGATGGAGGAGAAGGTTTTAATTAGAGATGACACCTGTGGTGAAATTCAGCGCATTGGAGATGGGGGCAGGGCAGTCTAGTGGTTATGGTGACTGCCAGTAAAAAGGTTGTGTGTGTCCAATGCTTGTCCTTTGCTAGCTAAAGTATATTCGCTTGTTGAGATCTACGGTAGCAAAATAATGTTACACATCAAACACAATCAAACTTCTCTCACACCATCTTACAAGTCGCTTGGGGCAAAAGCATCTGCCAAATGACTGTAATGTAATTGTATTGTGTATTGTTAGGACCAGGCTCAGTAATTGCAACAAAGACAAGAGTCCACACATGACTAAATGATGAAGATAAATTAGAAATGAGAAGGATGTCAAATGAATTCTGTACAACCAGTGGTGAGTAGTATAGGGATGAGGGATGGGCCAGGTGATGTTGTACACCCAAACACACAACATACACAACTGCCACACAACTAAAACTAAAGTATAAAACCTAAAAGCACAAAACCAACTCGCCTGTGTGGGGAGATGAGTAGGGAGAGAGAGAGAGAGGGAGAGGGAGAGAGGGAGAGAGAGAGAGAGAGAGAGAGAGAGAGAGAGAGAGAGAGAGAGAGAGGGTCCACCTTATGAAGCCTACAGGCCCCACCTGCACAGGTGCACCACATCAGCTGACCACCATCTCAGCTCCGCCCACTGGCTCCCTGCACCAGATAGACAACCAGCAGACTGACACATAGCGTCACAGTATATATACAGTATGTGTGGTGATCAATATGTGTGTGTGTGTGTGTGTGTGTGTGTGTGTGCGTGTGTGTGTGTGTGTGTGTGTGTGTGTGTGCGTGTGTGTGTGTGTGTGTGTGTGTGTGTGTGTGTGCGTGTGTGTGTGTGTGTGTGTGTGTGTGTGCGTGCGTGCATGTGTGCGTGTGTGTATGTGTGTGTGTGTGTGTGTTGTGTGTGTGTGTGTGTGTGTGTGTGTGTGTGTGCGTGCGTGCATGTGTGTGTGTGTGTGTGTTTGTGGGTGTTCTGCCAGCTTACCCGGCTCTCACAGCCTGGAATTTTGACTACACGTAGTGCAGATCAACTCTGTTGATCTACACTACAAGATACAAGATACAAGATGTTTTATTGGCCATTTGCAACAAGTACAATGGAATGCTTACTCCCCATTCCCTCCCGCATTATGAATTGAAAAATACTATATACTATATACAATAAAAATGAACATAGAAAGAACAATATAGCGACGGATGATATTTACATTTTGAATTGATCCATCTTGATCCATTTCCTTAATTTCCCTGGGGATAAATAAAGTCTCTTGAATCTTGAATCTTCTCCCACTTATCCGTAATCGGGTCGCGGAGGTAGCAGCTTCAGCAGGGGACTCCAAACTTCCCTCTCCCTGGCAACATCGACAAGCTCTGACTGGGGGATCCCGAGGCGTTCCCAGGCCAGTGTGGAGATGTAATCACCCCACCTGTACCTCGGTCTGCCCCGTGGTCTCTTCCCAGTTGGATGTGCCTGGAAAACCTCCCTTGGCAGGCGACCAGGAAGCATCCTTACTAGATGCCCGAAACCACCTCAACTGGCTCCTTTCTACGCAAAGGAGCAGTGGCTCTACTCCGAGTCTCTCACGAGTGACTGAGCTTCTCACCCTATCCCTCAGGGAGATACCAGCCACTCTCCAGAGGAAACTTATTTCGGCCGCTTGTATTCGATGTCGTCCTTTCTTTCATTACCCATTGTTCATGACAATGGTCATAAACAATGACCATTGTTACCTACCCTCACCTCATAGGTGAGGGTAGGAATAGAGCTAGTAAAGTAGATAGAGAGCTTTGCCTTCTGACTCAGCTCTCTTTTGGTTACAACGGTGCGCCAAAGTGCACCCAATACCACTCCCGCTGCACCTATTCTCCTGTCAATCTCATGCTCCATCCTCCCCTGACTCGAAAACAAGACCCCGAGATACTTGAACTCCTTCACTTGGGGTAAGGACTCATTCCGTACTTGGAGTAGACAATCCACCGGTTTCCTGCTAAGAACCATGGCCTCAGATTTGGAGGTGCTGATCCTCATCCCAGCCACTTCACACTCCGCTGCAAACCGATCCAGTGAGTGCTGAAGGTCACATACTGATGACCCAAACAGGACCACATCATCTGCAAACAGCAGTGATTCAATCTTGAGCCCACCGTACTGAAACCCCTCCCCTCCATGACTACGCCTTGAAATCCTGTCCATGAAAATCACAAACAGGATGGGTGACAAGCGAGCCCTGGCGGAGGCCAACACCCACTGAGAACAGGCCCGACTTACTACTGAGAATCCGGACACAGCTCTTGCTTTGGGAGTAGAGAGATTGGATGGCCCTCAACAGTGACCCCCGCACCCCATACTCCCGCAGCACCCCCCACAGTATTTCCCGAGGGACCCGATCATATGCCTACTCCAAATCCACAAAACACATGTAGACATGTAGACCGGATTGGCATACTCCCAAGCCCCCTCCAGGATCATTTCAAATTTATGTTTTGAATTGTGCAGTAGTGCCAGTAGTGCAGCTGCATCATGAATACAGTGCAGTACAGTGCAGTAACTGTAATGAGTCAAGAAAGTCCAGCAAAGGTAACAAGGTATACGGTGTGCTATAACACATGAATGTTTGTGTGCTGTTGCTCCCGCAGACCTGGAGAGCTATACATGAGCTGTGTTTTTTTCGGAGGTTGAGGCTACCGCCAGGCATGGCTGTCCTCCTTGATATAGTAATGATATAGTCGGTGATGTAGCAAAAAGGCCAAATGTAAAACAATTGAAACAAACTCATAATAGACAAAAGAGGGGCACACGCATGCAGACATGCTTTTGAGTGAGAGTGAGAAATGCATGTTGTCATGTTAGGCGAGACACCTTGGACAACACAATGCAATTGGGTATTGACGGCAACACACGGCCGTGGTGTGGGTGAGGAATTAGCACTCCACCATGAACCTTTCATCCACACACACCATGCCCCTCTCTCTCTTCTCTCTCTCTCTCTCTCTCTCTCCTCTCTCTCTCTCTCTCTCTCCTCTCTCTCTCTCTCTCTCTCTCTCTCTCTCTCTCTCTCTCTCTCTCCCCCCATATCTCTCTTAACTGTCTGTATCACTGCCTCTGTATCCCCCACTCTATTTGTTTCTCTCACTCCCTCTCTGCATCTCTTCCTCTCTTCCTCTCTCTCTTCTTCTTTATGTCTCCCTCCCTCCCTCCCTCCCTCCCTCCCTCC
>CM051014.1:20096363-20133863 GCA_027704905.1 Muraenolepis orangiensis
TGCCATCCAGAGGGCCGTTGGGTAATGTTGCCGTGCTGCCATGCATCACCCAGAGGATCCAGAACGCTCTCCTCTCCACTCCCTCATAATTGTATCGTTAATCACTTTCATCATCACCATAACACATTGAATTGTTATCTTACGTTTTTTGTTATCTTACAAAAAACAGAAAGAACACGCACGTTTTCCCCCGCCCATAAATCGGGGTCAGTTCATTTGTATGCATGTATTTATATGTGTGTGCATATATGTATACACATATATGTATATAAAAATATATACACACATATATATATGTGTATATATATATATGTATATATATGTGTAAATATATGTGTGTGTGTGTATATATGTATATATATGTATATATATATATATATATAATATATATATATATATATATATATATATATATACATACAGTATGTGTGTATTTATATACTAATAATTAATCTCACTGGAAAATCATTTTTCCAGTCACACTCTGAAGATAGCTACCCATTGGCAAACTGTTTAGCTGCTCATGCTAGTCTACCCTGCTCTATAGATTTTCTTCCCAGGTCTACCATGCTCTAATTCCCTTCCTCTGCCTTTCTCTCTATCTCTCTCACTCTCTCCAAGTCTACCTCAATTTATCCCTTTTTTCTCTCTCTCCATCTTTTCATTTCCCTCTCTTACAATTGTCGCCCACGCCGAAGTTAGCCCAAACACCCAGCTCTGCGGCTGGCATATGTTAATCCTCATTACTTCCACCTCCTTGACCCGTTGTTGTGACTCAAGTCCGTCCTGACTGGGGGGGACATTGAGACAAGCTGCGTGTCCTCTTCCTGGATCCTGCCGCATGATCGAGCGAGACCAGCAATGAGGCCAGGCCAAGAGGCAGGTCCTCCTAAGTGGTGGGGAAGCCATGCGAGGCCGCCGCGGCCATTGCGTCACCATTAGCTAAGAGCGACCGCTGACGTGTTAACGAAGAGCTTACCTCCGCGACCCGATTTCGGATAAGCGGGAGAAGATGGATGGATGGATGTATGGTAAGCCACCATCTGTTGGGATGCAACAGATTAAAGATGTTTTTATTTGCCGTGTTGTACAAGATACAAGATACAAGATATTTATTTGCCATTTGTAACAAGTACATTGGAATGATTGATCCCCATTCCCTCCCACAGTAAACATCTCAAAAAAACAATACCATAAAAATAATATATACAATAAAAAGAAAAATGAACAAAAATAGGCCAGCAAAGTGACTGATGGTGTGAACATCTGTTGAATGTGCAAAAAGATTCAAAAGCATTTAAAGTGCAGTAGTGCAGCAGCATCATAAACACAGTGCAGTACAGTGCAGTAGCTGTAATGAGTCCAGAAAGTCCAGCAAAGTATGTCATTGTAATATTAATGACAATGTTATGAAAGTGAAAGTAATGAAAGTGAAAGTGGCAGCACTCCAGCAGTTCAGTAGGCGCACTGCCTGTGGATAAACTGTGATTGTTCTGCTCAGTGCTCTGGGAAGAGGGTGAGGTGGTGGTCAGCGGGGAGGGTCGCCCTGGTGGGCAGTTTGTGGTTGTCCTTGTCGAAGCGGGAATACTAAATATTTAGCTCGTCAGGGAGGGATGAGTTAGGGGGGGAATTGTTGGAGGGTTTGTAATGGCCTGATGCCCTGCCACATGTGTTGGGGATCAGAGTTGTTGAAGTGGTCTTCAACCCTACGCTTGTGGTTGAGCTTGGTCAGCTTGATGCCCTTGTTCAGGTTAGCCCTGGCTAAACACTAGGGCTGTGCATCGCCTGACGTAAAAGCAGCATCACGTGCCTTTAGGAGTAGGCGGAACTCTCTGTTCATCCACGGTTTCTGGTTGGGGAATGTTGTGATCTGTTTGAGGTGGTGACAGTGTCAATGCTGGAGTTGATGTAATCCAAAACAGAGGATATGTAGGAGTAAATGTCGGTGTGGGAGTCCAGATTGGACTGGGAGGCAAAACTGGGAGGATTCCAATCCGTGTGTAGAAACCGGTTCTGCAACTCAGAGTCTGCTCCCTCAGGCCACACTTTGACTGTGGAGTGGCGTGTACTTAGGCAGCTTGAACAAAGATAAATTATCACTCAGTCCAAGATGGGGGAGGGGCATGGCTTTGTAAGCATCAACAGCAACAGCCTTGTTGGTGTAAACATGGTCTAATGTTCTCTCTCCTCTTGTGGAGCAGGAGACATGCTGGTGACATTTGGGGAGCACAGTCTTTAAGTTGGCATGATTGAAATCGCCTGCCATAATAAAGGCTGCCTCTGGGTGGGAGTTCTGCTGTTTGTTAATAGCAGAGTAAAATTCCTTCATAGCTAGCTTAGCGTTAGCATCTGGAGGTATGTAAGCCACAGTTACAATGGTGGCTGTAATTTCCATGGGTTGGTAAAAACGTCTACATTTAACCAGGTATTCCAAGTTAGCAGAGCAGTGGCTCTCAATGGTGGTAGTGTCTTTGCACCAAGCCTTGTTAATGTAAATGTACAAATCTCCAGCCTCCACCTCAACCTCCACTCCCTGGTTTACCGGAGCCCTCAGCTGATTTGTCTGCTTTGTGTAGAGTGAGCCCCATTATCTCAATAGCTGTTGAACATAATGTAATGTACAGTCTCACATATATAGCCAGTCAGCCACTGTATTCTTCTACTGCGCTATAAAGCTATTTTGGTCATTGCGGGTATCCATACATGTGTGTATATGACTTCTGCGCATGTGCAATAAAGTTCTCTCCCTGCCCCGCCAAGTACGTGTGTGGACGTGTGTCTTTGCTCCTGCAGTCTAACTCGACAAAAGTACATTAACATACCTAATAAGTAAGTAGCTAGACATCCGTGTCATAAATATGAACAATGCAACAATAGAACTGTCGGCGATTCCGCTGTTAAGCCATAATTCTGGAGAGGGTGCTCACTGCAGACCCATAACCTCTAGCTCCCCCTCTCTGGAGCTCTAGCTCCCCCTCTCTGGAGCCCTAGCTCCGCCTCTTTGCTCTAGCTCCACCTCTCTGGAGCTAGTGACGCTCGTCTTGCTCGTTGGCAGTCAAAGAATTGATGTAATGTCAGTAAGTAACCCAATCTAAACTGAACTTTGTATGAGTATGGCAAGAGTTAGCGAATTTAACGTTAACGTTAACTATCATTTGACGTCTTTGTGGCTATACTTACTTACTATGTAACGTTAGCTCTTTTTTATTGTCCATCACCCACCAAAAGTTATTGTGTGTATTATGAGAAGTCATTACTTAAATTATTACGCTAATTCAAGGATCATGGTTATTTGTTTCCCCCTGAGATATCTTTGCATTCCCTCGCAATACATTTTGCATTACGAGTTACTTTTAAACGCTGGAGAATGCTGGAGAACGCTGGAGATCGTTGGCGGAACGTTCGCCGAACGTTGCACGCGTTCGGCTATTGTTAGTCAGTCGTTACCCTAGCGTTACTTGGTTGTTATTAATCGTTCACAATCTTTGCTTTGCAGTGAACGACTCACTGGTACACATCCGACACTGTGCGCATATTTTCGGATTGGAGATGGAGTGTGTGTGTGGGTCAGGACCAGTCCTTTTAGTCATACACACATCCGACATTGTGTGCCTATTTTCGGATTGGAGATGGTGTGTGTGTGTGGGTCAGGACCAGTGCTTTTAGTCATACACACATCCGACATTGTGTGCCTATTTTCGGATTGGAGATAGAGTACAGACGACATGGAGATGGAGTTTAGCAGTAGCCCCCCTCACACGCTTTTTCCCTCTTGGCGGCATGATGTGCACTGTTCAATATCCAGAAGAACTGTCACGGTTACGGTGGTTGTCAGGGGGCGTGGCCAAGCCACATGCGCTGGAGGCGCACCACCCACACACACACACACACACCACACACCACACACACACCACACACACACACCTGTCAGCAATTGCCGTGGCTGATTGCTAATCCCCTCACCTGGGGTCTATAGACCCTGGCTCCCCGTTACCCCGGGGTTAGGTCGTACGTCATACTTTGTTCATGTTACATCGGACATTCTGGACGGAATCGCCATGCTGATGTCCCGGAGATCCAGATCCTTTACCTATCTCGCGTCACCCGCCTGTCTCGCGTTACGCCAGTCTATACGAGCTCCCCGGTCATTAGAATTACATGTCTGGTACCTGTCGCTACTCGACCTCCTGGTACCCAGACTCCTCTTCCGTCCCGGGACGGGACTCTCGCCGGTCTACTACCTGCCGGTACTCCGCGGATCGACCTCCCGGTACCCAGACCCCTGGACTGTCCCTGATCACTCTCTTGTGTTGTGTTTGCTTGAAATAAAGCTCTGTTATAGCTCCACTGTGTCTTGGTCTGCGTCCCACCGAACAATCCACTCGTGACAAGAACAACTGAATCCACTGTGATTTCCCCGCGTTCTATACCCGTTTGAACACAGTGACACGTCAGCACACGCTAATAGTTTTCAGGGGTGTCTTACGTGGTCGCTGGTACACGCTCCTCATGCGTTAGTCACACGCTAATTTGTGCGTTAGTCACACGTTAGTCACACGCCAGATGTACATGCTCACCCTAGAACGCTCGAAAATTGAACGATTAGAACGTTCATAGAACGCTGACCAGAACGTTATGGTGTGACGGGGCCTTTAGGTGTGCAATGGTCTAGCACCGACGTCGGTCTTCAACAGCCTTAAGTAGGGAAGATTCCAGGTGTTCATTGGCCTCAGCCGGCCTGATTATGATGGGAAACACCTGGGATCAATTAGAGCGCGGGGGCACAACAGTATCCCCTCCCTGAGGTGAGGCACCGGACCGACCGAGAGCCCTGGGTTCGCCGGATATCGCCCCCGACGTCGGTCTTCGGCAGAGGGATCCGTGAGACAGGAAGGGGTGGGGGGTCCTCGGGGAGCAGGTGGGGGGTCCTCCGCGGGAGCAGGTGGGGTCCTCCTCGGGAGCAGGTGTAGCCACGGAGCAGATGTGGAACCAGCCCGGGAAAACAATGGGCTCGGAACCACGAGGTGCTGGTGTAGCCACGGAGCTGTGGTGGTACCAGCCCGGAAAAACAATGGGCTCGGAACCACCAGGAGCTGGTGGGGTCCTCGAGGGCAGGTGTAGCCACGGAGCAGATGTGGTACCAGCCCGGGAAACGATGGGCTCGGAACCACAAGGTGCTGGCGTAGCCACGAAGCTGATGTGGAACCAGCCCGGAAAACAATGGGCTCGGAACCACCAGGAGCTGGCGGGGTCCTCGGGGGCAGGTGTAGCCACGGAGCAGATGTGGAACCAGCCCGGGAAACGATGGGCTCGGAACCACGAGGTGCTGGCATAGCCACGGAGCTAGCCTGGGAGCTAGCGACACGAGGAGTTTGCCTGGAAGCGGGGAGCTAGAGACATGGGGAGCTAGCCTGGAAACTAGGAGCTAGAGACACGGGGAGCTAGCCTGGAAGCTAGGAGCTGGGGACACACAGAGCTAGCCTGGAAGCTAGGAGCTGGGGACACACCGAGCTAGCCTGGGAGCTAGGAACTGGAGACACAGGGAGCTAGCTGGGAGCTAGCTTGGGAGCTAGGAACTGGAGACACGGGGAGCTAGCCTGGAAGCTAGGAGCTGGGGACACACGGAGCTAGCCTGGAAGCTAGGCGCTGGGGACACACAGAGCTAGCCTGGAAGCTAGGAGCTGGGGACACACGGAGCTAGCCTGGAAGCCAGGAGCTGGGGACACACAGAGCTAGCCGGGAAGCTAGGAGCTGGAGACAACAGGGAGCTAGGCGCTGCATAACTCGGGTGGTGTCCCGCTCCCCGCTTCTGGGTTCCCGGCTTGGCTCAATTCTGGCTAGACCATTCTGTTACGCCCCAACGAGACCGGCGAGCCAAATGTGCCAGAGAACCCAGAAGAAGAGACACAGGACAACCAAAACAAGGGAAAATGTGTTTACTGACAAATCTCCACAATCAAAAACACAAGGTAGGGTAGGATAGGTTACGTGGGGTGGTCGACGCAGGGAGATGGTCCAGAGGGTGGAACGCGTAGGGGGTCCTTGGAGCGGGGGGGGGGGACGAGACGTAGTCGGAGCTGGAGACAAGTAGTCCAAGGTACTCGAGCAGGAGGGAGCCATATGGTTCACAGTGAACTCGCCTCTTCGGCAGATGGTTCCCAACGGTCTCGCTCCGACGTCGGCCTTCGTCAGGATGGTTCTCAGTAAGGTGTGCAATGGTCTAGCACCGACGTCGGTCTTCAACAGCCTTAAGTAGGGAAGATCCCAGGTGGCCTGATTATGATGGGAAACACCTGGGATCAATTACAGCGCGGGGGCACAACATATACTATATCAATACTGTACACAATACAAATAACAATAAAGTCGCTAATAAATGATATAAACATATGTTGTATTGTGCAAAGAACTTTTTTTTAATGATTATAAAGTGCCAGTAGCGCAGCAGCATCATGAATACGGTGCAGTACAGTGAAGTAACTGTAATGAGTCCAGAAAGTCCAGCAAAAGTATGACAGTGTATGATAGTGTAATGTAATATGGATGACAATGTTATGATAGTGGCAGCACTCCTAGCAGTTCAGTAGGCGCACTGCCTGTGGATAAAAACTGTCCTTGAACCTGGTTGTCCTTGTACGGATGAAGGGGAACTGGCGACGTGTTGTGAAGCTTAGCCCAAGACATGGGCATATCGGTTGTGAGCTGTACCTTGGTCTCTGTGTTTCGATTAGTTATTTGACCCTACTTCCCCCTCTTGTCTGCCAATGAACGACGGGTTAACATGGCGTTTAAATGGAGTATAAAGTCCATGAATCTAGATTTTGACTGGTCAGATCTGAAATAAGGGCATCCAATCAGTTCACTAAAGCACACTCACACGCAGTGAAGCATGTCTTTGAAGCCCTGCTGGGTGTCAGTTCACCCCCCCGCCCCTGCCCCCCCCCACCCTAACCACTGTCAGTCCCAGAGCATCACCTCATCACCTAGCCCCCTATGATCTCTCTTCCTCGCCTGCCCGTTTTCCGCTGGGATTTCTGACGTTTTCACACAGACTCACGGCGCCTTTATTTACTATTTCTGTTTGCTTTATTTTTTTAATGATGTTTCATCATGCACACACACAGCAAACACACACATACACACACACACACACACACACACACACACACACAAACACACACATCTCATTTGGACACATACTGTATATGTTGAAAAACAGCACCCAGAGACAAGCACCCACTTTTGCTAGAGAGAGCGAAACTGCTGCTAGCTTTACCTCCACCCAGGTAAAGCTCTGTAGATGAAACTGTTTGGTTTGGTTCACGTTTTTAGAATCACACGCACACACACACACACACACACACACACACACACACACACACACACACACACACACACATACAAAGAAACGCAAAAAGTGGTGGTGTGTCCACGTAGCTAATGGGAGGGCTATCTCATGAATAGTTCTGCGAGTGGCCAACCAAGTCAATTCAAGATTCAAGATTCAAGATTCAAGAAACTTTATTAATCCCGATGGAAATTAAGGTGCAACAGTTGACACAGGGGGAATAAATGCACACACAAATATACTAATACCTAAGCTAAAAACTAAATAACAACAACTAACTAAATAAAACTAGTATAAACAAAATATAACTAAAATAACTCTAAATTAATCTAAGTGTATTGATAGATGTCTCTCTCTCTCTCTCTCTCTCTCTCTCTCTCTCTCTCTCTCTCTCTCTCTCTCTCTCTCTCTCTCTCTCTCTCTCTCTCTCTCTCTCTCTCTCTCTCTCTCTCACTAAGTCTACCTTGGTTTCTCCATGTATCTTTCTTTCTCTCTACTGCACAAGTATCATATATCACTTTCCTTTGTCTTTCACTCCACCGCCACCTGAAAGCATTTCTCTCTCTAAACCACACCTGTCTCTAACTATCCTTTAATCTTGATCTGCCTCTCTTCATCTCTCTGTCTCTACTTCTCGCCTTCTTACTCACTCTCTCTCCTCTGATCTGAGTCTCTCATTAGGGCTGTACTTCTTGTCCCTCTCCTGCTGTTCTATTCATTCGGATCCATCCATCTCGACCACGATCCACTTACTACACCCATCGCTCTCGCAAACCTTCTAAAACATCAGAAAGACGGGGGAGATCCTCCACACACACACACACACACACACACACACACACACACACACACACACACACACACACACACACACACACACACACACACACACACACACACACACACACACACACACACACACACACACACACACACACACACACACACACACACACACACACACACACACACAACTCCAGACCTTGGCTTACACACACTGTGGCTCCTGTGTGTCTAGCGCATGAGAAAACGCATCTCTCTTGGCCTCTGTGTCTGGCCGAGGTCTTCCCTCTGTGAGGACGGTGTTGATATGTGGCCCACACACACACATGCGGAGTGCTGGCAAGCCCTGCCACTATAGGCTTAGCTTATCGACTGCATTGGTAATGCGCAGGTGCTCTGGACGCGTGCTCCCAAACTTCCTGCGGCTCGAGTGTGTGTGTCCTCTGTTGTACGCGTTCCGCATGCCAAGTTGGGAAAATAAACAGTCAGGAGGCTGTGCGAGACTGTGGCTTGTTTTTTTTTTGTCAATGTGTCCTGTGCTTCATTCTTAATGCTATAAAATGTGTCGCCACCCGAGTACATTTTCCCCCCTTTGCTGCTCTACTTTTAGACTCATCGTGTGTCAAAAAAGGCGTTTACCCGACAGATTGTTTCAAGGCGTCGCCATGGGGCCACAAAGTCGCTCTCATCTCTCGTGTGAGGCAGCACCACCGCACGTCGCATGCTTATAAAATGCGTCGGACCATAAACTCTAGTCAAACAAACCTTAACTTCAACGTGATATGAATTTAGATCTCAGCTGTGGGTTACATGCGAGCGCCCTTTATGTACCGACATAAAGGGCGACTACGTTTTAAAATGTAATTTGGCGAATCCCCATGTAGCAGGTTGACCCTGAGATAGTGCTTGTGTGTCAGGTTAAGGAGGGTCTAACTTTGTTTGCGTGAGCTACAGGTTACAATGTCAAACAGTAGAAAGAAACCCCACAGGTTTAGACACTTATTTATCTAGGGTAACCGAGAGGACGCTCTGGGCAGGATAGCGTGCATGGGGCCCCATGCCACTGACATTGCATATGTTTGATGTAATGTGTGCGTGCACACATTAGGAGTAGGAGGACTTCTCTGTTCATCCACGGCTGGTTGGGGAATGTTGTGATCTGTTTGAGGGTGGTGACAGTGTCAATGCTGGAGTTGATATAATCCAAAACCGAGGAGGCGTAGGAGTCAATGTCGGTGTGGGAATTCTAGGGGAGACTGGGAGGCAAACAGGCTCCAATCCGTGTGCAGAAATTGGTTCTGCAACTTAGAGTCTGCTCCCTCAGGCCACACTTATACTGTCCTAACGGTGGGCTTCAAACGCTTGATGAGTGGTGTGTACTTAAGCAGCATGAACAAAGAGACATGATCACTCTGCCCAAGGTGGGGGAGGGGGACGGCTTTGTAAGCATCAGCCTTGTTGTGTCAATGTTCTGTCTCCTCTTGTAGAACAGGAGACATGCTGGTAAAATTTGGGGAGCACAGTCTTTAAGTTGGCATGATTGAAATTGCCTGCAATAATAAAGGCTGCCTCTGGGTGGGAGTTATGTTGCTTGTTAATAGCAGAGTACAGCTTCATAGCTAGCTTAGCGTTAGCATCTGGAGGTGTGTAAGCCGCAGTTATGATGGTGGCTGTAATTTCCCTGGTTTGGTAAAAGGGTCTACATTTAACCATTAGGTATTCTACGTTAGCAGAGCAGTGGCTCTCGATGGTGGTAGTGTCTGTGCACACAGCCTTGTTAGTATAGATACACAAACCTCCACCCCTGGTTTTACCAGAGCCCTCAGCTGATCTGTCTGCTCTGTGTGAGCCCCGTTAGCTCAACAGCACTGTCGGTGATTCCGCTGTTAAGCCATGTTTCTGTGAAAATCATCACGTTGTAATCCTTAATCTGTTTATGGTTGATAATCCGCAGCCGTAGTTCATCAATTATGTTCGTCAGAGATCGTACGTTGGCGGGGAAAACGCTGGGTAGCGTCGGGCGATGTGGATTAGCTCTTAGCCTAGCGCGTAGCCCTCTGCGGCTTCCTCTCCTGTGTTTCTGTTTTCTCTGTGGGCGACGAGTCCGGTCAGCCGGCCGTGCTGGGGTGAGATTCACCGGAGTATCAGCGTGGAGTTGAAGATCGCCGATTTAGTTGCAAGAATGATGTAATCCAATTCCAAAAAGATTGTGTCGGGTGTACGTGATGAGAGCAAGAATGTTCTGTGTAAACAGACTAAGAATTATGAGGTATATTGCCATCTTAGTCTGTGCATAGCCATTCAGTAGTCGAAGGCGAGGTGGACCTCATTATGTCAGAGCATTTGTTGTGTCTGGGGTTAATTGTCTTTGTCTTCTAATTTGATTTCAGTGGATAAGAATAAACTCCACAGAGAAAGGTACACCAGGCGTCCTCAAGTATACACAACTGACACTTTTCTTTTCTCATGCATCACTTGCACACGCACAGGCACATGCCAAAAAAATAATCACAATAAACTTGTGTCGAGATTGTTTTTTAAAGGTTTCCCCAGACCGAAAGCATCCAAAGTACGGGCATACTTTAAAAGAACAGACAAAACCAAAAGGCAGTTCTTAAGCTGTGCAAAATGTTTATGGCGTTTCCCAGCAGCACTCCCGCCATGCGTGAACACCTGAAAAGACAGCATGCAAGTGCTATTCTGGAAGGTGGATGCCAAGAAAAGGCAGCAACACAGTGGGCCCATCACACACAGTGAGTTAC
Organism: Muraenolepis orangiensis; assembly: GCA_027704905.1. Lineage (NCBI taxonomy): Eukaryota > Metazoa > Chordata > Actinopteri > Gadiformes > Muraenolepididae > Muraenolepis > Muraenolepis orangiensis. Next base: position 20,107,257 of record CM051014.1, read on the forward strand.
CATTTGTGTGATCGGATCGATTACCATTATTTTCATATGGCCTACGTTGATCAGCTTTCTTTTGATGAGCCTTGTGTTTTGACCGGGCGTGAAAGTCTAAATCTTTGGAGTTCGGCCTGTGGAGCATGTGGTTATGTGTGATCCCCTCCCTTAAGTGTTGTTTGTTCATGTTTATGAAACAAACTACTAACACGATATCAGAAGGGAGAGATTTAGTCATTGTGGACGCTACAATCGCTCATTATTGAAGTTATAATCACTTGTTTGCTACCTTAGAATGTCAACAAATGAGAGTTCAGTACATATACAGTACATATATAGTACATATATATCAAGCGATAAAGTCTTTGAGAAAGACAAGCTTGGTGTGGCAGTGAAGTTTGTGGCAGCCAGAATGCTTACTAGCATAGCTAATAGACCATACATCACTGCTGCAGAATATTAACTATCGTTGCCTATATACATGCATCACCACTTCAGAATGCAAACTAGTGTAAGCCTATAGACATACATTATTGCTGCAAAATGCTAACTTTCGTAGCCATAGAGACATACATCAGAGTCGGAATCAAAATCACAGCTGCAGAATGTTAACGAGCTTGGCCTATGGACATTCATTAGATTGTCTGTGGCACAACAATCAAGGCAGCTGAATCCCAGGTTTAGCAGCACTATAAAAACTGGAGATGTATTTAATAAGGGCGGTCGTGGCTGAGGCAGCCGGCCGTGAAATGCACATCCTGGGAGTGGTCCTTTACAATTTGCGTTATGATATCTCTGAGCATACACGCTGCGGTCTATCTGTATGCAAAACCCAATCTCTTGTGCGTGTGAATATATGAATCCACACTCACGCTTTCACAGCCACACATGCATGCATGCATGCACACTCACACACACACACACACACACACACACACACACACACACACACACACCACACACACACACCACACACACCACACACACCACGCACCACACACACACACCACACACACACACACACACACACACACACACACACACACACACACACACACACGCACACACGCACATGCACACACATGCACACACACACGCACATTGACACACACACACACACACATGCACAAATAAACACTCACACATACAAGCTTGCAAGGATACACACACATTAACGAACAAACACATGTGCATCTATGTGTACACCACACACACACACACACTCAAATGCATGCAGACACACTCAATCACACACCAATTTGCACATGCAGAGTGAAGTGGACCACCTAAATGGGAGTCAGAGGATAATGAACACAAGGTTTCCAAGGGAGGAAGAGATAACGACATGAACCCACACACTGACCTTCCTCCTCCTCTTCCTCCTCCACTATCATGTTCAACCTATCAGAAGGAGTCTGTAGAAGACCCGCGGAACCAGGACCAAGAAGCTTACTGCTGGTGGACAACAACCTCCTCATGAACCAGGACCAAGAAGCTTACTGCTGGTGGACAACAACCTCTGCATGAACCAGGACCAAGAAGCTTACTGCTGGTGGACAACAACCTCTGCATGAACCAGGACCAAGAAGCTTACTGCTGGTGTTGTACCACAACCTCCTCATGAACCAGGACCAAGATGCTTACTAGACAACAAACTCCTCATTCAAGATTCAAGATGTTGTTTTTTTTGCCATTTGCAACAAGTACAAGGGAATGCTTACTCCCCTTTCCCTGCCACAGTATGAATTTCCTACAACAATACTTTACTATACTATACTAAACAATACTATACTATAAGTCAAGTCAAGTCAAGTTTATTGTCACTTCACAGTTTACACTGTATAAAGTATAAAGCAGTGGGTGAAAATCTTATTTTTCTTTTAAAATCGACAGACAGAAGTTATACAAATAAGATAGAAAAAATAGAATAAAAATAGAATAAAAATAGAATAAAACTGAATAGAATAAAATAAGTTAAAAAATATAAATAAAAATGCAATTTATATAATGCAACGCTTATATATAGCGGCACAGAAAAAGAGCAATATGTATATATAAATCAATGTAATAAAATATACATTGTTATACTCCCTTGTTCAGCAGCCTGATGGCCTGACTGTGGAAGCTATCTCGGAATCTATTTGTACGGCACTTGATACTGCGGTATCGCCTGCCTGACGGTAAAAGTGAATACAGTTCGTGGCTGGGGTGGGCATTGTCTTTTATGATGCGTTCGGCCTTGGCCACGCACCGCTGGTTGTATATATCCAGGAGGGAGGGGTGCTCACCTCCAACGATATACTGGGCCGTCCGCACCACCCTTTGAAGCGCTCTGCGCTCGAGTGCGGTGCAGTTCCCGTACCAGGCGGTGATACACCCTGTAAGAACACTCTCGATGGTGCCGTTATAGAATGTTCTCAGGATGCGGGGTCCCATGCTGAATTTCCTCAGACGCCTGAGGAAATACAGGCATTGTTGGGCCCTTTTCACCACGTGTGTGGTGTGCGTGGACCATGTGAGGTCCTCGGAGATGTGCACGCCGAGGAACTTGAAGCTGCTGACCCTCTCTACTGCAACACCGTCGATGGAGATAGGGCTGTGCTCTCCTCTCTGCTTCCTGAAGTCCATGATCAGCTCCTTGGTCTTCTTGACGTTGAGGGCGAGGCTGTTCTCCTGGCACCACTGCTCCAGCGATCCGACCTCCTCCCTGTAGGCTGTCTCGTCGTCGCCGAAGATCAGGCCCATCACTGTCATGTCGTCAGCAAACTTGATGATGACGTTGGAGCTGTAGATTAGATTAGATTCGATTCAAATTTATTGTCAGTGCATAGCCATGCAGTCATGGGTGTAGAGGGAGGAGAGGGCTCAGCACGCATCCCTGGGGGGCTCCCGTGTTGAGGGTCACTGGCTCTGAGGTGGTGCTGCCCATCCTCACCACCTGGCGGCGGTCCGACAGGGGAGGTCATACAATTCAATTTAAGCAACACCTACAAACACTTCCTACAATATGCTATACTATATACTATAAACAACACTATATACTATACAATATACTATACTATATACCAGGGGTGTCCAAACTATGGCCCACGGGCCAACTGCGGCCCATGCCCCTTTTTGGCAAATGGAACATGGCCCATACATTCTTTCGTCCAAGGCGCAGCATCACTTCTCATCAAAGACAGTATTTGCAATGTGTTAATAATAATAACGTCAATTGTATACACATTTCTTACAGTAACCCATTTGATGTTTTAATAAACACAATAATTATAAACCCAATTGTATTTACACAGGCTTACACAACAAGCTTATCAACAAGGTTTTGTTTTACAGTTTACTCACCCCTCCCTTTAAACAGGGCTGCCATTAGGGAGCACCTTCCAGAGTTAGAAGCAACATTGGGAACTTCTGTTAAGAGAAGGCGCGGCTGGACCTCTATTAGGATACATTGTTGAACACATGCACCACCTGCAATGCCTTCAGGGACCACTGCGTATAACTGTAAAGGGTAGAACACTGCTGCTTTAATACGGTTTGTGGCCTGTGACTCCTTAGATATTTTTTGTATGTGGCCCCCAATAAAAAATAGTTTGGACACCCCTGCTATATACTACAAACAACACATATATGCTATAACAATTATATACACAATAACAAAAACAACAATTACATAAAAAAAATAAAAAACAGGACCAAGATGCTGCTGCTTTTCCAAGGAGCTTAACCGCTTCGAAAGCAGCCATCAATATTTACTGATATAACACCAATTAATATTGATTAGGTAACAGTGACAGTAACTTAAAACGAATGTATGTAATACACATTAACGTGAGGCTGGAAGAGCTTTCTTGCGGTCTTCTTTCAACAGGGATGGCAGTAGCTCAGGAGGTAGAGCGGTCGTCTCACTACCGGAAGGTTGCTGGTTCGCTCCTCCTAGCAAAAGCTGTGGAGGTGTCCTTGAGCAAGACACACTAACTGCTCCTGACGTGCTGGCTGTCACCTTGCATGGCTGACACCGCCATCGGTGGATGAATGTGTGTATGAATGGGTGAATGTGAGCATGACTTGTTTTTTAACTTTATTTATTTAGTTACTCAACAAATAGATTGCCTGAAATAATATTCAACCATATTAATTTATATACGGCTAATATCTGAGCAGTTAGCATTAGTTAAGTTGTTGAAAAAACAACTAATAAAATGCAAACAAAATAACAAAAAATGAAACATGATGATAACAATTCATTAGTATTTATCAAACTGATATTCAATTTTATCACAATATAAGACAGAGTACACACTTTACCAGTGGCGAACCGTGTCTATCACAACTGGACCTTCTATAGACCCCCCCCCATTGATTCGAAAATATGGTTGTTCTTGTCAGACGGACGTCACGGAGGCAGTCACTTTATGCGTCATCTCATTTAGGCAGATAGGATTGTCGCAGACAATTGACCTCATAGTTGACAAAGCACTGTCCATGTAGTGAAGTAACAGCACAATACAGCACCACCACACAAAGGCTATCGATGAATTACTGTACTGGTACTGTACTGTAGCTCGCCACATCGTCACACACCATTAGGGCCTACTCCACTCCAATTATGTTTCATAGACAAATGGCTACTACACAACCACACCTTCGTAACAATTACCAATGCAAAGAAAGATCAAGTCAAAACTCTCAATTTAAATGCACAAAAATGCTTAACAAACTCCAGACAGCCATTAACTAATCATTCAAAAAGTGTGTGGAAACAAAAGGAAACCAGCTCAACGAGATGCAACACTGTGGCAAAACCAGCAAAGACTAATTAGTCTCACTCACCAATGATGTTCACTAAAATAAGCCAATAAATCAAAATACCAATCGGGTTTATTGTTGCGGGACATCCAGGGCTCCAGAGAGGCACCAGGACGTTGCTGAGTCGAGTCCGACACAGGGCCCCCTCGTCGGACTCGTTGGCACCATCACCCGCCGATTTGTGGGACCTCCAGGGCTCCAGAGAGGGACCGGGACTTGTCCGACACGGGTCACCCCCGTCGGACTAGCTAGAGCGATGTACCGCTGATTTGCCCGACTTCCATACGCTGACTCTCTACTATACTTAGATCGATACACAATATAATTGTAATAAACCAATAATACTTCAAATTAATTGCTAAGTAGCACTAAGCTAGATCCTCTGTCTCGAGCCAGTGAACTAACGGGTCTTCTAGCGTACCCTGGAACCGTGGGGAAATCTGAAAGAATACGAATGCAGTTTAAGGACCAGGGCCTTCTATCAAGGACAGAGAGTACCTTGGTTGAAGGATATTCTTCCCAGCTTTTTTTTTGTTGCATTTTCTTTCTAACACAAAACCACTCAAATGCGTTGTGCATGGGCCGAGAAAGACAAACAAATCAACGTAACACTGTACTGTAATATTACAGATCAACAACACAGATACGATTCTCATTTATTCATTTTATTAAAATTTTATAAATTTTATAAATTTTATAAATTTTATAAATTGTATACATTTTATTAATTCGATTTTTTTTTTTTTCATCTGAGGGTTCCAGGGTCCTGAATACCTTGAAGGCCCTGACTGTTCACCACTACACTTTACAGACTCAAACACACACTACCACTTCTTCACTTCTTCTACTAAAATCTACTTATTGCACAGCAGCTCCTCAGAAAGTATTCCTATGAATAATAATAATAATAATAATAAAAATGAAACACGGATTCAACTCTTCGGCGTAGCGTACTCATCGGCGTTGCGTGCTCCTCGGTGCGTGGCGGAAGCAGATGTCCTCCGTGTTGCATCAGTCCTGCTTGTCTGTCTCACGGCTGGATCTTCATCATGATGACATCTGATATGCAAGTCAACATTTGTCCCTATTGGCTGTGTGTTTTGAAGCATGGGCCTCTTTTTCCATGAGAGCTGAACAGCCGTAGCTGGGGTGGAAACGGCTGCCTTCATGCCACAGCATAAAGTGATTAGCTGAATCCGCAAAATGCCAAAAAGCCAACCTTTTTGAATGGGATGAGAAGGTTGTTTTGATAATGGCAAAAAGACACATAGCTACATGGTTATATAAAAAATGTGGAATGAAGGGAAATATGCGGAGAAATGTGCAGTTGAATAGAAGAAAGGGTAGTTATAATCCAAAACACAGTCCAAAATTTCAGCAAGTACTCAAGGACTTGTTTCGGGCATGTATACATCAGACACACTGGAACTCATGCTGCTTATTAAGAGGGTGTACATCTGTTTAATATCCAATATATTTCATACCTTCGATCTTTAAAACTAGGTTCAAACTGCATGAGCTGCTGCCCATTTCAGTTTTGCAGTTTTAAACTCAGGGTGTGTACTCCACCTACCTGGTCCAGCCACTTAAATAATGTTGAAGAACAAACCTATTTTTATACAGCATGGGGAAGGACTGTTCAATGATATCCAAATATTCTGGTCCAAAACGTTGCCAAGATATATCCCAACATAACATATAATGTATTCGTAAGACGTCGGAGAAATGACAACAAAACTATTTTTCGATTGCAGTATTTTGACGTGTTCTCGAACAAACAAATACTTCGACAAGCAAATCATAATACGTGCTTTACAAAGTATTAGTTTGAGTACACAATCGGACCTTGACGACCTAATGGAAGACGTTATTCAGATCAACCTCACACTTGGGGCCTTTATTGCTAACTGTAGTGCTGTGTCAAGTGTGAGCTCTTGATATCTACGGGACATATTTATTAGTGGTGCTGTAACGAAATGTGTTAGAACCAAAATGCAACACACACGGGAAGGAACAGTCTGTGATCTTTGAATATAAATATCACAGGTGAGCAGGTACAAGGCGAAACAGATGAGACGGGAAACAGATGAGGTGGAACCGACAGGTCCAGGGCAGGCAGGGTCGGAAAAGAGATGAGACCAGAAAATTGGCGAGACGGGCAGGTCCAAGGCAGGCAGGGTCGGCAACGGGAATGAGAAACGTGAATAGGGGGCGTGGCTATCTGGTCGAGTGCAGTGGAAGCGTGGTGACAGACAGACTGCAGACTGTGACAGGTGTGTTTCAACCACAAGTACGAGTGGGAAACGGCTCAGATCCTAGAGAGAGAGGAGGGAAGGGAGAAGGGAGAGAGAGGAAGGAAGGGAGAGGGGGGAGAGAGAGAGGAAGGAAGGGAGAATGGAGTGAGAGAAGGGAATGTAGAGAGAGGGAGATAGGAGAGAATGTAGCTGGGAGAGTGAGGAAGGGGGAAGGGAGAGAGAGAAAGGAAGGGAGAAGGGAGAGAGGGAGGAAGAGAGAGAGGGAGAGAGAGAGAGAGAGAAAGCGAGAGGGGGAGAGAGGTATTTTCCTGCCCTTTCAGCTGGAAGAGCAAGCGGAGAGAGCGAGCTAAGCCAGGCTGGATGAGTTCTGGCCCATTCCACTCACTGTAGTGCCAGCTCACCCGACCGAACAGCTCCTCTCAGATGATTGGCCGGTAATGAGAGGGACCGACCCCATGAGACAAGATGGTTAGGACAGGCACTCTTGGCATAGGCTACTAGGTATTTTCTCCCTTATCACTTTCTACTCTCTGGCTCGCTCTCTCTCGATCTATCTACTCCATCTATTTCTGTCCATGTACTAATGGAAACACCCTTTCTCAGTGAAGTTCCTGTAGCCTGTCATTTTTCCATTTCGACAGTTCAGTTTGGTAAAGGTAAAAACCGTGCTACATCTGCTGCTGTTTCTATTACAATAATATAAAATATCCTGACTGAATCAGAGTGTCTTGTTACATAGAGTATCTACTTCTACATCCTCAAAGCAGGGGGAAAAATCTGATCAAGCATCCCGGTGTGGAGATACTAACTGTTGGTACACTGCAGTTGTCAGATGGTTCATTATAACCGTGAAGGAACTGAATGCAGGCCAAAAGCAACAACAGCAGCAGCATCAGCAGTGCATTATCAAACAAAATATTAAACACTAATTGACTTGTTACCTTGTCAGCTCTTCGCCTCTTAAGACTCAATCGTTTTTGTTTGCCGCAATGCAATGTGTGACATCACAGAGCCACTTGGTCCCATCACAAATCTACTATGCAAAGATATTACTACTATTATTTTAAATTTTAATTATACTCAGTATAGTTATTTTTTTATAATATTTTTTTTTTTCAATGTAATTTTGAATCTATTTAATTTTTCCTATTAAATGATTTTACTGTACATGCTATTTTACCATGTCTGCAAAGAGCCTTGGGTGTCCAGAAAAGTGCTATATGAAATTTAATGTATTATTATTATTATTATTATTATTATTATTGTTATTATTATTATTATTATTATTATTATTATTATTATTATTATTATTATTATTATTATTATATATGTTCACCTTTAAAGGGGCGGGGCCGTAAGGGCATCTCGGTGATGCCACTTGATAGATTCTAGATTAGGTTCTCAGAGCTGCACTGTCCCGCCAAAAGGTCAATTGTTACACCACTTTCACCTTTTCGCCTTCCTCTATTTTCCCCCTGATGATCGGAACCGAACATTATTCAGAAATGTTCCCACAAAATCCCTTGCTAGGCTAGAAGCGAGGTGAGCCGGTGATTCATCTTCCTTACCGTCGCAACAAGCTCCCCCCCTCGTTGAGGAAAGATTGAAACAGCAGCCGCTTCTTAGTGGTTCTCACCTAGACCCCTGCTGTACCACCCTGCTCTCTGAGCATACATCTCCCACTGCTCTGTCTTTAACACAAGCCTTCACACACCCACACCCACACACACACACACACACCACACACCACACACCACACACACACACACACACACACACACACACACACACACACACACACACACACACACACACACACACACACACACACCACACACACTCTTATAATGGCCAAAAAACAAGAAATAAAAAGCCATTTTTTTTCAGATTTGTTGTCTTGTAGTTGAAAACTTTTAGGCAAATGGGTTTCCATTTTTAAAAGGGAAGAATACAAATAAAATGTTTGCCATACGTTACGGAAAACCGCAGCAGACACACAGATATGGCTCACAAAATGGTGAGAGTTGATGGCGGTGGTGTTACTGGTCGTGATGATGGTTGTGGTGGTGCCGATGGAGGTGGATGAGGTGGAGGTGATGCAGGCGAATGTGTTACACCGACAAGGTAGGTGGACTAACCCCAAGACCCCAACGGGTGCAGGTGACAGGGAAACAAGGACCAGAGCTCTGGCTCTCAAACAGGGCCTCGTTCACACTTGTCATTAACACAGAATGTGAACATCAATGAAGACGTGGGGCTTGGCGGACAGTGCGGCATGCGAGTGCGGTGACCCTGACCAGACCGCCGACCATATAATCACCATCTGCCCCTTATATAGACCACCCTCGGAAGCCAGCCTCTTCGACCTAGGACCAGAGATGCGGGCATGGCTACACGACACCGAGTTGGACATCTGACGTTACACGAAAGAAGAAGAACACAGAATGTGGTTGTGAGAACCAAGGTAGTGGTGGTGGTGGTGGTGGTCATGTTGACAATGAAGGAGGCAGTGGAGGTGGATATAGTGGTGATAGCAGCGGTGGCGGTGGTGATAGTAGTGGTAGTGGTGATGGTGATGCCCGTATCAGATCCAGGGGATCTAAGATTAGAGTGGATGGTTGTCTGAACGATTCCCCAATGACGTCTGTGATGTGTGTTGTAAAATAAGAGCCAGATTACTCGGGTACACACATACACACACACTATCTATGTACACTATTTATACACAGTATATAGATATATATTTATTTATTTTTCTATTGTTCAAACATAATTCTATATTTGAAAAAACAAACAATAATAAGCATATATATATATATATATTAGTGCTGTCAATAGATCAATATATTTTATCGGATTAATCACAATAAAATTCTGTGATTAATCAGATTAATCACAAGTTTAAAATAAACATGTTTACTTGTAGTTTTGTTTTTTGCGGTTGGCAAAACAAATGCACGTATGGAAGAATGAAATGCTAAAATAACAATTATTATTTTTCCCTTTCATTTTTCTGAGCAAAAAGGTCTCAGAGAGTCCTTAGTATTTCCGAAAACATCGATAATAACATTAATATTAAGCAGACAACTGCAAAAATGATCTGTTACAAAATAATGTTTGCAACAAAGTGAACATAAACAGCTTGCCTGTAAATTGTTTGCAAATAAATATTGGTAGGCCACTTTAAGAAACTGAATAACAAAGTACTAAAGTGAACAATCCTTTTTCGCATTCTTAGCTGTAAAATGACATTGAAACTGTGTAAACTTGTGTGGCATGAGTCCAGTCAACAGGTTGATGTAGTCTATTGATATTTTTTAACCACAGTCCCTCCGTAGGGACACAGCAACGGCCCTCTGTATAATGTGCGTTATATGCTCAAAAGGTATTGTCTTTGCTGCCGCAATCATATTGCGAGCCTGATGTGTGAAAGTGAAAAGTTCCGCCCAGCGCTCCGCGGTGCATCTCCTCAGTCATCCTATTGCCTCTCAGTTCATTCCCAGGTGCGCATGCACGCTGAATACTGAGGGAGGAGCCGTCTAAACCAGATACTATGATTCATTTGAGTTAAAAAAAGAGTCTCAAGATTAATCAGATGTGTTAACGCGTTAACTTTGACAGCCGTAATATATATATATATATATATATATATAATTTATTATTGCAAATTTACTATTGTTACTTTCTATGAATATAAAATGGTAGGTTTGTATTTTGTGGGATTGGTGTTCCAGAATGATTAAACGTTAACAAGATGTTGTCGTGGATTGTGTTTTGATCTAGACAATAATCTGACCAGGGGATAGTATTTTTTTTCCCCTCTGTGTGCAAATGTTTTATTGGTAGGGGATGAAGCACCTGTTTGGGATTAACTGAGCTTGTCATGATACCCTCGTAGAATCGACCCCTACCTGCCCTCTCCTGTCTGCACAGATCAGAGTCAGAATCAGGCATCTCTGCTGAGTTTAGAGATGTTAAATTTTCTGATAGTACGTTGCAATACCTTGTTTGTTTTCTTGTCAATGGTAAGCAATCTTATTCCTAACTCGACTATTTAATTTGGCCATCCTTGCTGTGCAAAAAAACCCTGAAATCACATTGATTCCATGTTCAAATACTTATGTACTTTAAAATCCTCACCACGACAGTATTATATAACTATTGGTTTTGGGTGGGGTTTCATAGGAGAAACAGCTCATTTACTACACTTCAAAATCAGATTAGCCTCTCAACTCTCATTTCCAAATTCAGCCGGTGTAGGTGCGCACCCCACATGTTGAGAACCACTGCATTAGGGACGCCTCTCCAGTGCTGGCGCCACAGTGAGGAGGGTAATTAAGCATGGTTCTCCAAGCCCCTCTCTCTCTCTCTCTCTCTCTCTCTCTCTCTAATAATAATAATAATAATAAATTGTATTTATAAGCGCACTTTTCATTTGAGAAACAAAAACAAAACTCAAAGTGGCAAGTGGCAAGTGGGTTTTTTTAAAATCTAGTAGAAGGCTATTCTAAAAAGATGCGTTTTTAGGCCTTTTTAAAAAGCATCCACAGTCTGTCCACAGCTGGTTTGGGAGTAGTTCCATAGTCTTGGAGCAGCGGAGCAGAAGGCTCGGTCTCCCATGGTTTTCAGTTTGGTCCTAGGGGAAGGAGGAGGTTTGCCTTTTCTGAGTGTAGGGTCCTCGTGGAAGTTTGTGGGGTGAGCAGTTCTTTGATGTATGAGGGAGCATTTCCATGAATGCACTGATAGGCGAAGAGGGTGATTTTGTAGTCAATCCTGAGTGAGACCGGGAGCCAGTGCAGTGATTTGAGAATGGGTGTGATGTGTTCATACTTCCGCACTCTCATCAGGATCCTAGCAGCACTGTTTTGGATGTATTGCAGCTTCTGGATGTTCTTGCTAGGAATCCCAATGAGAAGTGCGTTACAGTAGTCTAGTCTGGAGGAGACAACGGCGTGGACAAGCTTTCAGCATCTGGCAGACTGAGTGTGGGGGGTTTAGCGATATTTCTGAGGTGGTAGAAGGCATGTTTGGTTGATGTGGGCCTCAAAGCTCAGATGAGGATCCATTTTAACACCCAGATTGGTAACAGTTGATGAGAGTGAAATGTTCTGACCGGAGAAGGTGATGCTGGTGATGGAGGATGAAAGGACCTGATGTGGAGGGCCAATTAGAATGGCTTCAGTCTTGGAGCTGTTTAATTGAAGGAAGTTGTGCTTCATCCACACCTTTATCTCCTCCAGGCATGTGGTTACGTTGGATGATGGCAGAGGTGTGGAGGGAGTTGGGTTTGTTCTGATGTAGAGCTGTGTGTCATCAGCATAGCAATGGAACAATATTCCATGCCGGCTGATGACACGAGCAAGGGAGGACATGCATATGGTGAAAAGGGTGGGGCCGAGGACTGATCCTTGAGGGACACCACAGTTCACACAGTGTGTTTGTGATTTTGCCGCTCCCAAGGTGACGTGCTCAGTCCTCCCGGTTCGATATGAGGTGAACAGGGCAGAGTCAGAGAGTCCAATTGTCGAGGGGAAGATGATGGAGTAGAATGTCATGGTCGACTGTGTCAAATGCTGCAGTTAGATCCAGGAGGATGAGCAGAGATGGAGATCCAATGTCAGCTGTCATCAGCAGGTCATTGGTCACCCTGAGTCACCATGACTAAGGCAGTTTCTGTACTGTGGCCCTGGCGGAAACCAGACTGGAATTTTTCAAAGAGTTTATTGAGTTTGAGATGTTCCTGAATCTGAATGGCAATTACTTTCTCCATCACCTTTGATAGAAATGGCAGGTTGGAGATGGGTCTGTAATTAGCAAGGACTTCAGGGTCTAAGGTGTTTTTTTTGAGGAGTGGTTTGATGACAGCAGCTTTTAATGGGGATGGAACATGACCAGACTGGATGGAGTGGTTTATCACTGAAGTGATCAGGGGACTCATGGCACCAATGTTATATTTGACCAGGGCTGTGGGAAAGGGGTCCAGGGCACAGGTGGAGGGTTTCATCTTTTTGATGATGGCCTCAACTTCATGTTGCAAGATGTCAGTAAAGCAGCAAAGAGGCTGGGTAGGTCCGGGCTGGGGGTTGACGTTCAGGACTGGCAGAGCAGCGGAGTTTGAGAGGAGAGAGCGGATGGTCTCTACTTTTTTCCTAAAGAATGCGATGAAATTATCACACTGCTCCTCTGTGGTGTCTTTGTGTAGGAGCGAGTTGAGGAGAGGATTTATGATGGAAAAAAGTAGCTTGGAGTTGCCAGGGCTATTGTTGATGATAGTGGAGTATAATTTTGACCGTGTGTCTCTGAGGGACTTTGCATAGGCCTTTTGGTGGTCCCGGTATTCCTGTCTGTGAACAGTAAGTCCAGAAACCATGAGGCGCCGCTCTACGCTCTACGCTCTCTCTCTCTCTCTCTCTCTCTCTCTCTCTCTCTCTCTCTCTCTCTCTCTCTCTCTCTCTCTCTCTCTCTCTCTCTCTCTCTCTCTCTCTCTCTCCTCTCTCTCTCTCTCTCTCTCTCTCTCTCTCTCTTCAGCAACATCTTGATAGCAGGATTTGGTGCTTCTCCGTCCTCCACTAATTGCTGGGCGAGCTCTTCATGCCGCTCGACTGAAACCGGCAATTGTAACAGAAACACATTACTCCCCCCCCAACGAGATGAATGAAGAGATCACCTGAAACTAGCACAGCATTTCTGTTTCTGCAATTTTGCTAAGGCGCTTATCACTGAGACATGCTAAGTGGTGCCTATCCAGACAGACAGGCTAGGTTAAGATCCTCGCCGAGGTTTAGTTCAACTCTCTATTCCATCTGGACATTTATGATTATACTTGTTTGAAGAAAACGGCAGTTCAACTTTTCTTTCTTTTACCGGTGAAGTTTTTATTTTCCCGAGCTTATATGACTCATAAATACTTTAAGATTCATACGCTTTTATCTTCTCAATTCCTGTGACTTAGATCCTTTTTCACATTTGCGATGGGGAACCCTGTTTTTGTGCGCTTGGGATCTTGACAGCCTGCTGTTTGTCAGCGCTGTTAGTGTGGCGCTCAGGACCCAACATTCCCCCTCGTCTTCTGGTTCAGGCCACAAGCAAAGACAAATTGATACCAGTAGCGATAGCAGCAGCAGTGGACAGGAGTAGCATTTCAAATGGACCTAAACCTACTACTAAGTAGTAGTGTGCTTAAGGGTTTGTGTGTGTGTGTGTGTGTGTGTGTGTGTGTTTAATATATATAGGGCTGTCAAAGGTAACGCATTAACGCATGTGATTAATCTCGAGACTTTAACGCGCACTATTTTTTTAAACTCCGATTAATCATAGTATCCAGCTTAGACGGCTCCTCCCTCAGTGTTTCCGGAATTGAGAGGCAGTGATAAAATAAAAGGATGACTGAGGAGACGCACTGCGGAGCGCTAGGCGGAACATTACACTTTTACACATCGTGCTCGCGGTAGCAAAGAAACTTCCTTTTGAGCATATGCCCTGTATAGCGCACATTATACAAGTTATTAAAGTGGCCTACTTCTTGCAACATTCATCTGCATGAGATGTGTCTTTGCAAACAATTTACAGGAAAATTTAGAGCAGAGCTTAATACTTTTTTTGCTTGGTTCGACGGCAGCCCGCCGAAACCAGCACTGCCTGATGAGACCAGCCTGCTGAACATCTCGGAGGCGGATGTGCGCCGCACCTTCAAGCTGTTGAACATCCGTAAGGCGGAAGGCCCCGACGACATCCCGGGCTGCATCCTCAGAGCATGCGCAGACCAGTTGGCAGGTGTCTTTGCAGACATCTTCAACCTCTCCCTGTCCCAGGCTGTTGTTCCCGTGGTCTACAAGATGTCCACCATTGTGCCTGTCCCTAAACAACCCAAGGTAACATGCCTGAATGACTACAGACCTGTAGCCCTCACCTCGATTGTAAGCAAATGCTTCGAGAGGTTGGTCAAGGACTATTTGCTCCGTGTTACCTGCCACGCTAGACCCATGGCAATTTGCATATTGTCAAAACAGATTCACGGACGACACAATAGCCATGGCCCTCCACACTGCCCTTTCCCATCTGGAGGGAAAGAACTGTTATGTGCGAATGCTGTTTGTGGACTACAGCTCAGCGTTCAACACGATAGTTCCTGCCAAGCTCGACACCAAGCTTAGAGGTCTAGGCGTGCCCCAATCCACGTGCAGCTGGATACTGGACCTCCTGTCGGACCGTCGCCAGGTGGTGAGGATGGGCAGCACCACCTCAGAGCCACTGACCCTCAACATGGGAGCCCCCCAAGGATGCATGCTGAGCCCTCTCCTCTACTCCCTCTACACCCACGACTGCATGGCTATGCACAGCTCCAACGTCATCATCAAGTTTGCTGACGATACGACAGTGATGGGCCTGATCGCCGGCGACGACGAGACAGCCTACATGGAGGAGGTTGGATCGCTGGAGCAGTGGTGCCAGGAGAACAGCCTTGCCCTCAATGTCAAGAAGACCATGGAGCTGATCGTGGACTACAGGAAGCAGAGAGGAGAGCACGGCCCTATCTCCATCGACGGTGTTGCAGTAGAGAGGTTCAGCAGCTTAAACTTCCTCGGCGTGCACATATCCGAGGACCTCACATGGTCCACGCACACCACACACGTGGTGAAAAGGGCCCAACAATGCCTGTATTTTCTCAGGCATCTGAGGAAATTCAGCATGGGCCCCGGCATCTTGAGAATATTCTATACCGGCACCATCGAGATTGTTCTTACAGGGTGTATCACTGCCTGGTACGGGAACTGCACCGCACTCGAGCGCAGAGCACTGCAAAGGGTGGTGCGGACGGCCCAGTATATCGTTTGGAGGTGAGCTCCCCTCCCTCCTGGATATATACAACCAGCGGTGCGTGGCCAAGGCCAAACGCATCATAAATGACATTGCCCACCCCAGCCACGAACTGTATCAAGTGCCGTACAAATAGACTAAGAGATAGCTTCCACGACCAGGCCATAAGGCTGCTGAACAAAGGCGTATAGCATATAACAATGTATATTTTATTACATTGATTTATATATACATATTGCTCTTTTTCTGTGCCGATATATTGCATTCTATAAATTGCATTTGTATTTATATTTTTGAACTTCTTTTATTCAATTCTGTTTTTATTCTATTAAATCTTATTTTATAACTGCTGTCTGTCGTCGGGTATTGCACATAAGATTTTCACTCACTCACTCGCTTTATACTTGTGTAAACCGTGAAGTGACAATAAACTTGACTTGACTTGACTTGAAGGCTAAGCCTAGACGGCGTAGTCTATATGAAATAGAACGATAGTTATGTTATCATAACTCTAGTTCTATGATTATAGACGTAGCCGTCTAGTTTCCCACCTGCTGCACCCCCATTGCAAAGAAATGAGTCAAAGAAATAGCGTGGAGGGTGAGTGCCGCTCTGCGCGGCCTTTTATGCACGTAGGCGGGGGGGGCCCACGTACATTGCTGAAATTTTCAGTGCACACGATGCACGCACGGGACAAGCCTAGACGGCTATGCCTATAATCATAGAACTAGTGTTATGATAACATAACTATCGATTTAGCAGCCCTTCTCAATCAACACGGCACAGACTGAGGTTTTTGTTGCTTCTATTGACTAACAACCAACCACACTGACTTGACATGGCAAAATGTCCCTTTAACTGCCTGGCGTCCCATGGTGAAGCTTCCATTGTCCTTGTCAGACAAAGCTTCATAATTGCAGACATCAATCTGGGTTCTGGTCCACCTTGTGATAGGCATTTCATTCCTCATTGTTCCTGATATTTTGCTTGTCTTAATGAGTATTCGGTTTCACAGAAGAATAATCGATGGATTAATCAGCAGGGTAGAAGGAAACTAATCACAACATTGTTCACTGGACCCCTCGTCCCATCTAAATCTTTATTGGTCACATACATTACACACACAGTGAAATGTGTTTCTCTGCATTTAACCCATCCTAGTAAAGGAGCGGTGTGAAGCTATTGTATATACAGCACCGGTGGAGCAGTTTAGGGGTCTGGTGCCATAATCAAGAGCACCTCGGCAGTGCCTAGGTGTTTCGGGGACTTGAACTGGCGACCTTCTGGTTCCCAAGCCAAGTCGTAAAAGACTGAGCTATCCGACCCACCTCTTTGTTTTCACATCTTTGTTCTCCATAATGAATTATGTTTACATGCGTGGTCAACAAAAAATTCTCAATCTTATAAAAAGACAACTCTTAATTACTATTCTATTCTGTTTCTATTGCTTCTTTTTATTTCTTTTATTTTGGCAGCATACAGTGAATTCAGATCCATGTGCAGGTCAAGATTCAGGATTGAAGACGTTTTTATTTGCCCTGTGCAACAATGACAATCATATGCTTACTCCCCACTCACTCCCGCAGAATGAATTTCAACAACAATACTATACTATACTAAACTATGCAGTACTATACTATACTATACTATACTATACTATACAATATTATAATATAGACAACACTATATACTTCCTACTATAAACTAAAAACAACACTATAATAAATACTATACACAATAAAAATAACAAGAACAAGTGTCTGATGGATGATCCAGTATATACATCTGGCCAATTGTGCAAAAAGCATTTTAAAGTGACAGTAGTGCAGCAGCATCATACATTTAATCATGAAGAGTGGAGTAACTGTAATGAGTCCAGTCAAGTGAAGTCAATTGTATTTGTACAGCCATTAATCACAGTTACAGTCACAAAGGGCTTCACAGGCCACATGTTTACAACACCCCCCAAACCCTAGCCCAAGCTGAAAAAACTCAACTCACTTAATTATGGAGGAAGAAATCATGAGACCTATCGGCAGCAAGGCTAGTGTTGGCTAACGGGTCGATTTTGCTGTAATGAGAGCTGAGGGGCACTCCTAGGAGCTACAACATTGTAAAAAGGTAGGTTTTAAGTTTAGATTTTTATATTTCTGAGTCTGCTTCTCTGATTACAGGTGGCAGACTGTTCCACAAAGGAGAACGCTCTATTCCCTGCTGATTTCTTTCTTACTTTTGGGATTAATAGAAGGCCAGATGCTGAAAATTGCAGGGGCCGAGAAGGACAATAGGGAACAATAAGTTCCTTCAGGTATCATGGTGCTAATGGTGGTAAGTAAGTAGTAGCACCTTGAAATCGTACCTCGCATTAACTGGAAGCCAGTGGAGCGAGGACAGAATTTGAGTAATGTGGTCAAATGAGCTGGTCCTAGTCAAGAGATTAGCAGCAGCGTTCTGCACAAGCTGGAGGCTTTTTTTTTTGGATGCAGTTCTGGTTACAATTTACATTGTCGATCAAAAAATATCGTCGGATCAAACAAGACACCAATATTTTTAACACAAGAGCTTTGTGCGACAGTAGAGCCCTCAAACAACAGTATGACGTCTTCAAATAGTGGTCGTTGTTGCTTTAGGCCGATAATTATCAGCTCTGTTTCTCCATGTTAAGCTGCAGGTAGTTTTGGGACATCCATCATCTAATTGCAGTCAGGCAGGATTCAACTTTCTGGATCTGTAAGTCCAGTAAGTCCGTTAAAATAAATTTAGTGTTATTCAGTTAGTCAGTCTGAGCACTGGCTCAAGGATGTCTATGGCCAGGCTGGGGTGTCATTGGGGAATCAAACCCGGACCCTTTCTACTGGGAGTGGAGCACCATAAACCCCCCGACACTATTCCCCCCGCAGCTTTTATTCCTTTATTCTACTCACCATTTAATTTATTCAGCAGCTCGCCCCTTTTCAAACCTACTCCCCACTCTCAGTTGATCTAATTCGAGACGACAGCACCCTGTTGTTGCCTTAGCTATTCAGCGAAGCAACAACACAATTAGACATTCACACACACACCTGTGGGGAATAGCCCACAGGACTGCCTCAACGCAAAGCCAGATGGGGATGTCTGTCGGAGCAGCCTCAGTTTAAAACGCCCCGACAACGTGGTGTTTGTTAACTTTTCCTTTGCGAGTTGTACCTCTCTGTTCAACAGCACAAGGACTGTTCCTCCCACCGGTTCGACCCGCTGCCAAAGTGACACTTAAGACACCACTAATCCGGTTGCTCAAACAAGTGAGCAAACGTAACATCTTTGAAAAAGTAAAAGTACCATTAGAAAAATATTTACTTTGTTGAACGTCGTGGCTTTTGAAGCCACACTGTATCATCACAGAATCAATATTGTATTCCACTCACTGAAACTGAACATTTTTCACAAATTTGCTGTCTAAGCCAGCCCCCTTATCCCCAGAGGAGAAGCAACTATGAGTCCTACACTGTCAGCGTGATCGCCTGTAATTTTGCAATTTATTTATTGTTCTCAAATTCTAAACTCATGCTCATGAGGATTCTTAGCTTTATGTATGGCTGGCTATGTTGAGTTCAGTCCCACAGATAAGATACAAGCCAATGTCAGCTGAAGTTCAATGCTTAACCAATTTTCAGGAGTCAATGATCTAATTTGTCACCCGTCTTTGAAATACTTCTGGGCTCTAAACTGTCAGCATATTTCGAATGTAACCCTCAAGATGTACCTGCTCTGGTCATGGAGCTTTTTAGAAAGAGGAAAGTATTTTTGAGGTCTGGTAGGATATTTTTGAATCTTGATCCAGTTCCAATGCTAGCTTTCATGGTTGCAGCAGTGCTGTGTTTGTGTGCCAGTTTGTTTCATATCTGGCAACCCACACAGGCCAAAACATGACCCGGATGGACCTTTCAAAGGAGAACATATTGGCTGTAGCGCTGTGGTCAGAGAAGACCGTATTTCGACTTGACATGTTTCCATGTTTCTTTATGTCTCTGACATATCGTGGTCATTTTATCATTTAGTACATTATGTTGGTTTACATATAGCTCCTTTAAATAGTGAAAATGCTTTTATACTGCATGATTTCAAGTCTCTCTTTGACTTCATTCACACCACAAGCAAAAGTGGCTAAAAATAACAGTGTTTCATAACAGTGTGAAGCACAAACCCCATGCAGTCTGATCTTTTCCTTTCCATTCTGGGCCCTTTCCATAGCACATCCAGGTCTGACCAGGAATTTTCTTGGGACTTTGTCACACTTCTGTACGGATGGGAGTCACTCAGTGACTACAAACATGGAGGACCACTATGATGGAGGTTGTCGGCGGAGGGACACGGAGTGATGAAATCTGTTTCACTCAAGCCATTCACATCATTCCACTCCACCACTTCTGGGGCTCTGCATCCATACACACACACACCTCGGTAAAGAAGTAGCAGCCATTGAAACCCAAAAAAGCATTAAAATTCTCTCTTTCTCCTCATCTTCATGCTGGTTATCATCTGTTCATGAATTCATCGACTTATGTCAATTAAACTGTAAAACGCTGACTTCAGGGGTTACGTTTGTACACTGTGTGTGACGTATTTGTTTTTGTTCTTGTGGGTCAGTTGAGGATTGTGGTAGCAGTAGGCAAAATATGCCATTGTTCACTAAACTTCAATGGAGCTCTTACTGGACACCACTATATATGTGCACACACACACACACACACGCACACACACACACACACACACGCACACACACACACACACACACACACACACACACCACACACACACACACACACACACACACACACACACACACACACACACACCACCACACACACACACACACACACACACACACACACACACACACACACACACACCCCCACACACACACACACATCACTTTGCACTTGCTAATGCCTGTGCACATGCAAATGGTCAAACAGACAGACAGACAGACAGAACGGTAGTCAATATAGTTGTACCGTATCCCTGCGGTATCATGTAATTTGCAGGTTATATGTTAATTTACCCGTTATATGTTAATTTACACCTGATGAGTGCATTTACATCTCACCTGCCTGGTGGATTGGTGGAGCTGCTCCAGTGGAAGGAACAGTCTTCCACATAATGAGAACACATGGGAATGCAGCAAATAAACTCACACGCACACACACACTCTTTGTTAGCACACGCACACAACCACACACGCACACACTCAATCACAGTTAGCATACACACTGTTTGCATGAAGCAGCTTATTAAAAAATAGGGCAACCCGGTAGAGCAGGAATTGCTTATTAATCGATAGCTCATTCATTTATTTATTTGTGTGTGTGTGTGTGTGTGTGTGCGCACTGAGGATTGTAAACAAGCCCAAACCTAAAGATCATTAAACACAATGAAGGTAGCTCACCTCTACGATAGACGCCCTTCCACCAAGGCAGTCGAGATGTTTTGCCACACACAGATCATAGCTGGCGGAACCCCTTGGTAGTACACAGTCGGAGGCAAAAATATGTTACAACTGTCTTTATTGTCTCGGGTAGAAAAGTGCGTGTATGGTGCACCAAGAAATAAACTGATATGAGGTGTGAACTATCAACTATGTGTGTGAAAATTACGGAAGTAATAATACCATGTGTAAAGCGACTTATGTGTGTGCGAAATGGAAATCCAACAATGGGGTGTTGTATTATGTGCTGCGGGAAAAAGGTTGAAGTCCAAAACAAAACAGAAAAACATCCACGGCAAAATTAACAAAACAAAAGTAACAAACAATAAAAATAGTCCAACAGAGAAAAAGTGTGGAGTTCGCGGAGATTGACAAAAGTGTATTTACGGGAGATTGAGATTGATAGTAAGGGTATTCACAGAGGAATCAGCTAGGGAGTCTAGGGTTGTAGAAAACAGGACAGTTCTGGCAACGAGTGAACAGGAGAGCGGAGTATAAGTAGGGAGGTAATTGATGGGATCCTATCATTCCTGTCCAAAACCCTTGAACATGCTGTCTCCTCACAACTTTCATCCTATCTCTCCCAGAACAACCTACTCGACCCTCACCAGTCAGGCTTCAAGGCTGCGCACTCCACGGAGACGGCGCTGCTCGCAGTGACAGAGTCTCTTTGTGATGCCAGAAGCTCGTCCCTCTCATCAGTACTGATCCTTCTCGACCTGTCTGCGGTGTTCGACACAGTGAACCACCAGATCCTTCTCTCCACTCTCGCCGAGCTTGGAATCGCTGGAACTGCGTTATCCTGGTTCACCTCCTACCTCGCAGATCACACTTATCAGGTCACATGGAACGGTTCCCTGTCCAGACCCTGCACCCTGGACACCGGAGTCCCCCAAGGCTCAGTATTGGGACCCCTTCTGTTTTCTCTTTACACTAAATCTCTAGGCTCTGTAATCACATCTCATGGCTTCTCCTATCACTGCTATGCAGATGACACTCAACTGTTTCTCTACTTTCCCCCCTCAGAAACCCAAATTGCAACACGCATCTCTAAATGCCTGGCCGACATCAGCAGATGGACAGCCGCCAACCACCTGAAGCTCAACCTTGACAAGACTGAGCTCCTCTTCATACCGGGGAAAGACTGCCGTCAGATGGACCTACTGGTCACCATCGAGAACACCCAAGTCTCCCCCTCAACCACAACAAGAGACCTTGGTGTGGTGGTAGATGACCAGCTGTCCTGCAATGCCAACGTAACGCGGTGGCCCGATCTTGCAGAATTGCCCTCAACAACATCCGCAGGATCCGGCCCTTCCTCACACGTGAAGCGGCGCAGATCCTTGTCCAAACGCTCGTTATCACCCGCCTCGACTACTGCAACTCTCTCCTGGCGGGACTCCCCGCCTCTGCAACCAAGCCTCTCCAACGCATCCAGAACACAGCAGCACAGCCTGGTATTCAACCTATCAAAATTCTCCCACGTGACCCCTCTCTTCTGGGGTCGGCTATGGTGTGCCCCTTCTCCACGATGTGGCCGAGGAACTCCACAGACATGGAGTGAAAAAGGCTCTTCTCCGCCTTGATGAACAGCTTGTTCTCCAGGAGACGTTGGAGAACGAAGTGAACGTGCTGCCGGTGCTCCTGCTCTGACCGAGGAAAAATCTAAATATTGTCCAAATACACCACCAGGAATACATTGAGCATATCCTGGAGAAGGTTGTTGACCAAGGTCTAAAAAAATGCCAGGGCGTTGGTCAACCCAAATTGCATTACCAGATACTCAAAGTGTCCAAGGTGGGTATTGAACGCCGTCTTCCACTCTTCCCCCTCCCTGATGCAGGCGAGGTAGTAGGCATTGCGGAGGTCTAGTTTTATAAAAATGGTGGCATGGGTCAAGGGCTTGAACATGGAGCTCATCAACGGTAACGGTTAAAGGTTCTCGTGATGTCATTCAGGTGGTTTCCTAAAACAGTGAGTGGTTTGTCGAGAGACAACAAGGGGATCCCTGCCTGCTTTGCCAAGGTGGTGTCAATGAGACTCTCATCTGCTCCAGAGTCGATGAGGGCTCCGACGGAGAGAGACTCTTGTTCCCAAGACTGCGTGACTGGGAAAAGTCTGCTCCTAGACGGCCGTTGGTTGGGTGGAAGGCAGGGAACACAGCATAGGGATGGGTATGTTGAGTAGGGGGAGAGGAATGACGACCTGACTCACGGTCCCTCTCTGTAAGCCGTTGGCCCATCATCAGGGCAACGCAGATCAGATCATCAAGGCTATTAGGTCAATCCCTCAAGATACCATCCTTTATAGCCTCACTCAGTCCCCGTCTATAAGCGCTAGAGAGTCTCGTTTGTAGAAAACGGGACAGTTCTGGCAACGAGTGAACAGGAGAGCGGAGTATAAGTAGGGAGGTAAATTATGGGGCGCTGATTATGATAGGGAACAGGTTGGGCTGAATGTGGTCATGGTCTACTGTGACGGCGTGTCCTCCTGGATGTTGTAACCCCAGGTGGACGGGAGGTGGAGCCAGAGGAGCGTGGCTGGTCAGGAGAGTGGTGTGATGCTAGCATCACAACATGAGAGATGCTTCAGCCCTCTCTGATCAGCCCTCGCTAAAGTGGCCGCTGTAGAGATCGCACAGCTGCTAGCACGCTGCCGTTAGAATTACGCTTGAAATGTGGCCACAGCAAAGCCTTCTTTGTGTATGCTAGTAGTCTCTAGCATACACTTAGTAGCTATAATACACCAGTAATAGCTATCATACGGTTTACACTAGTAGTAATTGGTGTACAGTATGCAGCCACTGCAAATCAGTTGTTAGCGTGCTTACAATTATAACATGACACCAGAATAAACTGATTAGCAATATAGTAGCATGCAGCCGCTGCTAAGCGTTTGAAGAATAAATGTCCTGTGTCACGCAGCCGCCAGAACACAAGCACAAGCGTCCATCCGACGATGAAGCAGCTGCTTGGCAAACGCACTTCGTAGGAGCCGTTGCTTTGCTACACCGTGGAACGCGTGACAGCTAGCGTACGGGGCCTTGAGGCTAGTTGCAATCGGCAACTAGCTGGGTGAAAAAATTTCTGTGAAATTAACAGTAAAGTGCTGTAAAATCATGACATCAAAAGTATGTAAATAGAAAAGCAATGAATCTCTGTTTAATTCACAGTAATGTTTTGTCACTAATACTGAACCAAACACAACTGTTAATTTTAATGTAAGAATATGTTAAATTAATTATATTTCTTTGTGAATTTATAGATTACTGTAGTTTAAACACTGAAAAACTGTAATCTAAAAAAGAATACAATGCCGTTAAAATGATAACATAACTGTGTTAAAATCATTGTTTTTGTCAGGTAGATTTTCTTTATATACAGATGTATTACATTTTACAAAGTCATATGTTATACTTTACTGAAAATAATAATTATAAATACAGTATTATTATGTTAATATGAAACCCTTATCCTGACCCTAAAACAGATGATGTATCTGTTTAGAAATGAGTAGGCCTATGATATATATCAGTAGGCAAGTAAAGTGGGTCACCACTGAAAATAAATTGCATTACATATACACTATACACTATACAGACTAGCACAGAAGTTCAATACCAAAACACCGCTCTGGTTCAGATCAGGTAGGCTGTTCATTCCCATCACGTCCCTCCAAGTTTACAAATTGTTTCCCATGTGTGCGTTGAAGTCTCCCAGGACTATGGAGTCCCATGCAGGAGCCCCATGCAGGACTCCATCCAGGGTGTCCAAGAATGCTGAATACTCCGAACTGTTGTTTGGCACATAGGCACAAACATCAGTCAGAGTTTTCCCTCCATGACCCTAAGGCGTAGAGAGGCGACTCTCTCGTCCATCGGGGTAAACTTCAACAAAGCCGCACACAGCCGGGTACTTGTGAGTATTCCCACACCCTGAGCAACTCCAGAAAATGACCAGTCCAAACCCTTTTCAGGAGTGGCTATTTCCTGAGCCAATGCTGTGTGTAGAGGTAAGCCCCACCAGATCTAACTGGTATCGCTCCACTTCCAAGATGGAGAAGTGTCCACTTTGCTTGTTCGGGCTATGCCCGACCAGGCTCCATGGCTAACCTGGCCACCAGGCGCTCCCTGACAGGCCCTCCCTCCGGGCCTGGCTGTGGAAAGGGGCCCTGGGCTTTCGTTGTTGTTTATCCATTGAAGTCTTCAAAACTATTCTTAGTCTTGTCCCTTACCTGAGACCAGCTGCCATGGAAAACCATACCAGGATCACTAGGCTGCAGACAACACAGCTCTTAGGGGGACACCCAAACATCTCAACCACGATAAGGTGATGGTTCCCGGAGATTATTATGATTTCTAATAGACTTTCAAGGTTTAATTTTATTTGAGGTGACTCAAGTAAAATATTGCAGAAATGGTATCTTTGTCCTCCAAATGGACAAAGCTGCTCAGCTGCTTATCCGTTCTTTAATGTTGCTTCATAGCCACTAATTGTAAATCAGTGTAATAGTCAAATTAAAAGTTTCATTTTTTCAAAACAGAATAACGTCATTTGGTCATATAGTGCCTTAAGGGCATTAAAATTTTAAATGAATTTAAATGTTAATGATGCATTCCCGCAAAAATAAATGCCTGTGAATTCAAACAAGTCAAGTCAAGTCAAGTCAAGTTTATTGTCACATCACAGTAGTATAGAGCAGTGATGTGAAAATCTTATGTGCAATACCCGACGACAGACATCAGTTATAAAAATAAGATAAAAATAGATAAAAATAGAATAAAAATAGAATAAAGTAAAAATAAAAAATATAAATGCAATTTATGAAATGCAAAATATCGGCACAGAAAAAGAGCAATATGTATATATAAATCAATGTAATAAAATATACATTGTTATATGCTATACACCCTTGTTCAGCAGCCTGATGGCCTGACTGTGGAAGCTATCTCTAAGCCTATTTGTACGGCACTTGATACTGCGGTATCGCCTGCCTGACGGTAACAGTGAGTACAGTTCGTGGCTGGGGTGGGCAATGCCTTTTAGAATATGTTTGGCCTTGGCCACGCACCGCTGATTGTATATATCGAGGAGGGAGGGGAGCTCACCTCCAACGATATACTGGGTCGTCCGCACCACCCTTTGAAGCGCTCTGCGCTCGAGTGTGGTGTAGTTCCCGTACCAGGCGGTGATACACCCTGTAAGAACACTCTCGATGGTGCCGTTATAGAATGTTCTCTGGATGCGGGGTGGATCCAGCTGCACGTGGATGGGGGTACGC
>CM051014.1:20146363-20153863 GCA_027704905.1 Muraenolepis orangiensis
AAATAAAGAGCAGCAAAGTGACTGTTGAATGTTATGTATGTATGTGTTGAATGTACATAATTATTATTATTATTTAAAATCATTTAAAGTGCCAGTAGTGCAGCAGCATCATGAATACAGTGCAGTAACTATGATGAGTTAAGAAAGTCCAGCAAAGTATGTAAGTGTAATGTTAATGACAATGTTATGAAAGTGAAAGTGGCAGCACTAGCAGTTCAGTAGGTGCACTGCCTGTGGATAAAAACTATCCTTAAACCTGGTAGTCCTTGTACGGATGCTGCGCAACCGGCGACCAGACGGTAGGGGGGAAAAGAGATGGAGCCCAGGGTGGTTGCAGTCCTTTATGATGGACATGGCCTTATTCCGACATCTGGTCCTACTGATATCCTCAATGCATGGAAGTGCACACCCGATGATCTTCTCTGCCGTCCTCACGACCCTCTGGAGGGCTTTCTTGTCCTGTGCAGTGGTGTTGCCGTACCACACAGTGACGCCACTCGTGATGACGCTCTCTATGGTGCCACGGTAGAAGTTCATTAGCCACCTCTGGTCTATGCCGCTTTTTCTGAGGCACCGCAGAGCATAGAGGCGCAAGTGTGCCTTCTTCAGCATGACCTCCGTGTTGCGGGTCCACGCCAGGTCATCGGAAATCTGTAGCCCAAGGAAACAGAAGCAGCTGACGATTTTCACCGGTGTCCCGTCCAGGCTGATGGTGGAGTGGGTGCCCCGATGGCTCCTGTAGTCCACGATGAGCTCCTTAGTCTTGCTGACATTCAGTGCGAGGCTGTTGTCCTTACACCATCGTGTCAGCTGAACTACCTCATCTCTATACTCCGTTTCCGTTGCTCTCTGCATCTCTCTCTTCCTTCCTTAGGCTCTCTCATTCTCCCTTCCTTCAAAAAACTACTACTACTACAGGTTCTGTTAAAGGTCTTCCTTTAAATAATTGAAGAAGAAACACAAGTCGAAAATGTCGCTCTCTGCCCTCTCCAACCGACTTGTAATTGTGAACTCGTGGACAAGGAGATGTGAAGGAGGGAGGAGGACCACTGAATGGCCTTTAGCAGTCTGTACTGTGACATTTAGTCACAGTACTTTGTGATTCAAATTTTACTTTCTTCTACTCTCTTCTTGTTCACTTCTCACCGGCAAGAGGTAAAAAATGTTACAGGAAATTCATATATACTTCATTACAAGCATCATCGAGATTAACGAACAAAATGGATTCTTTTTTTTTTACATAAAGCAACGTGCAGCGAGTTCAAATACCCGTCATCAAGTAGCAGGCTGGTAGCAGGCTGTGAACATTGGGGATGAAGGCCCCGCACTGCGAGCCACCAGATGACTCGGCCTCCTTGATTGACATCTAAAAGTCAAGGGTTTCGTCAGGTTTTGAATCAGCTTTTTTCCTGTGTTCCGTCCTGCTGGCTGTTGTGATGGTGGGAGATCCAGCCAGCCAGCCAGCTCTTGATCTCTTGTCAGGCTTCAAACAAACCCCCTGTTCCCTGTTAGCTCCTTTGGGCTAGCGGCAGCAAGGCATCGAGAGCCAACTGAAATGTGACTGAGTTCCTCCTGGGGGACTGGAGGGTAAAACTGAAACAGAAGGGCGGGGGAAAAACCCCAATAATCCACACGTCTTCATTTAAAACAAGCTGCAATGTGACATTGATGGATTAACCTTTATTGTCTTATTTCAGCATCCGTCAGGGTAGGGATGAGAACAAAAAAACTTCCTCCATTTCTTTTCATTTTTGATGAATTCATGGTCGATATGCAGCGGGGCTTGTTTAAAATCATAAATATTCATATTATCCACATTTGACGACCGCGGACAATGTCGCCAGAGAGGAAAACAAGGCAGAGAATGGCTCGTTAAAATTATGGATTTGATGACCGAGGGGGGGGCAGTATTGATTGCTTTGTCCAGTTGGAATGCTCGAATGAGATCCTGGCGTCCTATCAAGTCGTCGTCATCCGGCCAGCAGAAAAATACACACACACACAAACACACACACATATACAGAACACATGAAATCCATATTGCTATTCACAAGTCTCATATGGTATTGACATGGCGTGGATTTGCGGCCATTACGCATGTGTGTGTGTGTGTGTGAATAACTGTTAAGAGCAGTCGCCGTACCAAAGTGACAAGAGAGACGATCCATATTCAGTCACTAAAATCCATACCATACCATTAATGTTCCTTACGTTTCATCAGTTTTTATTATATTGTTAAATCAGGACAGGATTGCTACTGGGTTCAAGCCCCAATGTCCCCGCAGTCTACCTGTTGGTATGCCCACACCCCCTCCTTGCTCCTTAATTACCTTTCTCACTGTAAGATGAAGCTGTTTGATGCTGTTGTGTCTGCTAAATAACAAAATAGAAACTATTTATTATTGGTAATATCTTCACAAGGGGTGATTTGTTTTGCCGCTTTTGCCGTGGTGAACGAGAGCATGCCAATGAATGGATGGACGAACGAGAGGGAGAGAGATAACGGGAAACGGGTCAGGTCTTAACGGGTCAGGTCTCTCTGGAAGAGAAGGTTTTTGTGCTGTTTGTTGTTGGCCTTCTTCTTTAGTGCCTCCCAGTCAGTGTAAAGGTCATACATTCACCCCTTTAGGTGGGCCAAAATTATCACTGCAGCAGGGTTAGGGCGATGAGTCACGCCCACCGCCGGTGACTCGGCCCGGGATTCAGAAACATGACTCTGATCTCGGCAGCTTTAGGTGACTTGCTCGAATATCCAAAGCATCTCAATGATTCTGACGTGTTTGAAATGCATGGCCTTGTTCCTGTCAGAGAGAGAGAGAGAGAGAGAGAGAGAGAGAGAGAGAGAGAGAGAGAGAGAGAGAGAGAGAGAGAGAGAGAGAGAGAGAGAGAGAGAGAGAGAGAGAGAGAGAGAGAGAGATGGACAGAGAAGGAGCTGGAGAAAGAGGGAGTTACGAGAGAGAGAGAAAGAGACAGAGGGAGATGGAGAGAGAGAGGGATGGAGAGAGGGAGAGTGAGAGCGGGAGAGAAAGAGGGAGGGAAAGTAAGAGAGAGCACCCAGGGAACTGATGGTATTTTTAGATCTTAACTTGTAGGTACCACACTTGAGCACGTTCCTCATTGTTCAGAGGTGGAATGTTAAGCAACTTTGCAGGGGACTGTAATTAGAAAATTGAGACGGGTCAGGCAGCAAGAGAGTGAAATTTACGTTTGCATTGTTACAGTTTGTAATGGTGTTCAATTAGCGTTAGCTTTTGTTAAGCCTAGCACAAATTGAGCCAAATGTGCCTTGCAGTCACAGCTGAACTAATTAAGCACAGTACTACCCCCCCCCCCCCCACTGTGTATATATATATATATATATATATATATTCTTCTTATCTGCTTGAATCTCATGGATATTCTGTATTCCTGCTTTAATTTAGTCAAAACCAGGTGATTAGAACTGAGACTAATTGCTGTGGGAAATGTTTGTTTTATATTTAATATTCAAGGAAATATTTACCACCCTGCAGTAACGTGGAGGGGAGGGGGATGACTTCCTTCTGCATTCATCTCATCTTTGAAGCAAGGCTCTCTGTACAGATAGATGCGTTCCGGGCTAAAACTGTCCCCTGAAAAAGCTTCACCCACACAATGAACAGAGCACACAGAGTTACACGTCGGTAGGGAGGACGATTGACTCATGCTCCATCAGGCTGAACCTAGCACTGTCTTCCATATGCTAATATGTGCAAATGAGGGGGGGGGGGGGCTTCACGGTACAGATTTTAAGCTACATATTAATGCATCCTTGAAATGGATTCGACATCCGGCATGAAGATTGTCATCAGTCTATTACTGTTGGAAAAATAAGCTCTCTTGGCTGTAGGTTTTTTGAACCCCCAATGTCCACAGCCTGAAGTAAATCATTTATTGTGTGGATAGAAATGTCTGCTAAATGACTAATCGGTGTTTCAAATGACAATGAAATCATCTGACTTGTTATTCGAGGTCACTTTCTGGGCATGTTGCTGCTTTGGTAGCATAGCATAGCTAAGTCGACCACCTTGATGAGCCTCACCCCCCCCCAGAAACACAAGCGCTTGCCATGTTAGACCACAATGTTTATGTTTTGTCTGGAGAACAAAGAACAGCGCTGTTTGCGGGGGGAACCTTGTTCTACAGCGTCGTTTCCCCTTCATCTCAACAATTAACCCATTGTTGTTGTTTTTTTTATCTCTACTCTAAGCAGTAATTAAGGTCAAGTTACCTATGAATTAATTTGAGGTCTGGACCCAGAACCCTCTTTTTAGTGAGTTTACATTTTCGTGCGTTTCTTTAGATGTGTGTGGGAACTGATTGTCTTCATTGACAGTATTTGTGTGTGTGTGTGTGTGTGTGTGTGCGTGTTTGGCAGTCACTGTGTTACTCTTGTATTGTCAGTGGTGACACAATTAACACTCAAGTGGGAGTTGTAACTGTGGTGAACAATAGGCTACAACCACAATGTTCCTCAGTCCTTGAGCAGGCAGATCTGATCAGCAGACAGCAGGATTTAGTATTTTCAATTCAGCAAAATCAGATTCAAGATTGTTTTTTTGCCGTGTGTAACAAGTACAATGGAACGCTAGCTTTACTCCCACTGTATGAATTATTTACAACAATGAAAGTGGAAGTAAAACTTCAAGACAAAATTACATAAATAAAAAGTGATAAATAGCAATTATATCAATAAAATACAGAAATGTCTAAGTATGTATATATGGTGGCTGGTGAAAAAGCTTTTTTTAAAGTGACCATAGTGCAGCACTGTAGTGAGTGGTAGCAGCATTATGAATACAGTACAGTGCAGTAATACAGTAGGTAAGGTAAGGTAATACGTACAGTAATAAGTAATATGTCATGTCATGTCCAGTAATGACCCTCTGTCATAACTGTGCCAGTGTTATGAAAGTAGCAGCACTCCTTAAAGTTCAATAGGCGCACTGCCTGTGGATAAAACCTGTTGTTGAACCTGCTAGTCCTAGTCTGAATGCTGCGGGACTAACGACCGGACTGCAGGGGGGAGAAAATATGGAGATAGAGGATGATTGCTGTCCGGTATGATGGCTATGGCCTTGGTCAAAGGTCAGGAGGATTCGGCCTTTTCTCACGGAAAAGGCTGTGCAGGTGCTCATCCAGGCTCTTGTCATCTCCCGTCTGGACTACTGCAACTCCTCCTTGCTGACGCCCCGGCATTTGCCATCAGGCCCCTGGAGCTCATTCAGAAAGCTGCAGCTCGCCTGGTGTTCAACCGCCCCAAGTACTCACGCACATATACCCTCCTTCGGACTCTACACTGGCTACCTGTAGCTGCTCGCATCCAGTTCAAGACCTTGGTGCTAGCCTACAAGGCAGTAAAAGGTACTGCTCCATCCTACCTCCAGGCAATGGTCAAGGCCTACATCCCAACCCATCCACTTCGCTCGGCTTCTTCGGGCCATCTGCTTGCCCCCTCATTTAAGGGCCCGTGTGGCCGATCTACGCAGTCACGGCACTTCTCCGTCCTGGCCCCAATTTGGTGGAAGAAACTCCCGACGGAGGTCACGACTGCAGAGTCACATCTTCCGCTGCAGGCTGAAAACCCATCTCTTCAGGACACACTTCCCGGATCCTTCCTCGTAGCGTCAATTAAGTCAGTCAAAAGTAGATTACATATTATAGATAGGTATGTATTGTTCTAGATATTGTTGCATATTGTTTGCCAACTTTTTCCCTTACACTTTTGCCTGAATTATTGTCCTTCTACCTGAGCACTGGTTCAGTTATTGGAGACTTGTTAGAAATGAAATGCACTTTTGACTTCTGGTGACGAGTTGTTCTCTTTCCTTCCTTTGTTGAAACACACTACTGTTAGTCACTTTGGATAAAAGCGTCTGCTAAATGACTGTAATGTAATTTAACACTCCTCGGATGCCATTCATGTATTAACCATGAATAAGAGGGAAAATTCATTATTAAGAGAACAAATGTATATATTCACCATAAGTAAGTGAGGGCAACCGGATAGCTCAGTCTGTTGGGACTTGGGCTTGGGAACCGGAAGGTCGCCGGTTCAAGGCCCAGGTGTTTCTTGAGCAAGGCACCAGACCCCTACATTGCTCCCTGGGTGCTGTATATACCATAGTTGCCCACTGCTACTAATACTAGGATGGGGTAAATGCAGAGAAACAAATTTCACAGTGTGTGTGTTGACATGTATGTGACCAATAATGACAATCCTCCAGATTTCAATTTTAGACAATAATCAATATTGAGGGAACTAATGTGTATTAACCATGAGTAAGAGACAATAATCATTATTAGGGAAAACTAATGGTTAATTAGGAGACATATTTCATGTTGGATCCAATGACAAATCTACAACTAAATAATGAAGAATGAAATATGAAAGGGGTCAACACTCATTCCAACTCTGGTGCGGACAAACAACCCAACTCTGGTTTGCTTGAACACGGGGATCTCTGTCTGCATCTTGCTAGCATTGTAGGTTGAATGCACACTTTTCTCACAAACCAGAGTGTAATAAACATATTCAGCCAGGTATATGTGAACCTTTCCCAGATTACAATGAGTCACAGTCAGACGTGGTGCAATCAGGGTGGTGCAATCAGGGTGGTGCAATCAGGCGGTGCAATCACAGACACTCAACAATTTGCTATCTTGTCAGGCGCTCACACTTATGCCGCTTTCTTCCAGGGCTGGACATGGACAGAAATCTGGCCATGGCTTTTCTGCCCCAGACAGGTCCACCACAATTGGTTAGACACCACCCACCAGTACACAATCTATCCTTTCGTCCCTTAAATATGCATACATACTGTAGTATTCCCTCAAACCACTACAACGCAGAGTAGTAGGTGCCTGTGGACAATTGTACCAGTGCAAGTGGACAAGTGTACTTACTCACTCTTAACTGACTCCACAGTAAATGTACAAATATGATGATGATATGCTATGGGCCTATAGGTCACTCACAGCCATGTGGGCTTAGCGAACGCATTGCTGACACAATAACGATAGCTGGTTAACATCATAATAGACCGTCGATGTTCTGACTTCAGCCTTAAGGAACGATGCTAGCTGCAAAATCAATACTAAATACCTGAACCATTTGCAAGAATCTTAGTGGCTGTGTCAAGGGAGAGATTACCTTAAGCCATATAAAAGGTAGATAGAGAAATCTTTAGCTAAATTCACTTACACTTTTGCCTGAATGATTGTCCTTCTACCTGAGCACTGGTTCAGTTATTGGAGACTTGTTAGAAATTAAATGCACTTTTGACTTCTGGTGACGAGTTGTTCTCTTACCTTCCTTTGTTGAAACACACTATTGTAAGTTGCTTTGGATAAAAGCATCTGCTAAATGACTGTAATGTAATGTAATGACTGACGAGAGAGAGGCCACATCTACTTACTGCTTGCAAGGAGAGAGACAGACCCTGGTGCTGTTGGACTGAGATTACCCTGAGCAGCATGCAT
>CM051014.1:20158863-20211363 GCA_027704905.1 Muraenolepis orangiensis
GCAGAACTGCAGGTTCACGAACACAAGTCACCGTGCTACAGCGCTTTTTGACTACAATGCTACAGACATCCTCATCCGTACAACTTTGCAGAATTTGGTCAACATGGAATATTTTATTAAAGAGATAAGGCACTTACTATTTGCTTTGTTTTTATTGCTATATGGGGGCCAAGTCTGACAAATATCCACTAAGCTAACGTCTGTCAGTCTAATGTCTGTGTAGCCGTGTATTTCTAAAAACTGAAAAAATCTGACACGCAAATTGAAGAGTATATGATTTTTTTTTATTTCAGCACACCACTCGCAAATAAATGAAAATAAAAACATATAATAAATAATACTTAAGCACACCACCTGATAGTCCGATGGTTGGTACCATCGAAGCACTGGTAGTCTCACTCTTGCATGCTTCACCCCTCACAAGTGGGTGACAACAGCCATATTGTTTCAAAATTCTAAACTCTTTTGATCCCCTTTACCAATGACAGTCTAGGGCAGCGGTTCCCAACTCGTCCAGATTCAGGACCACATGTGATATTAGTCATTGTGTCACTACTCAAAAACAAAATATCAATCTACTAGTATTGCAGTAATCAACAATGCCAAAATCCTGCAACAATTGCTACTAAACTCAATTAAATAGTAAGTCATTCAAGCATGAATTGACATTGAAACCATTGTTCATTAATGAGCTTCTTTCTAAAGAATAAGGTTTGGCATATCTGCTCTGCGACCCTCTAAGACTGCCCACAAGGCTGCTTATACCCACTTATGGGCGACCCACCAGTTTAATATCACTGGTCTGGAGCTCAAATATAGGTGGTCTTGTTAAAATAGAAAGCATTGTCTAGGGAGGAGATAGGAACAATTGTGGAAAATCTAGTCAGGCAGAAGTAAATGATTGCTGAAGAGCATAAGCAGAAACATTATATGAGACCAAGGTCAAGAGTAAAACATTAAGTGGATCAGAGCACCTATGGTGCTTGAAACCTTAATCCACTAAATATATCTCTGCACAATATGAATCTTAACGTGGTGTTAGTCCCAGTTGGGAATTCGGGTGTCGCAGCAGAAAGTACCAGACAGTATTAGAGGTATCACAACTACCATCTTATCTTTTCTTGAAATAAGACAGCGTAAGACCGTAGATTTAAAACTTCTTCGGCTCCACAGCGACTGTCAAGAATGCTTACAGCGGGAAACCGTCACAACTTTGCCTTAACATGAGTCAAACCGAGAGAGAGAGCAAGAGGCTAAGCTTACCTCTCCTACAGTACCTTCCTACCGACCATCCATGGCAAGCGATCGGTTGTCATCCTCGAGACCAGGAGAATAATTGCCATTGACTCCTCAGATAGCTTACCACTCACTGACCAAGCCCAGCTCGGCCTACTCTGCAGTCAATTCAGCTCTGCTTCAGAAAACATCAGGACGGACAGATATCCTTTGAATACAATTGAACAATCATACAAATACACATATATATATATACAGTATATACAATATATTGTATACATATATGTGTATTTGTATGATTGCTATTGCCCCTCAGCAGTGAGGGGCAAACCTAAATGGCGTTGGGTGAGGAGACTCGGCAACACGGACGAACCGGCCGAGAGAGGACCCCTAGAGACTGAGAGGGAGAGAGAGAGAGAGAGAGAGAGAGAGGTGCTATAGAGCACATATTTTAAACCTGTGGTATGTGTGGGTACTGCAGGTGGGTTTTCTTCTTGAAATAGACACATTTATCATAATAGAAAAAACATTGTTCAGTAAATATATGCATATGGCTTGTTATTATTTAATTAACAGTGTGGCTTTGTGGTTATGAGCCTGAGGATTCCAGAGAAATCAGAAAAGACTACACATAATTGGCAGTTGTCACTGGGATTTACATCCAGTGTGTGACAAAGTTCCGTCAAGTAAGAGCTAAAATGGGCTTATCTTAAGTGTAACCTCGAGACGAGACATGGAGAGCTAAATATACAATAAAAACTCCAGGAATATAGGCGTAGGAACATCAATAAATACACTTCCATAAAAGTGAAGCACCAGAAGCAAGAATCAAGAATCTGCTTGCTATCGGCAAGGAGTTGGTACTGCCAGCAGCTGAGAAGATGGTAGTAACATAGTGGGCTGGTGACTCGCGTTAAAGCAGTCGCTCTGCTAATGTATGATCAATGTCGATCAATGTGCTAAAAAGGGAGCAGGGGAACATTGGTGAAGGGAACATGCTCAAATACAATAAAAAGACACCTATGGTGCTTGACACCTAAATCCCCTACATATATCTCTGCACAATATGAATCCTAGCGTGGTGTAAATCCCAGTTGGGTGTTGCAGCATTAGTAAAACAACCATCTTATCTTATCTTGAAATTAGACAGCATTAGACTGCACTGTCTAGATTTAAAACTTCTTTATCTCCATGGCGACTGTCAAGTATGCTTACACCAGGAAACCTTTACAACTTTCCCTTAACATGACTCAAACAGAGGAAGAGAGAGAGAGGCTAAGCTTACCTTCTACAGTACGTTTCTTCCTTACAATCCATGGTCATCGGTCGTCGGCCAGGAGAATCATTTTGATTTGATTTTGATCCTCTTGCCTCTCAGCGGTCAGACGCATTACACGCCACCAGTGTGGTACTGTCAGTACGAGTGGCGTGTATTTGGATTTGGCGTGTGGATTTGTACAATCCACTGTTCACAGATCACAGATCTCAAGACCGTTTTGGAGGAGGCGGTGAAAACTGTCAAACTTTGATCAAGGCCCCGCCATTGAATGCCCAATTATTTTCTGCATCATGTGGCGAGATGTGTAGCGAGCAGAGGCAGCTCCTCCTGCATGCAGAGCTGTTACAGCGAGGGAAACGACTGCCTCAACCAGTTGAGTGATGAAGTGTGCATGTCTTTACTCCACTCAAAGTTTTACCTGATTGTCGGTGGCTTTCCAAAGGAGCCTACTAGGCAGATATTTTTTGATTTATCTTTGAATGGACTCAACCGGAGTTTTCAAACAACGTTGGTGACATATTTTCACGTGGAGTAAGCTATGATATGGATATTTACCATGGAAGACTGCAGCAGGACAATTATAGATCATTTGCAAACGCTGCCAGAAAATGTGAAGGCACACATCAGAGAGCACTTACAGTATTTTGGCAGTATGTCCCGGTGCCTGACTCAACAGTTAACTGGATGTGAGATCCTGTTGTTGCATTGGACGCCGACAGCCTGGCAGGCCTCACATCCAGAGAACAAGACAGTCTGGCAGGCCTCACCTCTAGAACAAGACAGTATGGCAGGCCTCACCTCCAGAGAATAAGACAGCTAAGCCTCCCCTCCAGAGAACAAGAAAGCCAAGCAGGCCTCACCTCCAGAACAAGACAGCATGGCAGGCCTCACCTCCAGAGAAAAAGACAGCCAAGCCTCACCTCCGGAGAGTCATACAGCATGGCATGCCTAACCTCCAGAGAGTAAGACAGCCTGGCAGGCCTCACCTCCAAATAACAAGACAGCTAGGCAGGCCTCACCTCTACAGAACAAGACAGCCTGGCCAGTCTTAACTGCAGATAACAAGACAGCTAGGCAGGCATCACATCCAGAGAGCAAGACAGCCTGGAAGGCCTCACCTCTAGAGAGCAAGACAGCCTTGTAGATCTGTCCTGCGACAGTGCTTTCAAATATTGCCTTCCTGACTTTTTGTTACATGTGTCCACAGAATACCAGGCAAGGCCTCAACGTGTCTCACACCATTTGCTACCACATACTTTAACGGTGAACCGGATCTCACTACTGCTGCTGTCATCGCTAGAGCTTGACGTAAAGCTGGGTGCCAAAAAGCAGCATCAACCTGCTTCTTCTTCTCTCCTATCCCTGTGTGCGGCTGATGCTGGGAGTGTTTCTCTTAGTATTCTGCTGGCCTTTCCAGGTGGAGATGAGCACAAGGAGAGAAGAAGAGAACAGAGTGAACCAGAGGATTGGGGGACAGAGACGAGAGATGGGGGGCCCTCACAACAGTAAAGATGACGTCATGAAATTACTTTTATGGTCATATAGGAGAAGAAAAACAAGCGGTAAAATGCTGCAGTCATTGAAAATGACAATGACATAAAAAACACAAATTGTTTCCAATTCAAATGTGTTTCCTCCCCCAAGCAGAGGGAAACCCCTTCCAATATCCATGGGGGAAAAAAAGAAAAGAAAAAGATAAGATAAGTAAATTCTCACACACAAAAAAGTAATAAAATCGAGTGATTCTCAGACAAACTTTGTGTTCTTAACCCCGGGTTTGCCTGCAAACTTCACTCATTGACCAGGGCTCAGGGTTGAACTCGTCTAGACGGGGGGTGTATTTCAAGTTTTCCGCCTGGGGAGTGAGTCGTGTTTGTCTAGACCAGGGGTGCCCAACCTTTTTTGAACCAAGAGCTACTTTTAAAGTTGCCAGTCTGCCGAGATCTAGCAGTCCAAATAGAGAGGCGTAGCTGACAGCCTACCTGCATGTTTTACTGTGAGGGGAGGGTGGAAAATACATACCAGAAGTAAACAAAGACGTGCAACGGGAAAGTGTTCCCACGGAAAACAAAACTTAAAATATTAAATGAAGCAATCTCATCTCTTAAAATTCTGAACTTTATTATGAATTAAACATTCACAAACGTATAATTATGTATTCACATGTTTAACTCACATATTCACGCAACGAACAGAAGAGCATACCAGATGTATTTTCTACCTTAGTGGGACCTCTGGCACTGGGAGGAGGCCACTAGCTTCTCCTAGTCAGGGCAGTAGGAGCTGGTTACAAGCCGTATACAGGCCACAAGGTGGTCATCAGTCATCATAGATCTGTACTTGGATTTGATGATCTTCATGTGAGAGAATGCAGACTCACACAAATAGGTGGACCCAAAAAGTGCTGTCACGTTCAAGGCACATCTTCTGAGGTTGGGATACTTTTGTTCCAAGAGCAGGTTCCAGAACTGTCCACTGGTGCCAGGTGTTGTGCTGGATTTGATGTCAATATCATTTGAGAGTGTGAGAATCTCATTCTCAACAGCAGAGCTATCCAGGTTGAACAGTGAATTTACTTTGGAGACAATCTCATCCACATCAATTCTCCACCAAATGGAAAACACAGATAGCTGGCAAAGGGTTCAATGGATGAAAAGTCAGTAAAACGGCTCTCAAATTCTGTCAAGATGCTCTGAACTTGCTCTTCATACCGTGTACTGTCAAGATGCTCTGAACTTGCTCTTCATACCGTGTACTGTCAAGATGCTCTGAACTTGCTCTTCATACCGTGTTCTGTCAAGCTGCTTGACATCTTTGCTCTGACGTTGAAGTTCGGCCTGCATGTGAGGAAAGTTGCGCAGGTCACAGCGCTGCAGCCTACTGAACAGCAGTTTTAGCTTGCTTTTAAATGTGTTCACAGAAACTTATCATGTTAATTACAATGTTATCCTTACCCTGCAGCTCTGAATTAAACTCATTGAGCAGGCCAGTGAGATCTATAAGGAACGATAAATCCAAAAGCCACTGGTGGTCATCTAGTTTTGGATATTCTGCATGTTTTGAAAGCTTCAGAAAGTCTTTGATTTCAGGCAACAGCGCAGTGAATCTTGCCAAAAATGTTCCTCTGCTTAGCCATCTAACATCTGTATGCAGCAGCAGGTGCTGCTCTGCACCTGTCTCCTCCAAGTGAGCACGGAACAACCTCCTCTGTAGACTCCTGGCCCGAACAGAGCATACAATCTTCATTGCAACATACATCACTTCTTTCATATTTAAAGTCTAAAATCCAACGATCCAATTTTTATTTATGTTAAATATTTTGAGATTAATCAAGCTCGCGAGGTAAACCCCCCCACTGTCCACACGCCGCGCGCGCCGCGAAAAGTCCCGCCCTCCCTGGTGGTCGCAGCTCCGCGTGGACGTGAGTGACGTGAGTGAGATTAAAAAAACCCTCAGCCCTACATTAATCAAGACGGAACCAAACAATGCCCCCCGGCCCGGCTGTCACATTGATACATCATTGTGGCCCCTGAGCCAACAAGTTTGACCACCCCTGTTATAGGACATTAACGATAAAACAGAATATTGTTGTTCTATTTTTAGACATCTCGCGATCGACTTGGAATCTCCCCGCGATCGACTGGTTGGGCACCCCTGGTCTAGACTCTCTCCGCTCTCTCTCTCTAGACGCTCTGTCACTTTCCTCACTGGCGCGGCAGAACTCTCCGAAACCTTTGAATAACGCATCATCATATCCGTCTGTCTGTCTGTCTGTCTGTCTGTCTGTCTGTCTGTCTGTCTGAGAATGCAGAGTGATAAGGATTCCAATCGATTAAGAACCAACTGGATGTTTTTCAGTAACAAACTTAAAACCAAACCAACAGGACATCCCTTTATTCCATGATACAGGTAATTGTTATCGGTTTGCCTGAAATGTGACTTACTTGGCTCCCCTGAAACGGGACGTAATTGGTTCACCATTGGAGTCGTCCGGGACGACAAAAGCAGCCCATGCGTCACAGAGTGTTTGTTTTCCCTAAAAGGCGTCTTTCAGCAATACTTCCCAGAAACCCCTTTGTGTTGTTGCACTTATTCCGTCCATTATCCTCACATTTGGTATTGAGTTAACGTCGAATGGATGGAAACAACCTTTATTGTGAAAGCAAACAAAACAAACAAAACCATTTCACACAGATGAAATGCATGTGATTGCCTGAAGGTACAACACTCTTCATAAATAATGAAGCTAATATCAATGAAGTGGTCTGTGTTCCCTGGCTGGATTAGACTTTCATAGGATGATAACTAACACACACACACACGCACACATGCACACACACACACACACACGCACACATGCACACACACACAAACACACACACACACACATGCACACACACACACACACACACACACATACACGCACGCACACACGCACGCACACACATGCACGCACACACGCACACACATGCACATGCACGCACACACGCACACACACGCACGCACATGCACACACATGCACACACACACACACACACGCGCCACAAGCAGAGTGGTAGAATACAAAGTTGATTGCTGTGATGAATCATTGACAATTCACTTTTATTCAGTTTTGTATTATTATTTCTTCAACAAAATAATAACTCACACAATATTTAGTTTGTTAGTGGTATTTTATAGTTGCCAAAACTAATTATGATGGAAAGACGAATTGATGAATGGAAGCATGTGAGATTTGATCAGAGCCCCTCCCCCCATCCCCCCTCTCTGGCACACTTTGAAAATGAATTTCAATAAAAATAATATTTGGTGGTCTTTCAAAAACGCCTGCATTTCCCCCCTCATGCTTAGATGGACCACTCTCCACTGACATTCTCATCCCCACTGAGCTTTCTACTTTTTAACCAAAACCTCTGAACCTGTAAGCCACAAAAAGAAATGTCACCTGGGATACCATCGCTACAGGAGACTAAAGCGCTGCTGTGCATCCGCAGCGCTGTGTATGTGTATGTCTAAGCGCCCTTCAGTCAAGGCATGTCACCTTGCCATTCCGACTGCCGTTTGCCTTCGAGAAGACCTGTGCACTGAACACGTCAGCCTGGTCCTGCCAGATTCAGTCGGTTTTGGCGCTGGTTTTAGAAACACACGTTTTTTTGGCGGTGGTGTAGCAGAGGTGGTGAACCCACAGGGGAGCTAAAACCTGTAGGGAGCAAACCCAGGTGGATTCCCACCTGCAGTTTGTTGCTCATTTGCTTTTCCTTCAACACCATATTTTACTCTGGGCCTTAAATTTCCTGTCCATAAAGTCCATATATTTATATTAGGGATGTCAAAGTTAACACATCACAGTATCCAGTTTAGACAGCTCCTCCCTCAGTGTTTCTAGCGTGCATGCCCACCTGGGAATGAACTGAGAGGCAGGCACGTTAAACCAACAGGATGACTGAGGAGACGCACCGCGGAGTGCTGGGCAGAACATTGCACTTTAAAAATCTTCCAGCGAGTGGAAAATAACGGACAAAGTGACCATAATAGGGACTGATAGTGCTCACAATATGATTGCGGAAGCAAAGAAACTTCCTTTTTAGCATATGTATAGCACACATTATAGAGAGGGCAGTTGCTGTCTCCCTCCGCAACTGTGGATTTGATGGTGCTTTAGCAAAGTGACGAAAAAATAGTTGGACATTTCAAACACAGTCTAGCAAGAGACGGAGAAGGAGCCTCATTCAGGATGGACCCACACGCTGGAGGAGGAGCTTCATTCAAGATGGACCCACACGCTGGAGGAGGAGCTTCATTCAGGATGGACCCACACGCTGGAGGAGGAGCTTCATTCAAGATGGACCCACACGCTGGAGGAGGAGCCTCATTCAGGATGGACCCACACGCTGGAGGAGGAGCTTCATTCAAGATGGACCCACACGCTGGAGGAGGAGCTTCATTCAGGATGGACCCACACGCTGGAGGAGGAGCCTCATTCAAGATGGACCCACACGCTGGAGGAGGAGCCTCATTCAGGATGGACCCACACGCTGGAGGAGGAGCCTCATTCAAGATGGACCCACACACTGGAGGAGGAGCTTCATTCAGGATGGACCCACATGCTGGAGGAGGAGCCTCATTCAAGATGGACCCACACGCTGGAGGAGGAGCTTCATTCAGGATGGACCCACACGCTGGAGGAGGAGCCTCATTCAAGATGGACCCACACGCTGGAGGAGGAGCCTCATTCAGGATGGACCCACACACTGGAGGAGGAGCCTCATTCAGGATGGACCCACACGCTGGAGGAGGAGCCTCATTCAAGATGGACCCACACGCTGGAGGAGGAGCTTCATTCAGGATGGACCCACACGCTGGAGGAGGAGCCTCATTCAAGATCGACCCACACGCTGGAGGAGGAGCTTCATTCAGGATGGACCCACACGCTGGAGGAGGAGCCTCATTCAGGATGGACCCACGCGCTGGAGAAGGAGCCTCATTCAGGATGGACCCACGCGCTGGAGAAGGAGCTTCATTCAGGATGGACGCGCTGGAATTCAAGCGTGTGTGTCTGAGCAACAGACACAACAGAGACTATTGAGAACAATAGTCTACATAAACTGGACTCATGCCACAAAAGTGTACACTGTGTTCAATGTAATTTTACAGCTAAGAATGTGAAAAATGATTGTTCACTTTGGCGCTTTGTTATTCAGTTTCTTAAAGTGGCATAGTTGTTACAACATTAATGTGCAAGCTTTTTATGTTCACTTTGTTGCAGACATAATTTTGTAACAGATTATTTATGCAGTTGTCTGCTTATTATCGATGTTTTGGGCAATACTAAGCACTCCCTGAGACCTTTTTGCTCAGAAAAACTAAAGGGAAACGTAACAAAAAAAGAAATAAAAATCTTGATCTCTAACTGCTTTGAGCATTTCATTCTTCCATACCTGCATTTGTTTTGCCACCTGCAAAAAAACAACAAGAATGTGTTAATATGTTTCTTATAAACTTTAATCACAGAATTTTATTGTGATTAATCCGATTAAATATTTGGATCTATTGACAGCACTAATTTATATATATTTTAGGGCGGCAGACAGTACCTCAGTCTGTCAGGACTTTGCTTGAGAACCGGAAGGTCGCCGGTTCAAGTCCCCAAAATACAATGTGACAGCAGGACACTTAACAAGTGGCAGGTGGATGAAATCACTCCGCCCCAGTCCCCAGTCCCCTGATTGTGTCATTACGGCTGAAAGAGTTACGGAAAGCTGATCTTCAGGATAACACAAATCATCACCACTTTTGGTTTCCTCACCACAGACCTCTCCACCCGTCCCGTCCCCAAAAAATGAATCAATATATATATATATATGCAGCGATAAGTCCAGTGTTCACGTAGCTAACCCTACAGCAGCTGACATCTTCTTCTTACTGGTTCTGCATGGTGATGTGTTCATCATGGATTGGGCGTGTGTGCATGTGTGCGTGCGCGCCGAAGAAACTTCATGGTGGATGATGGTTTGAATTGCATGCAGTGGCCGATCATTTCAATGTGATAACGGTAATTTTTGAATGTCTAAAGATGATGAATAGTGTGTTGCGACCTCTTTAGTTGGGATGCCCATTCATAGACTGCGTGTAAAGTTTTCACCCTAAAATGTACTGCATTTGTATAGCACTTTTCTAACCAGTACGGGCACTCAAAGCGCTTTACAAGCCATGCCTCACATTCACCCATTCAACCACCAACGGCGGACTCAGCCAGCACGTCAGGAGCAGTTAGGGTGTCTTGCTCAAGGACACCTCGACAGTTTTTACAAGGAGGAGGTGGGGATCAAACCAGCAACATTCCGGTTGTGAGGCGACTGCTCTACCTCCTGAGCTATACTGCCGCCCATTTAATGGGCGGCGGACTATTAACTCACCAATATTGCACATCTACGGATAGCGTGGATTATCGTCGTGCCTTTGGTTTAACAACGAAAATGGGGCGTCAGTTTAGCTCAGGAGGTAGCGCGGTCGCCTCACAACCGGAAGGTTGCTGGTTCGATCCCCGCCTCCTCCTA
This sequence comes from Muraenolepis orangiensis, assembly GCA_027704905.1. Classification (NCBI taxonomy): domain Eukaryota; kingdom Metazoa; phylum Chordata; class Actinopteri; order Gadiformes; family Muraenolepididae; genus Muraenolepis; species Muraenolepis orangiensis. The sequence goes on from CM051014.1 coordinate 20,169,436, forward strand.
GCAAAAGCTGTCGAGGTGCCCTTGAGCAAGACACCCTAACCCTAACTGCTCCCGACGTGCTGGCTGTCTCCTTGCATGGCTGACTCCGCCGTTGGTGGTTGAATGTGTGTATGAATGGGTGAATGTGAGACTTGATATGCAAAGCGCTTTGAGTAACCATCGGTTAGAAAAGTGCTATATTCCTGTAAGGCCCAAATATAGAAAAACATTAGCAATTATTTTGTTTTATATAAATGTTCATTTATATAAAACATTTCTGACAAAGTCAAGCGTTACATTTTTCAAAATGTTCTTCTTTTGAAGTGTTTCACAACTGATTTAAGTGAATTTAAATTAAGTGACTGCTGGCTGGCAAAAAGAACCCGGATGAAACTTAATTGGTGCCTTGAATGTACCGTCCCCGTGCCGTGTTAGTTAACTGTAGCTGGCGATAATGAGCACATTGAGGTGTACACCACTGAAGAAGAACTCTACACAGACTGTATTGTCAGATTGTCCGTTTTCTTTCTCTCTCTTCTCTCTCTCTCTCTCTCTCCTCTCTCTCTCTCTCTCTCTCTCGTCTCTTGCTGCTGCTCACCTGTGGTCTCGTTGCACACCTACACATGTGAGAGTCAGGCAGCAGGGAGGATGTATGGAAGAGGATGGAGATGGGTTGTAGAGGAAGAGGGAGAGAAAGAATGAGAGAGAGAGAGAGAGAGAGAGAGAGAGAGAGAGAGAGAGAGAGAGAGAGAGAGAGAGAGAGAGAGAGAGAGAGAGAGAGAGAGAGAGAGAAACTGACAATCTGACAATACAGTCTGTGTAGAGTTCTTCTTCAGTGGTGTACACCTCAATGTGCTCATTATCGCCAGCTACAGTTGGCGGACTAACACGGCACAGGGACGGTACATTCAAGGTTGAGGTCTACTGGGATCTTTCCTAAATGCACGTCTGTTTACAGATGTTTTGGGGGTGGCGGCAGCTCAGTCTGTTGGGATTTGTCCTGGGAACCGGAAGGTCGCCGATTCAAGTTCTTGAAACCCCTGGGCACTGGCGAGGTGTCCTTGAGCAATGCACCAGATCCCTACACTGTTCCCCGTGCCCTGTATATAAAATACACTGCTCTAAACAGTAAGATGGGGGAGAGAGAGAGAGAGAGAGAGAGAGAGAGAGAGAGAGAGAGAGAGAGAGAGAGAGAGAGAGAGAGAGAGAGAGAGAGAGAGAGAGAGGAGAGAGAGCCATGGGGTGATACGGATGGGGGGGGAGGCCGTAGTGACAGCAAACAGCAGGGATGACCTTTATTTTGAAGTGGGTCCTCGGAGGCTTGTTTACACTGATAACATACCGACAATAACAATACCGAGAGATGTGCGATGTGGGGGGAATGGCAGCAAATGAAGTGGCCGTGCTACACGCTAGCTTCGTAACTTGAAGTTGCTTGGGCGAACGCAGGCGTTTCTCTGTGGCGTCCATCAAGCGGCAAGAGGAAAGGCTTTGAAGGCGTGACTCACATGGAGCTGTAGTCGGTCCCCACTCCAGTCCCCATGAGGACGGACTGCTGCAGGTAGATAACTGGTCTCTAGTGGTGTTTTTTCATTTCAAAAGTAAAAGCGGACGTGGTGAAGGTGAAGGTGTATTACAACATTATTCCACATGGAGATTAGAAAATAATAGTAATATAATAAAATGTGTTCCAAATTTGAACCCCCAGCGTCTTAGAGATTGAGCGGTGTGAACACAATTGATATACACTACGCTTTTATCCAAAGCGACTTACTTGCATCTGTACATTTGTTGAAGCAAGTAGTACAGTACAGTAAAAATAATTTGGCATCTAACCAGAGTGCAAATGTTGCAGTAAAGCGCATAGAAATATACAATGTATATGTGGTTAAATAGGATTTAAAAACAGTCTACTACTTCCATGGTCACCATGTGTAGTGGCAGGGAGTTCCAGAGTCTGGGAGCAGCTGAAAGCTGGAGCCCCCATGGTGCTGAGGCGTGAGCTGGGGACGGGGAGGAGGCCAACGGAGGAAGAGAAGGGTGCGGGAGGGGGTGTACTCCTGGAGGAGGGCAGTGATGTAGCTGGGGGTTAGATTGTGGAGAGATTTGTAGGTGAGTAAGAGCTTTTTATAGTCAATCCGGTAGCGCAGAGCAGGAGCAGGAAGCCAGTGTAGTTGAATGAGAACGGGGGTGATGTGGTCAGATGAGTTAGTGCGGGTGATGATCCGGGCAGCAGAGTTCTGAATTATTTGCATTATTTGTCTGTTGAGGAGTTTGATGGGAAGGCCATACACATGCACATATACATACACACACACACATACAAATACACACACACACACACACACACACACACCCACACACACACACACACACCACACCACATACACACGTGCACACACGCACACGCACACACAGTCCAGTGTGTTTGAAAGGCCCCTAGAAGTGGAAGGACTAGCTTTCGATATGTGAATCAAATCCTCAGGGCCAAGCTGCAAAAATGTATCAACAAAACAACCGAAAGAAAGACAGAGAAAGAAAGAGAAAACAAAAACACTAAAAAGATAGCAGCACGTCAAGTCATGGGCCGAACACAGTGTGTCATATTTTATTCATTTGTCATTTATTGATATAATAATTGAAAATAAAAAATGTAATTTGTATTTTTATTCATTCATTAATTTAAAATCTAGGATCAGATTCTACGGTTCAACTTGGAGGTTGTACAAGATACGAGTTCCTGTTCATGCTGTTCTGTAATCTTATTGGCTGCCAAAAAGCAGCAGCTGAAGAAGGGTTACTGGCCAACAGCTGTTCCCGAGTGTTGACACTGATAATGTGTGTGCAGCAGTGGTGAAGCGTCAGGGCCTTCAAGTTATTCAGAGAAGACCCTGGAACTCTCAGATGAAACAAAAAAAATCTAATTAATTAATGTAGTATTAATAAAATGTAATACAATTTAATAAAATTTAATACAATTTTAATAAAATGAATAAATGAGAATCGTATCTGTGTTGTTATCTGTTATATTACAGTGTTACGTTGATTTGTTTGTCTTTCTCGGTCCATGCACTACGCATTTGAGTGGTTTTGTGTTGTAAAAAATATTTTTCCAGGTTGCTGGGAAGAATATCCTTCAACCAAAGTATTCCCGATGACTTTGGCCCTTAGACTGAATGAGAGAGTACATTTGGATTGACAATTTGATCAACCAATCATATAGTGATTTGTAGCCAATGGGCGTATTCTTTCAGATTTCCCCACAGCTCAATAGGGAGCTAGAAGGTATACTGGCTGGAGCGAGAGTGGATCTAGCGTAGTGCTACGTTTTTTCTAAGTAGGTTTTTTACGTCAAAATGGCAACAGGCAAAGATGATGTCGTTGTGGATTTATTGTCGGAACCATTTTCCGTATTTTTTTCAATGTAAAGATGGACATTATTTAAAAAGGCCGTCCAACGCCAGACAATCTTCAGCTGAATCAGGTTGTTAAAGCAGGCTATGTTCGCCATTTTCAGGCTAGAAACTGGGAAAGATACCCGTGGCTAACGGGTATCTTTCCAGGAGAATGGATTTCGTCTTCAAGTGATCATCATTGGTGAGTGAGACTCATTTTTTATTTATTTTTTGCAGTGTTGCATCTCGTTGAGCTGGTTGTTGCATTTTGTTTCCACACACTTGTTGAATGATAAGTTAATGGCTGTCTTGAGTTTGTTAAGCATTGTTGTGCATTTGAATTGATAGTTTTGACTTGATCTTTCTTTGCAACGTGAAAAGACTTAACGTAACTAAGAGTTACTTAACTAAACCGCGATCAATAATCACCAAATTTCTCTGGCATATGTCTTGTCATTAGCACTGTGAAAATATCGCAACTTAAATCCTCAGATTATGGACGTTATGTGACATTGAGTGTTTTCCTCTCTATTGAGCCAGTAAGGAAAAGTCTAAACGCAGCTTTATGAGAGGAAAACACTTAATGTAACATAACTTCCGTATTTAGGTTTTGATATTGTGACAGGTGAAAGTGCTAATGACAAGACATATGCCAGAGACATTTGGTGATTATTGATTGCTGTCTTGGAAGTTTAAGTTACGTTAAGCCTTTTCTTTGCAGTTTTTTGTTGTTATTTTATTTATTTTTATCGCAACTATCTTTGTTCAGGAAGTTAGCAGCACATTCATTGATAACTTTTGCACACTTCTGGAGGTCAGATCGGCAGTCGCTCGCCGCCTACCGGAGTTTTTTCATTCTTACGACTCGGATGTCCCGCCCGAAGTCACAGCTGGATTATCTCCGACCATCTTGGGCACAATTACACGCAAGCGTCGCAGGAAGAAGCGAGGGAAGTGAGCCGGCGTGCTAGTCAGGCTGAGATGTCTATCCGATCGCCCCCCACTACCCACCTTTCTACTGGCTAATGTACATTCTCTGGACAATAGGTTAAGCGAGCTACAGGCTCGTATTCAATTCCACCGGGAAACTAAGGACAATTGTATCATCTGCCTTACGGAGACATGGATGTCGGAGGGGGTTACCGACGCAGCTATCGAGCCGACGGGATTTTCCATCCACCGGGCGGACAGAACAAAGGCTCTCTCCGGTAAAGATCGCGGAGGGGGAGGGTATGTCTCATGATAAATAGATCTTGGTGCAACCAAAGTCATGTACATCCCGTGGCTCTTGAGAAATTCAAGAGCCACGATGCGAGGGGTATGTGGCAGGGGCTACAGATGATAACGAACTTCAGAGGGAGAACCAGTTGTGTAGAGAACTCCTCTACCTCCCTCCCAGGAGAGCTAAATACTTTTTTTGCTCGGTTCGACGTCAACGGCAGCCTGCCGAAGCCAGCGCCGCCTGAGGAGACCAGCCTGCTGAACATCTCGGAGGCGGATGTGCACCGCACCTTCAAGCAGCTGAACATCCGTAAGGGGGCCGGCCCCGACGACATCCCGTCCTCAGAGCATGAGCAGACCAGTTGGCAGGAGTCTTTGCAGACCTCTTCAACCTCTCCCTGTCCCAGGCTGTTGTTCCCGCGGTCTTCAAGATGTCCACCATCGTGCCTGTCCCTAAACAACCCAAGGTAACATGCCTGAATGACTATAGACCTGCAGCCCTCACCTCGATTGTCAGAAAATGCTTTGAGAGGTTGGTCAAGGACATTATTTGCTCCGTGTTACCTGCCACGCTGGACCCATGGCAATTAGCATATCATCAAAACAGATTCAACACGATAGTTCCTGCCAAGCTCGACACCAAGCTTAGAGGTCTAGGCGTGCCCCCATCCACGTGCATCTGGATACTGAACCTCCTGTCGGACCGCTGCCAGGTGGTGAGGATGGGCAGCACCACCTCAGAGCCACTGACCCTAAACACGGGAGCCCCCCAGGGATGCGTGCTGAGCCCTCTCCTCTACTCCCTCTACACCCACGACTGCATGGCTATGCACAGCTCCAACGTCGTCATCAAGTTTGCTGACGACACGACAGTGATGGGCCTGATCGCCAGCGACGACGAGATAGCCTACAGGGAGGAGGTCGGATCGCTGGAGCAGTGGTGCCAGGAGAACAGCCTCGCCCTCAACGTCAAGAAGACCAAGGAGCTGATCGTGGACTTCAGGAAGCAGAGAGGAGAGCACAGCCCTATCTCCATCGACGGTGTTGCAGTAGAGAGGGTCAGCAGCTTCAAGTTCCTCGGCGTGCACATCTCCGAGGACCTCACATGGTCCACGGACACCACACACGTGGTGAAAAGGGCCCAACAACGCTTGTATTTCCTCAGGCGTCTGAGGAAATTCAGCATGGGCCCCCGCATCCTGAGAACATTCTATAACGGCACCATCGAGAGTGTTCTTACAGGGTGTATCACCGCCTGGTACGGGAACTGCACCGCACTCGAGCGCAGAGCGCTTCAAAGGGTGGTGCGGACGGCCCAGTATATCGTTGGAGGTGAGCTCCCCTCCCTCCTGGACATATACAACCAGCGGTGCGTGGCCAAGGCCAAACGCATCATAAAAGACATTGCCCACCCCAGCCACGAACTGTATTCACTTTTACCGTCAGGCAGGCGATACCGCAGTATCAAGTGCAGTACAAATAGACTTCTATTTTCTATTTTATTCTATTTTTATCTATTTTTATCTTATTTTTATAACTGCTGTCTGTCGTCGGGTATTGCACATACGATTTTCACACCACTGCTTTATACTGCTTTATACTGTGTAAACTGTGAAGTGACAATAAAGTTGACTTGACTTAACTTGACTGACAGCTCCTAGTTCACATGACAGGCCGCCCCGTACTTCCGTGTTCTTGCTATTTAAATTACTCACCCGGCAAACACAGGTTGAACTGTTTGCCTAGGTTTATGGTTGCCGGCGGTGAAAGACGTAATCGGTAAGCAGGATAACGTTTTAACTATTTATAGCTTTATGCACAATTTTTCCATTTGTTATATCTAGTCCAGTATCCTGTCGCTTCCACAGTACTCATAAGTTTTGTGCTTTGTGCTTAAGGCAAAAGAGCAAGAGGGACGGACTTGCAACAAATGTGTCCAGTGTTTTAACTGGAGTTAAAGGTGGAGGTAAAACCCATGTTTATTAAAGTTTGTTTGGGTAAAGAGGAAATGTATATGAATGGTTGTGTAGTAAATCTAAATGTGTTATTAGATAGGAAGTTTATGTATGTTTCCTTTGTTTCAGGCGTCTCTTGCAATCACTGTTTTTCCCATACTAAATGGTTATTGTGACGACGCATACCGCTTAGATCACTAGTTAGACGGGACATTATTCAGTGTGCTTTGTGTGCGTTGTGCTGCGTGTCTTATGTGTGTGCATTATTTAGTGTGCTTTATGCTCATCTTTGATTTATTTGTTTTGTCTTGTGTGGTTATTTTGAACGTGTTCAGTCCATGTGATTATGGGTGTGTCGTCTGTCACCTCTGTGCTGGGCCATGCCCATGTGTTTAATAGAACCCTGTGAGATTAAAGCCATTTACTTTTGGTATGCAGTCTTTCCTCTCATTCATTCATCTGAACACCTTCTAGTGGGGAAACATTGGCTATATATATTTAATTCCTCACAAGCTCATATTAAGGGTTTTACTCCTCCTACACAAGAGGTGGCGCTGTATAAATAAAGTAAGCCCTGGGCTTGTGTAGGTCACTTATGTTTTGATAACATTTCTAGCAAGAAATGTGTGTTTTACTCTCACACGCTTTGTTCAGTGAATTTATACGACCTTTAGTTTTTGAGTTATTACTGCCGCCTACTTAGCTTGCGCCCGGAAGTATTGTTCTGTTACGTTTATTATTATTATTTATTCTTAGTTAAGATTATTGTTACGTGTATTACTAATCCATCGGATTGCAGCGGCACTGAGCTGCACCGTCTCGTTCGGAAACCACATTATATGTTTAAAAAATAAATATATGAACCACATTATTACACATTAATAGATCGAGGGACGAGACCAGGACGTGTGTAAAGAACTACAATTTGCAGCGTGCTGTGTCACACTTTTTGTAGTTCTAATGTGTTTTCCCTATTATGTGAAATTGTGACCAGGAATCTTGCCATCTTATTATAGGGTTTACTGGCCGAGAAACACACTTGCGTAGTCAGATTTGATCTTTCTTATTTGTAAGAGGGTGAAATCATGTTTTTTTTGTGACCCTGCTGAGTGTCGCCCGCAATTGGTCATGCTTAGTAGGTAGTAGAGGTCAAGATCTTTCCAAAACTGTTGATCCCATGTCTGTAGCACGTTTCTTTTGGCTTCACTGTAAGCCTTCAAAGGTGGCACAGGTTCCAGGTTCAAAGGGCACCCCTGAGGAGCAGGAACCACCCACACCTTGCAATCGTATTATAGGGTTGACTGGTCGGGAAACACACTGGCGTGGTCAGATTTGATCTTTCTTATTTGTAAGAGGGTGAAATCATGTTTTTTACAGGTTGTGACCCTGCTGAGTGGTGCCCCCAATTGTTTTGCCCTTGCTTATGGTAGATCTTTCCAAAACATTTGATGTCTGGAGCACGTTCTTTGGCTTCCCTGTAAGCCTTCAAAGGTGGCACAGGTTCCAGGTTCAAAGGTCACCCCTGAGGAGCAGGAACCCCCCACACCTTTCACACTGACTTATGTTACTCTCTAGATCAAGACCTTTCCAATTATGTCTTCATGGTTGTCCTACTACTAAGTTTAATTGTCATCTTGTTTCAAGACAAGGTCTAGGGGGTATGGGGTATGAAGGGGTATGAAGTAGCCAAATGTGTTCGAGATATTGATGTTTGCTTCATACTTTTCAATTTGGACTGGTTTAGACTCGATTTTATTGTTTAACATACATATTTTCCAATTAAACTTAATATTATCACGTCTCAACCAGCCTGGAGAGGGCGCTAAGATCCCAACCTAGATTAAATCTAAACCTAAACATGTAAATAATAAGAATTCAATAATTTATCAAAACAAACTATTTCACAGAATAAAAGGAGAGCTGATGACTTAAACCAGTGGTTAGGGGGGCCAGATCATGTCAGTAAATAGTGCTGTAGATTACAGGTCTACAGTACCTTAGTTGAGGGGGGGGGGGGCACAATGATCGTTAACGAGGGGAGGGGGTGCGCGACACAAACGCACTTTTGTGTGTCACCACAGCAACGGATATACATGTTGCAGAATCTTTGCCATAACTAACAAACTAAAGATTGTATACATTCATTGAACAAATACCTATTTTTAAACTTAAGTGCATATTTCTAACTAGACATTTTTAGAGTAACCTAAACATGTGTTTGTATCGTGAGAACATTTTCATAAAAACATACATGTATAAATTTGATTTGAGACATTATTTCAGCTGCTCTGTTCGCCGACTGAAAGGGGTGTAAATGAAATTGACGTGCATTCGCACTGATTGCTGTATATACGATTCCTACAAAACAAGGTTTGTAGGAATCCTACAAACCAGTTCATGAGAACGCGTTGGTGTGTGTGTGTGTGTGTGTGTGTGTGTGGGTGTGTGTGTGTGTGTGTGTGTGTGTGTGTGTGTGTGTGTGTGTGTGTGTGTGTGTGTGTGTGTGTCTGTGTGTGTGTGTGTATCTGTTTGAATGGAAACGTGTGTTTGTGTGTACACGATAAAACGTGTACACACAAACACACGTTTCCATGTGTGTGCTGTTTGCACAGGCTTGCTGCCCAGAGTGTGACTGCATGACGGGTGTTTCCTCAAGCGGCTGCATTGCAGCAGAGCGGCGCTGTGTAGCTCACGTTGGAACCCCAGGGCCGTCCCTCTCTCCCCTTCCTATCTCCCTCCATCTGTCTCTCTCTCCATCGAGCTCTTCCATCTCTTCCTCTCTTTCCATCTCTCTCCCGTATCTCCCCCCGGTCTATATCCGTTAATCTCTCACCTTCCTCTCTCTCTCTCTCTCTCTCTCTCTCTCTCTCTCTCTCTCTCTCTCTCTCTCTCTCTCTCTCTCTCTCTCTCTCTCTCTCTCTACTAGCGATCTGCTATATCTATTTCTGTCTTCCTCTGTCTCCCTTACTTCACTGTATCTGCGATATCTCACGATTTTAACGGTAAAGGTGGCAGTGGCGGGAAAAAACAACAATCAAAACACACAAGAGATTCGTATCAAGGCTTGAGTTGAACTAGATTCCATGCCGAGGATTTCAGGAGTTGTGGCGCGGTGTGCAGAACGGTGGTGGAAACCTACTGTGGTTTGTTTTTGAATAGTCTGATCTTTGGTGTTACCGGCTGTGACACAGGCAGAAATAAAGCATTTGTTCTATGCCAAATACTCTACACAAACTATACCTTTTGTATATCTGTGTATATTTGTGAACGGATATACAAAATATTTTTGGGATAATTTTGATGGTTATGAATTAATGAAAGAGGGTATTGCAATAAGCACACATTGAATCTTAACCGTAACTTCATTTAAACAAACACAACAAAACCAAAAATTACATTTAAATACAAATTCAGATGTTACACCGTTGAATATTCCTAAATTGGCAATCATATTACAACCTTTGCCTTATCCCATTCAAACAATCAGAGGAAAGGGTGATGTACGTGTTTATGCTGTATTTATGCCCGTTCAGCCGTGAAGGAGAATGAAACTATTACCAAGCTTCTCCTCTAGTTTGAATCGGCTAGCGCTGGAGGGGTTAACGAGATAATGTGTGTGATCGGTTGGGCAGAGGCGGCAAACAAACCCCCTTGATTGGCTGTCGATAAGGATGAAAAATCCAGCCAAACAAGATTATTGAGTGTTCATTATAGCGTTGTCACGGACGGCAAAAGATGGGGACCAAAAAAAGAACTCCGGGGTAAGAGTTCATTTCCCTTATAGGAAGACAAATGTGCACAGATAAAGAGAAAAGTAGGAGAACAAACACAAGTGATCGACTCAGCCCTCCTCCTATCAAGCATATCGTGTTTCATGTTCCTCACGGCACGGCTATACGCTCCATTAGCCTTCGTTCGACGGACGCTTCCTCTCCTCCACTCTGGCTGCTGCTTGATGGGGCTGGTGCTTCCTGCGCCGCAAACCTCCCCATCTGAGATAGATTTCCCTCTATTTTAATGTGCATCTTTAGTCCAGAATTTACCACTTCGGCTTCAGAGGAGATGTTATACTGTTGACCGTTAGTGCCGCTACCCTTCGCTAGCCCATAGCCCATGTTAGGTTCCCTTTTGCTTTTTTGCCGCCTTTCTCCCAGTAATAGACATAATAGTAGAATAGTTTTTTTGAGCGGCAGCCTCAAAGGGATACATTCATGACAATCTTGAACCCTATGCGACTCACACTGTGGATGAAGAATGGTAAATTACCAAGTCTTGGGTAAGACCCACCTTGGAGTGTAACAGAGAGTCAGAGACTGCACGTCCACAACCAAATAACATTGACTGAAATTAAATGCAAATGAACAGTGGTATTAAGCATAAGCTGGCCAGTCAATCTCATTCACAGTAGTGGAGGAGACATTTTTAGGGCTAACGGCTAATGGTCATAGTATTCAAAAAAATAAAAACCATTATGTCTAATATCATATATACCGCTATGGTTTTAATATAGGCTTACTGGGGTGCAAAATGCAGAGCCAAGGGAAGAAAGAATTACCTTATTTATTAAATTTCATTTTGTGCTTTTGTCCAGACAAATGCCTCTTAATTTGTGTGGGAAATTTGTGGGAGATTTGTGTGTGTTTGTTACGTAGACATTGGTGATGACTATTTTGTAGTGGGTTGGTGGTGAAATGAGGACGTTGTGATAACAAACACAAGGCTTCCATTGAACATCCACAAGAGTGTGATTAGAGTCTGTTGTGAAGGGCAGATTTCTCCTGCTTACTTCTTGCCTCAACTCTTTGTACCTTTGCATTCAGCAGACTCTTTCAGGTAACTCGAGGCTTGGTGGGGGCTTGGTCCAAGGACAAGACAGAGAAATGAGCAGAGACAAAGACATTGAAGCATTATTTATGTTTTTTTATTTATGTTTGAGTTCATTAAAGTATCAACCAGAAGTTAAATATGGCCATGATGTATTTGTTTAGAGAGTTACTGAATGTTCATGCCTTAAAAAACAACAACAATTAACTTGCGTAAGGTCATATTTTATTGTGTGCATTGCAATCAGATCAACCCAATAACCCAACGCTTAAAATCACTCTGAATTTCACAATTCTTCAGCTAACTTTGTAGCAATGTTGCAAATCAGAGAGATCATAGCATACATGATAGTGTATCATGCTTGATTTCTGATTGTAATTTTGGTTAAGCTAGAACATAGCGATCTATAAGGGTACTATAATCTTTTGTTATGTAAATTCTATATTAATAGTGGAGAATAAAAGGGGGAAAAGTGTTTTTAATAGGGTCCTATAGTCCATGTATCCACAGCCTTTCTGAAGGCTTACCAACATCAATAGAGCACCATATTAAACCATCCATAGCCCAGTAATACCCAACGCCATACTAACATCTGGGGTACATCTTTGCATGTATGTATTTAATTAATTTAATTAATGTACCTGAACACGAGATTATGATTTCGCTGTTGTTGGGATGTTTTTACACTGGAGGTCATCCATTCAAGAGACCGCCCACACTTAGCTCTCAATGACAACACAGTAAAACAGTATATTACTGTTGTTGTACCTTCTGGTATTTGAAAGAAAAAAATCAACCATTACTAGTTACCAAACATTGCTGTTTCGTAGTAAATCAGTACAGTGATGCGCAACGTCCACTCATTCAATCGACCTCGCTTGGAACTATCTAAAGCTAGCACATGAACCATGTGACCATCAAGCTTTCTGACCCTCCGTTGACGCAACCCTGTCTTTCTATACGGCTCTGGAAAGATAGCAAGCGGACACAATTTGGAGCCAATGGGAAGCCTTGGATGCAGGTGGTGTAGGGCCGGGCCCCACCCCTGATTAAGTGTGCGACTAATTGGTGATTGGCTCCACCTGTGGGTGGATTGTTCCTTGCGAACCTAAAGGAGTTTCTCAGGAGAAGCTCAGAACAGACCAGACACGTTGTTGAGGGTATCCTTGAGTTATTCAAGCCCAATACTTCCAGCCCAATACTCAAGCTCAGCGTTGAGGTTTAGTGTTTGCTTCTTTCTAGTTCTTTGTAGAATCTGTTGGAATTGTGTTGCGGAGGCCAGGGCCTCATAACGATCGGCCCAGGCCCTTTTTTGTCACTCCAGCGGAGTGACACAAATGGATCATGGATGCTGCTCCCTTCCGTCTCCATCGCTTACGACAAAGCCTGGCGATCTCGCTTTCAGTTCACCTATTGCTTACTGGGCCTGGTTACCACTTTTGTGTCTTTGTGTTCAACAATAAGCTCAAAAAAGCTCAATCAAAAAGCTTTTTTTGTCCCTCTCTCGCTCTCTTACTGTCTGTCCCTCTGTCTTTTTATCTGCCAGTCTGCCTGTCTGTCTGTCTGTCTGTCTGTCTGTCTGTCTGTCTGTCTGTCTGTCTGTCTGTCTGTCTGTCTGTCTGTCTATCTGGCTGTCTGTCTGTCTGTCTGTCTGTCTGTCTGTCTGTCTGTCTGTCTGTCTGTCATCCCAGCCTTCGTTCAGAGGTGTTCAAGCCGTGTGTGGAGGACAAGGACCTGGCCTTCTGCTTGAACGACGGGGAGTGCTCCATCATCGAGACTGTCGCAGGAGTGCACCGGCACTGCAGGTAGGCATGTGTGCATGCGTGTGCGTGTGTGTGCATATGTGTGTGAACGTGTGTATGTGTGTGTGTCTGTGCATGTGTGTGCATATGTGTGTGTGTGTGCTTGTGTGTGTGTTTGTGTGTGTGCATGTACATGCACACTTATTCATGCACATTTGGTTTCCTCCTCTATATCGACGTTTTCCTGTGTTTTCCCTTGTCGTCCAATCAGTGACCTTGGTGTGGTTTTCAGACTAAGCCCCCACCGCGCCCCCCCCGCCCACAAACACACACACACACACACACACACACACACACACACACACACACACACACGACACACACACACACACACACACACACACACACACATGTACAGCCTCCACCCTCCTGCACTCATGGAGTTGATTGAGGTCTAAGAATAGGAGGCTAATTTTCCTGAGTCACAACCGAAAAACACAAAAAGCAGAACAGTTACTCGGGTAGTGAGGGGTTTAGGGACATTATTATCATTATTATTATTATCATTATTATTATCATTATTATTATACAATATTTAACCTTAGAGTCACATTGAACTGCTCTGCAAATTAGAAGTCCTATTTGAACAGGCTTGATCCACGCCTCCAAGTCTCGGTAATTACACATCTTGGTCGTATAATGATAACAATGAATGAAACCAAACAACACATGTTCATTACAATGAATCAATGTAAATAATGAATGAAGTACATTTAAGGTTGTTTAGAATATGATATTCCCCTCCACCGGTTGATTCAATTATGAGGCTTCGCAGTACTTGTAAAATATTGATTTTTTGCTTTTAATTAACGTATATATATATATATATATATATAAGTTAAGTTTAACCATTTAACATGATCATTTTGCTAAACATAAGTATAGGTTTCATTTTAAGACCAGCAACAGAATAGCGTGCATGCTTCGTCCGTTCGCCAAACGCACCACCATTACAATCGAACTAAATGATACACAGTATGGATAGCATCAGCTCCGAGGAGGAACGCGCCGTTGCTTGGTGTGGATGGAAGGGCACTTGAGTTTCATCAATGGGACCGCAGGGGGAAAGGGGGTTGGGGGGGGGGGGGGGGTAGCCGAGGGGGAGGGGAGAGGTAAGGGGTTCTGGGGAAGGGGTTTAGGGGTAAAGAAACCCCACTTCACAACACCGCATCCTGCAGCTTGATTGCTCATTTGTCCGGGCGATCAACGTGATGATTGTGATTGTCACCACATCCTTTTCATGCCAAACGCAAGCAAGCAAGCGAGCGAGCGAGTGAGCGAGCGAGCGGTCCCTACCTGGAATGAAGCCATGTTGCCCTGACAATAAAAAAACAACCAAAACAAAAGTGCAGGGTTCTTACACAAACACTCATTCAGTGAATGTCACCGGCAACAGCCTACTCTCTCCCCTCCCCTCCCCCCACCTCCCCCACCCTCACCTCAACTCCACCGGATCTCCAGGGGCCGTATAACTAATAAAGAAGTATGGCTCTTTCTGGGGGGGAGGGGGGAGGGGGAGGGGGACACACCTGGCTGGGGAGCAATTTCTCCTGAGCTGAAGGTTTTTCTCGTATGAGGCAATGATTACAGGGTTTCTTACGGGAATCCTCGTGACTTCAATGACATGTACGTTTTTTTTTGTTTTCTTTCAAAAATCTTTCAAAAGTGTTTGAAAGTGCCAGTAGTGCAGCAGCATCATGAATACAGTGCAGTACAGTGCCGTAACTGTGATGAGTCCAAAAAGTCCAGCAAAGTATGTAAGTGTAAAGTTAATGACAATAATATGAAAGTGAAAGTGGCAGCACTCCTAGCAGTTCAGTAGGCGCACTGCCTGTGGATCAAAACTATCCTTACACCTGGTAGTAATTGCCTTACATGGATGTCGGAGGTGGTTACCGACGCAGCTATCGAGCCGACGGGATTTTCCGTGCACCGAGCGGACAGAACAAAGGCTCTCTCCGGTAAAGATCGCGGAGGGGGGGGTATGTCTCCAAAGTCATGTACATCCCCTCAAGTCTTTCTGTTCCCCGGACCTGGAGTACCTGATGCTTATGTGCCGTCCATACTGGCTACCTCGGGAGTTTACGCTGTTTACATTCCCCCACAAGCCAACACGGACACAGCGCTGAAGGAACTGTGTGGGGCTATCAGCGAACAGGAGTCAGCACACCCCGAGGCTGCTCTCATCGTGGCGGGGGACTTCAACGAGGCGAACCTGAAGAAGGTTCTCCCGAAGTTCTACCAATGGCCAACCAACGGTAACGGCACAATGGTTGCCGCTTTGAAGCACGCTGAGACGACAGACTGTTGCAGTGGTGCATTGTAGATGTCGGTGAACACAGGAGCCAGCTGGTCAGCGCGGGATGGAACTCCGTCTGGGCCGGCTGCCTTCCCTGCCTTCATCCTCCTGAAGATTCTGCGGACCTCCGACTCAGACTGTAGATTGTAGTCCTCTGGGCTGATGTTCAAGTTGTTGGTCGGCTCATGGTCCCTTTCAAAGTGAGCGAAAAACTTGTTTAGCTCGTCTGGTAGGTTAGGGTCATTGTTGGTCCCCTTGTAGTTGGAGAGGACCCTCAGACCTTGCCACATACCTCTGCTGTCAGAGCCCCAGAACTGTAATTCAAATTTGTTTTTGTAATCCAATTTACCCTTCTTGATGGCTTTTCTGAGTTTGCACTTGGCCTTCTTGTAGTGATCGGAGTCGCCTGTTGTGAAAGCGGTACAGACCTGGTCGGGATGCATTCTTCCACTAGCCTGTTAATGTATGCGGTGACATGATCTGCATACACATCAAGGTCAGTGGTCTTGAATACACTCCAGTCAGTGATTTCTAGCTCCCCTGCAGGCGTCTGTCCAGCGACGCACGTTCTTTACAACTGTGGGCGTGGACTTCAACTTCTGCTTGTAAGCGGGAAGTAGAAGCACGGAGGCGTGGTCTGATTTGCCAAAAGCCGGCCGCGCAACAGCGTGATAAGCATGATTAACGGTGGTATAACAGTGATCAAGAGTCTTGTTCTGTCTGGTCGGACATGAGGTGTGTTGATAGTATTTTGGTAATACCTTTTTTAAATTGCAGTGGTTAAACTCCCCCGCTACAATGGAGACTGCCTCAGGGTAGCGATTCTGAGAGGAATTCTCAGAGGAACGCCGTGATGGGGAAAGTGCACATTTTCATGATAAAATTGAAAAAGATTGTGTGTGTGTGTGTGTGTGTGTGTGTGTGTGTGTGTGTGTGTGTGGTGTGTGTGTGTGTGTGTGTGTGTGTGGTCCTTTTATAAGCGAAGAACAGTTTCATCTCTATGGCCAGATCAAAAGGTGCGTGAAGTAGATTAATGAATTGATTTTCATTCCAGAATAGTAGCGTTTTTGAACAGGACGTATATGAACATTATTATTCTTTTTTTTTAATTCTTCCTCGCTGAAGTGTTTGTTTGTTCCTTCATGCTAATGAGTCCTATACTCCTTATGTAAACTGAATGACGATAATTCCTAAAGGTTTTGAAGCTTCTCATAAAAGAGCTTGGTTGTGGATATAAATGTAATGGTCACCACTGTATTACAATGGGTTCTTGGTAAGTAAACAGACATGCTGAAGTGGACTTCGGGCTCCACATCATGAATAGCACAGTTAATGATGTCATTAAGGAATTAGTGATAGAAAAAACCATATTTGACACATAACGCAATCAAATAAATAGCAGCACTAAGGGGGCCGCAGTAAAAGAACGGGCTATTATGTAACACATTACATTACACATTAAAGCCCTTGTAAATGTTTTGGTTGGGTGACCTTTTAAATCAACAACCAGTCGTGTCTCCTGTTTAATGACTTGAGTCTGGAAATAATACATTTTGAGACACATTGTGACAACTGAGGCTTGGAGCTAACAAGCTGTTTTTTTATTTATTTTTTCAACGGGTGCAAATGTGAAAAGGTTGTGTGTGTGTGCCAGTGTGTGTTTGTGTGAGTGTGAGTCACTATGTCATAACTGCACTGTGTCACAGCTTTTCCCTGTCACACCGCATCCATTATAGACAGGTGTTACTTCTAGGTCAGCAGCAAACCCAAGTTGACAAGATAAAGCGAGCGAATATGACCCACAATGCATAGCACACTCTCACACTCTCACACTTGCCAACTGTCCCAGAGAACACTCTACCAGGCATATCGTGTGTGTGTGTGTGTGTGTGTGTGTGTGTGTGTGTGTGTGTGTGTGTGTGTGTGTGTGTGTGTGTGTATACACACACACACACACACACACACATACACTGCAATCAATTGCAAGCGAATGTAGATGGTTTGCAATTAACATGCCGCTCTTATGAGAATGATGTTATGATTAACCGCAGCCATCGTCGGAAAATAATAATGTACAGAACAGTCAGCGGAGCGCCCACTAACGAGCACGCTAGCCACCGTGGGTAATTGAGAGGCCTGCTGCCGGCTGTCTGAGGCTGGCGAATCCATGATAACCGGATCCTTCAAAATCAGACGCAGTGATCACGTCGTGCAACGGGGTAGGCAAAGTAGGCAATTTCCTGGAGCTCCGAGCTGGAAGGGGGCCCCCGAGGACGGCAGATTTTATTTCTCCACCGCAACGACTATTTAGCGAGAACCCCCTTAATGACCAGGCAACGACAACGACATGTCCAAATTCGGAAACCCCTTAGTGTCCCCATGTCATTAACTCGTTGCCAATAGCTTTGATATTGCAGAGCGGCAATCGAACATCATAAAGTGCACAGAGGGGGGCGGGGGGGTTTGAAGGCCACCCCAGGTCCATTTTGCCTAGGGCCCTTCCTTTCCTTTGAAGGCTCAAAATAGGGCTATTTTGCCTAGGGCCCCCAGAGTCCCTAGAAACGCGTGTGTATGTGTGTGTGTGTGTGTGTGTGTGTGTGTGTGTGTGTGTGTGTGTGTGTGTGTGTGTGTGTGTGTGTGTGTGTGTGCATTGTCCGCCTGTGTTCGCCTTGCTGTATTGATCTGTTTGGGATCTGACAGCAGCGAGCGTACGTAATGGAGGTAACTACAGCCTCCATAGACTGGTGGGCTGTGGGGTCACGGAGAGGAGAGATGGCGTGATTCTCGGGCTCAGGCTAAAGTGAGTTAGACAGGCTCCATTAGATGGAGAGCTCACAGAAGGAATGCGTGGCCACGCATCCTCACCATGTCTACTCCCACCACTGGGCCTTCTCCTCCACCATGAGAGGGGGAGGAGGAGGAGCAGGGAGAGGAGGGGGAGGAGGAGGAGGAGGAGCAGGGAGAGGAGGGGGAGGAGGAGGAGGAGCAGGGAGAGGAGGGGGAGGAGGAGGAGGAGCAGGGAGAGGAGGGGGGGGGAGGAGGAGAGGGAGAGGAGGAGGAGGAGGAGCAGGGAGAGGAGGGGGAGGAGGAGGAGAGGGAGAGGAGGGGGGGAGGAGGAGCAGGGAGAGGAGGGGGAGGAGGAGGAGGAGCAGGGAGAGGAGGGGGAGGAGGAGGAGGGGGAGGAGGAGGAGAGGGAGAGGAGGAGGAGGAGGAGCAGGGAGAGGAGGGGGAGGAGGAGGAGAGGGAGAGGAGGGGGGAGGAGCAGGGAGAGGGGGGAGGAGGAGGAGCGGGAGAGGAGGGGGAGGAGGAGCAGGGAGAGGGGGGGGGAGGAGGAGTAGGGAGAGGGGGGAGGAGGAGGAGCAGGGAGAGGGGGAGGGGGAGGAGGAGGGAGAGGAGGGGGAGGAGGAGGAGCAGGGAGAGGAGGGGGGGAGAGGAGGGGGAGGAGGAGGAGGGGGAGGAGGAGGAGAGGGAGAGGAGGAGGAGGAGGAGCAGGGAGAGGAGGGGGAGGAGGAGGAGAGGGAGAGGAGGGGGGAGGAGCAGGGAGAGGAGGGGGAGGAGGAGGAGGAGCAGGGAGAGGAGGGGGAGGAGGAGGAGCAGGGAGAGGAGGGGGAGGAGGAGGAGGAGTAGGGAGAGGAGGGGGAGGAGGAGGAGGAGCAGGGAGAGGGGGAGGGGGAGGAGGAGGGAGAGGAGGGGGAGGAGGAGGAGCAGGGAGAGGAGGGGGGGAGAGGAGGGGGAGGAGGAGGAGGGGGAGGAGGAGGAGAGGGAGAGGAGGAGGAGGAGGAGCAGGGAGAGGAGGGGGAGGAGGAGGAGAGGGAGAGGAGGGGGGAGGAGCAGGGAGAGGAGGGGGAGGAGGAGGAGGAGCAGGGAGAGGAGGGGGAGGAGGAGGAGCAGGGAGAGGAGGGGGAGGAGGAGGAGGAGTAGGGAGAGGAGGGGGAGGAGGAGGAGGAGCAGGGAGAGGGGGAGGGGGAGGAGGAGGGAGAGGAGGGGGAGGAGGAGGAGCAGGGAGAGGAGGGGGGGAGAGGAGGGGGAGGAGGAGGAGGAGAAGGAGGAGGAGGAGGAGCAGGGAGAGAAGGAGGAGGAGCAGGGAGAGGAGGGGGAGGAGGAGGAGGGGGAGGAGGAGGAGGAGGAGGAGCAGGGAGAGAAGGAGGAGGAGCAGAAAGAGGAGAAGGACTTTAATCTTAACTGTATCACTGGCTGAAGGTGTATTAAACTATGATTAAGACATTTCTAGTTATTCTTGTTTCGATTTTGCCCAAATTGTTGCTGCTCCACAACATGAATCAACATCACTAGAGAAGATACCATCAAGAAAGACAACAGTTAACATATATAC
Source organism: Muraenolepis orangiensis (assembly GCA_027704905.1). Lineage (NCBI taxonomy): Eukaryota > Metazoa > Chordata > Actinopteri > Gadiformes > Muraenolepididae > Muraenolepis > Muraenolepis orangiensis. The sequence goes on from CM051014.1 coordinate 20,189,244, forward strand.
AACATATATATTGAAATAATTAAAATATAATAAATATATATAATCTTTTTTTTATCGCTATTCAGTGTTTCCCTGCTTTCCTCTACCAACTCTGTTAACAAATAAACGTCTGCTAAGGAAAAATTCTGTTTTCTTTGGTCAGCTACAATTCTTTCCAGTACTTTCGAAAGGAAAGGAAGGTTAGAGATGGGCCGATAGTTGCCAAGTACTTCTGGGTCTAGGCCGGGCTTCTTCAGTAGAGGTTTTATCACAGCAGTCAGTCTTGAAGGTAGATTGAACTGTTCCAGTAGACAGGGACGGGTTCATGATGTTGAGCATAGTAAGCCCAACTAATGGGAAAAGTTATTTAAGAACCTTGGTGGGGAGAGGGTCCAGCATACAGGGAGTGGGTTTAGAGGCCTGTGTTAGTTTAGCAAGTTCATCCAAGGAGAATTTGCTGAACTGCCGGAGAGTTAAAAGACATTGCCCACCCCAGCCACGAACTGTATTCACTCCTACCGTTAGGCAGGCGATACCGCAGTATCAAGTGCCGTACAAATAGACTCCGAGATAGCTTCCACAGTCAGGCCATCAGGCTGCTGAACAAGGGCGTATAGCATATAACAATGTATATTTTATTACATTGATTTATATATACATATTGCTCTTTTTCTGTGCCGATATATTGCATTTTATAAATTGCATTTTATTTATATTTTTACCCTCCAATTATTCTATTTTTATTCTATTTTTATCTATTTTTATCTTATTTTTATATCTGCTGTCTGTCGTTGGGTATTGCACATAAGATTTTCACCCACTGCTTTATACTTGTGTAAACTGTGAAGTGACAATAAACTTGACTTGACCTGGGTTGCTTCAGGAGGTACACATAGTGCCCCTCTTATATGCTTTTCAGGATGATTGGTGGGGAAGGCATCAATGTCTTTTCGAATAGACTCAATTTTGTGCTCAAAGAATTCCGAGAAGTTGCTAGCAGAGAGTGAGGAGCCGGCTGTTTGAGGTTGTTTTTGCGACAGGCTTCTTACAGTGTCAAACAGAAACTTAGGGTTGTTGTTGTTTAAGTTGATAACACTTGAGAAGTAGGCGTTCCTGGAAGAAGTTAATGCAGCTTTATAGCTGAGCAGGCTGTCATGCCATGCAAGATGAAAGACTTCAAGTTTTGTTGAACGCCATTTGCGTTCTAGTCTTCTGCAGCTTCGTTTGAGGTCATTTTGTGGTTCGCTATTTAGCAATAAGAGGAGCAGCAGAGTCGATGGCTGCAGATAAGGCAGTGTTAAAGTCTTCAGTAAGACTACCCACAGAGCCACTAAAGTCAGAGAGAGGAGCGAGTGAGAAAGGTAACTTAGCTGCCATGGATGCAGTAGTTTCAGGGGTGATGCAACGGCAGCTATATATAGCCTGGCACTCATCGCGGGGGCAAAATACCACCACCTTGAAAGTAAGCAGGAAGTGGTCGGATAAAGCTAAGGTGTGAGGTGAGATGGCCAGGTCTGAGATATCAACACCAAGGGCCAGGACAAGATCCAGCGTGTTTCCACTGTTGTGGGTAGGGGGCTGGACAAGCTGTTTATAGCCAAGCGCATTGGTTAAATAAATAAAAACCTTTGAGAGAGGATCAGACGGGTTATTCACATGAATGTTAAAATCGCCAATAAGCAAAACACTGTCAGAATATGTTAGAAGGTCAGCCGCAAACTCAGAGAACTCATCCACAAAACGTGTGTATGAGCCCGGTGGGCGGTATACTATAGCTAAGAAGAATGAATCGACTGCCCTTTTTGCTGTAGTAGGCACTGAGGAGCAGAAAGCAAGAACTTCAAAGGATGAAAAAGTATAGTTATTTTTCTGCTTCATGGAGAGTTTCGAATTTGAGATTAAAGCCACTCCACCACCTTTTTTTCAATGAACTGTGTGCTAACATAGTTGGGTGGGGTAGCTTTGTTTAACAGTAAGCCATGTTTCACATGCCCAGGATGTCTATCTTATTTTTAACCAGTAGATCATGGACCAAAAGTGCTTTCGTTCAAAGCGATCTGATATTTATGAATCCGATTCTAAGCTCTTCCAAAGTATTAAGGTTTGAGGGAGTTGGAATGCAACTCAGCTCAGTGGAAGAGTTTACAGTATAATTTTTGCAGATTTGCCTTCGCCTGCAGGTTTTACACCTCCACAATGCTGATAGGTGTAGGTGTACTATAAACTTCCAGTATGCAGTTGCTGCAGTGTCAGCATTACGTGCTACATCACCCAGGCTAACTAACCTAGTTAACCCACTCAGTCAGACTCTGTAACGTGGGCTAGTATGTTGCTAGCAGGTTCGCTAACTGCCTGCATTCCAGCATGCTGTAAGTGCATAAGTCACACCTGGCTAAGACATCTATCTATGTTTTCTGACATAATTGAGGTGCCTAACCCAATAGGGTGAAGGCCATCTCTCATCAGCATGCCAGGGCGGTCCCACATGGAGGACCAGTTATTTACCAAACCTAAGCCCTGCTCTTCACTATAACATGGCAGCCTATAACGCTCATCATTACTTCTGGTAGGTAGAGGGCCAGAGATAATTAATCTATGCTGACACATCTTTCTGGCAAAGTCACACAGTATAACTATGTTCCTTTAAGTGACTTCTGATTGTCTCATTCTAGTTGGTGCCTAGTTGGTGCCGACATCAATTATAATGTTGTCAAAACTAGTGTTGGTGTTGGGTGCGTCTAATCACCCCTAAGCACCCTAAGATTAGCTTCAATGTTGGGAGCCCTGGCCCCTGGTAAGCACATAACATCAGCTGGCATGTGTAATTTACACATGCCAGAGAGAGAGCTGGCCACCGGCCAGCTCTCCATCCACAAGAACCCCAGCAAAGCTCCCACGATACGGCGGGACCACGCCATTGGAGCTATACCTCGCCCAGATTCGGCTGGCGGTGCAGTTTAGCCAATGTGGGAACGAGGAGGCGGCAGTTCACCTTGCCTTAGCGCTAGAGGGCCCGGCGACGCAGGTGCTGTTGGACCTTCCCCCAGGTGACCGGGGTGACTTCACCAGTCTCACCGCCGCGTTGGAGCGATGGTTTGGTCAGCGCCAATCCACCGACGAAAGCCGGGAGAAGCTGAGGAACTGTTATCAGCGGGAGGGGGAGCGCCTGGGAGTGCTGGCTGCCAATACGCTCCTCCATACCCAACTTGTCTACCCCCAGTTCAGCCCAGCGGACCACGAAGACCTTTCCCTCCACACCTTCCTACGGGCATTATCACCGGAGGGCCTGCGGCAACATGTGCGGCTTGCTGCCCCATGGTCCATGGATGAGGCCCTACATAGTGTACAAAGTGGCGCCAGAGGTCCGGCAGAAGACTGTGTTCACGATCGGGCAGGGGTTGTGGCAGTTCAGAGTCATGCTATTTGGACTCTGTAACGCGCCTGCCACATTCGAGAGACTGATGGAGCGGGTGTTGGCAGCCATTCCGCGAGACTGGTGTGTGGTGTACTTGGATGGGACACAGAGCAGTGCTAAAAGACATCACATGTCTTCCTTTAAGCTCCTCCACAGGGTTCGCTACAATATGTTAATTGTTGCCTTTCTTGATTGTATGTTCTCTGGTGTCTTGGAAGTTGATTCATGTTGTGGAGCAGCAAAAACTTAAAAAAAAGCTGATCATGTCTTAATCATAGTTTAATTCACCTTCAGCCAGTGATTAAAGTTAACCACTGGTTAACCGTGCGTTGACCACTAAACAACCTTTGAACAACCCAATTTAACCATGCGTTAAAAGTTAACCACTGATTAGCTGATTTAACGACTCGTTAAGAGTTAAACACCCTTTAAACAACTGACCCCAGGGGCCGGTTGTTCAAAGACTGATTAACTTAATCAGTCAATAGGTCTTAATCAGTAGTTTAATTTCTTAATCAGTCGTTAGTTAACCAGTCATTAAATGTGGGTTGTTCAAAGGGTGATTAGGCAAGTGTTTTACTAGTCATTAGTCAAGCAGTCGTTAAACAGTGATTAAGTATTGTTACCCATAACTCTTGAAACAACTTCCTGTATCTCTTAACAACTCTAAATATGGATGCTTCTGCTAGTTAGCAGAAAGAGAAAAATTATCTGTTTCAACTGGACTTCTGTAGACCAGGGGTTCCCCAACTTTTCAGCCCGTGACCCCCAACATAACAGACCCCCCCCCCCCCCCCCCCACTATCACCGGAGGGACTGGAACATTAAAAACAACGTGTGCACAGATCTTCACCATCGAGAAGTCCAAGGGGGGGGGGGGGGGGGAGGTCCAACCGGAAGTCCAAGGGGGGGAGGGGGGGTAATCGTGATGGCGAAAATTGTGTGTGGCTTTTTTTCCAGCTGCAAATGATAGTCGTGAATCTGTCGGAATCAGAATTCCTTTATTCGTCACCCTTACATATTAAACGGACTTACATAATACCCCCACTTTGGGAACACCTGCTGTACTTTACTTTATTGCAGACCTTTTTGATATGGGTTTTGAAATTGAGGTTTGTGTCAATATGTACTCCTAGGTACTTGTACTCCGAGGCAACCTGTAGTCTCCTTCCAGAAAAGAAAACATCCTGTTCTGTACCAATGCTGTGGCCCTTGGAGAAGAACATACACACTGTCTTTGAGATATTTGGTTGCAAACAATTATGGTTAAGCCAGGATGTAATATTCTCCAACACATCAGTGACCTTGTTAGCAGCCTCTTCTGCGGTTTTGCCGTGAGTAAAAACAACTGTATCATCAGCATACATTAATACATCACATTCTCCACACACAGAAGGCAGATCATTTATGTACATGCTAAACAGGATTGGGCCCAATACAGAGCCCTGCGGTACTCCAGTTGACAAACATAGCGCACTCGACTTATGGTTCTCAATTTTAACACATTGGGAGCGAGATGAAAGATACAAATTAAAGAGGTTGGTGAATTCTATAGAAAAATTTAAGTTGAGCAGGGCATTTTTTGCAATAAGATGTTATGAGTAACAGTGTCAAAAGCTTTCCGTAAATAAAGGAACACGGCCCCCACAACCCCAGCCCTGTCCATTGATGCCTTAACTTTCTCTACGAAGAAGCATGTCGCTGTTTCTGTTGAGTGGTTAGCCCTGAATCCAAATTGCATTGGATGCAGTGGAAAGGAGCTGTTGTTGAGATGATTGATGATTTGTTTGGCAATCAGTTTTTCAAATACCTTGGATACTATGGGCAAGATACTGATGGGCCTATAGTTGGATGTCATGAGAGGGTCCCCACCTTTGAATAACGGGACCACAACAGCAGGCTTCCATTGATTGGGAAAACTCCCTTGATTGATTGCAATATTAATGATATGCGTTAGTGGCTTAACAATTGAGGAGTTAATGTCTTTCAGCATGAATGTAGATATCCTTAGCCCTTGAGGATTTCAGATTGGCAATTACTTCCGCAACCTCTGTCCCAGACAGAGATTTTAGAACAGCTGCTGGTTCGCTAGTGTTGACAGTCGGGAGTGCATTAACTTCCTGAGCTATGAAGCTACTGGCTATGGTAGCCACTGACTCAACAAAATAATAATTGAGTGTAGTTGCCACATCAGCTGGGCATTGCAGAGTTGCGCCCTCAACCCTCAATTCAATTGGCTTGGCTGTCGTAGTGTTTTGACCAGTTAATGTTTTTATTTGGCTCCATATAGCTTTTGAGTTGCCCTGAGCTTTTTCAATGATTGTGATAAAGAAGTCCGCTTTTGCTTTTCTCAGTTCCCTTGTTGCCTTGTTTCTTAGCCTTGCAAATATATGTCTATCATGGGACATCTTTGATTTTATGGCAGTTTTTAAGGCACTGTCCCGCTGCTTCATTACATTTCTGACATGTCCGTTCATCCAGGGGAGAGTCTGTTTCTTATTTTTATGTTTAACCATGATTGAAAATTCATTGATTGTGGCCTGCAGTTTTCCCGTAAAGTTTGATGTACTCCAAATCATTTTCAAGTACTAGATCTTCCCAATCTAAGTTTTGTATAGTAGATCTGAAGTCTTCTTGCTTGTTTTTTGGGATGCCAAAGGATTCTTTATTACCTGCATACGCAGTGAACCGTTTGCCAGTTTGTTTTCTAGATACCAGCACCATATTGTGGTCTGACAGCCCTGTTTCCATATTGTATGATTTTGTAATCCTTTCAGGTCTATTTGTTAAAATTAGGTCAAGCTGGGTACTGGTGCTGTTTGTTATTCGCGTTGGGCCTTTAACGATTTGAGTCAAATTAAAACTATCAGTAATTTGCTTAAGCTTCTTCCTTGATGACTTATCTTCCCAATTCAAATTTAAGTCACCCATTACCACTACCTCTTTCTTAAAATCACATTGACATAAAACCTTCTTGAATTGATCATAGAAGCTAACATTTGAGGACGGTGGTCGATAAATTACTATTAAAGTAAAGGACATCTGAGGCGACAGTATCATATTTAGGCCTACACATTCTAGTTCGATTGGGTCTTGCCATAAAATCTCATTGCAACGGATGGTGTCTCTCACGAAAATTAGAACACCGCCCCCTTTAGTATGCATTCGGTCCCTCCTGTAGCTATTATAACCCGGAAGTTGTACGGCAGCAGATGGGGAGTTGTCCGTAAGCCAAGTTTCTGTTAAACCGAGGTAATCTAAATGAGACTCCAGTAACATATTCTTTATCTGGTCAATTTTTAGACAAGATTTTAAGCTTTGTATATTTAGGTGTCCACCTAATATACCCTTTGGTTTTACCTTAGGATCCCAAATAATTCTTGCATTGTTTACAGTTTGGACGACTTTCCACTTCCGGTTCATTTGGATTGCTCTGTTTACTACCCTACCACGCTTGTTATTGTTGCTGTTAGAGTACACATATTTGAGCGGTGTTATCCTGCAGTCATTGTCACTGTGTGAAATGTTGTGTGGAACCACACCTGTACACACGCTGTTATTACTTGCTGGAACCGTCGGAGGTGTTGTCATTTTCGCTGCAAGACTTCTTGGCGAAGAAATCACTGCTGGCGGTGAATTCACCGGCGACAGTTCGCGCGCGCCCGCGGGCACCAAGGTATATTCGATTCTTGATATCTGTCAACCTCCCTGGACTGCCGCCACTGGACGGCGAAGAGACGCCGCTGGATAACCTCTGGCTCGTCCGTGTTGCTCGTGGGGAGTGGGCGCCCGGCTGGATCACCCTCGTTGGGCCACCCCAGGCCGGTATCTGGATGTTGCAGCTGGAGGACTGCTGGATCCTCCGCGGTGCTCAGGGAGGGTGCAGGTTGAACTAGGTGAGTTTGCTGATAGTTTATGGAGCATAAGTGGAGGGAAGTAGAGTTACAGGTGACACTGTCAGCGAAGCTTGCTTCGTTTGATGTCGGGCCAGGACATTGGTGAATATCCCCCGACAGAAGCAGACAGATGGCTATTATCACAGCCTCGTTGCTGTGTCGCCTGCATGATGGTTTTGCCGTTTTCTTCCTTGGGTTGTACCACTGTGGAAATCGGAGAGTAGCAGCCAGGACGTATTCCCCATACCCAAACACAAGGTGGATCTTGTTTGTTTGTTTGTACTGATGAGTCCCATGAGTGATCGGATCATCATAGTTGACAGTTGTAATCGCATATTTGTTGTTGAGCGATTGCTGACTTGCATTGACGTTTATCGGTTGTACGATTTTCAAAAGTAGCGTGTACAATAGCAGAGCAACTACCGCACCTGCCCGACCTGCCGCCATGTTGTCAAGTGAAAAGGTGAAAGTGCTAATAACAAGACATATGCAAATTAGGTGATTATTGATCGCGGGTTTGTAACTCTTAGTTACGTTAAGTCTTTTCACGTTAAGCGATGCAAAGAAAGATCAAGTCAAAACTCTCAATTCAAATGTACAACAATACTTAACAAACTGAAGACAGCCATTAACTAATCATTCAACAAGTGTGTGGAAACAAAATGCAACAACCAGCTCAACGAGACGCAACACTGAGACAAAACCAGCAAAGACAAATGAGTGTCACTCACCAATGATGTTAACTTAAAGACCAAATCCATTCTCCTGTCTTTCTGGATCAATTGTTCGACCACCATCAGGTCATAAAGATGATCGCTTTTCAGATCCAAAATAAGTTGCCTTTCCAATTCCATGCCCTCTTGTCGGTCCCAAACAGCAACACTCCCAGCAGTAGAGCCTCTCGTGGCTAGTAGAGCCCGTTAGCCACGGGTATCTTTCCCAGTTGCTAGCCTGAAAATGGCGAACATAGCCTGCTTTAACAACTTGATTCAGCTCAAGATTGTCAGGCGTTGGACGGCCATTTTTAATAATGTCCATCTTTACATTGAATGGTCGTCTTGAAAATGGTTCAGACAATAAATCCGCAACGACATCATCTTCGCCTGTTGCCATTTTGACGTAAAATCCTACGTAGAAACAACGTAGCACTACGCTAGATCCACTCTCGCTCCAGCCAGTATACGTTCTAGCTCCCTATTGAGCAGTGGGGAAATCTGAAAGAATACGCCCATTGGCTACAAATCACTATATGATTGGTTGATCAAATTGTCAATCCAAACGTACGCTCTCATTCAGTCTAAGGGCCAAAGTCATCGGGAATACTTTGGTTGATGGATATTCTTCCCAGCAACCCAGAAAAATATCTGATTGGTTGAATTGTTTTTCCAACACAAAACCACTCAAATGCGTAGTGCATGGACCGAGAAAGACAAACAAATCAACGTAACTGTAATATAACAGATAACAACACAGATACCATTCTCATTTAGTCATTTTATTAAATTGTATTACATTTTATTAAATTGTATTACTTTATTAATACAATTAATTCGATTGTTTTGGTTTCATCTGAGAGTTCCAGGATCTTCTCTGAATACCTTGAAGGCCCTGACGCTTCACCACTGGTTAAAAGTTAACCACTGATTAGCTGATTTAACGGCTGGTTAAGAGTTAATCACCCTTTGAACAACCGGCCCCAGGTGTGTAAACAACGTCGCGGGGGAGGATCTTGGTGGATCGGTAATTCAAGGCGACGCCTTGTGTCCAGAGAGATAGCAGGGGAGGGGATGTAACAAATGTTGCTGTGTGTTTGTGTGTGTGTGTGTGTGTGTGTGGTTTGATGTGATTCCATGCTTGGTCTCTGCATGTGTGATTTGTACACATTAAAATGAATAGCATCTGTTTATCAGGCAGCATTTAATTATCATGACGTGTGTGTGTGTGTGTGTGTGTGTGTGTGTGTGTGTGTGTGTGTGTGTCTGTTTGAGTACACAGGTTTGAAAGACGGCCAGCTCACGGCAGAAGCGCCAAGGTTCCTCTCACAATAACCGGGGCAACGTATCCTGCTTTCCTCCCAGCACAAGACAGACCACAAACCCTTTAAAACCACAAGTTTCACAAGTTTCTTAATTAAACATAACAACACCTGCGTGGAGAAACACGGACGGCAACACTCGGCCCTCGCCGGCGCTAGCATGTGACCGCTTATGCGCCATTACTAATAATTGGCTTTCAACGCGTACGAGTGGCACACCACCCCCCCATATAAATACGTAATGGGTGAAATATGGTTCTTTAATTAAGCTGTGTGTGTGTGTGTGTGTGTGTGTGTGTGTGTGTGTGGGGGGGGGGGGACAAGGCGGAGCTGCTTTTGATGTGATGTCATTGATATATCCGGGATGCTGCGGTGAATCTCCAGGGGGTCTTCCCCTTCTGTCTAATAGCTGGGTCTGAGCCCGCCTTGACATTACAGGAGCCTAATTACTCATTATAGTATAGTATACTACAGTACTATAGTAAACATAGGGGGGGGGAGAAAGAGAGAGAGAGAGAGAGAGAGGATTATTGGCGGTAGTGAGTAGATGTTGTGGCTGTTTCTCTGTGTACTTGTACTGTGTATACTTTTTTTGTACTTATTTTTCAAGTGGCGGAAACAGGCTTCCATAGTAAATTAACCCTGTTATGATGGCAAAGATGTGTTTTTATTTAGCAATGTTTTTTTTCTTAATATTTGCTTCATTGATTCCCATATGAATTTCAACAATAATAATATACTACACTAAACTATGCAATACTATTCTACACAATACTATACTCTAGACCAGTGGTTCCCAACCCTTTTTGTCTTGTGTACCCCTTGAGCTTCTATAAGTACCCCCTCACTCATTTGGATGATTTGCCTTACATTTTCTCTTATATTAAACCTTTTGTAATTGTATTTAACCAAAATTTAACCAATACTCATTAAATAAATGAAAATCACTTTTATAACTCACCCTTAATACAAATTAATTTAAACTTGACATTGACACTTATTGTGAATGAAAATAATACTCACTTCTAGTACTTTCAAAGATTCAAAGGTTTTATTGTCATATGCACATGAATCAGGTGCATGCATGCATATGAGGCTCCGCATCATCTAGGTCGTCCTCAGACGAGCCTGCTGCCGGCGCTTCCAATCTTTTCGGTCCTCCATACATCCGGCTAGCTCCCCGGAGCTCTCCACACCCGCATCCTTCCTCAGTATGTCCACATACGTCGGCATGGGACGTCCTCTAAGTCGGTGCCCGTGTGTTGGCTCCCAGAGTACTAGTTTGCTAGCTGGGAGTTCTTGGTGTCTGTGGCAGTGACCTGCAAGCTTCATCCTTCTCGATGCTACTTTGTCACTTAGCCTTGGTAGCATCCCGTACAGATGCTTGTTGGTAACATGCTCGTTCTGGTTAATGCTCAGTACAACACGCAGCATTCTGGTGTAGCACCCATCCAGAGACTTCTGTAGAGTGGGCTTCAGGGTCCAGGATTCAAAGCCATACAGGAGAACAGACTCCACGGTTGCCTGGAAGAAGCTCAGCCTGATATGTCGAGGGAGGTTGGATTTCCACACACTTGTCATTCCATTTAGGGCCCTCCATGCCAGCGCTTTCCTTACCCTGAGGTCCGTTGAGTTGACCCAGGAACCCAGGTACTTAAAGTCGCTGACCTCCGCCCACAACTCAAAATAGAATAGAATAGTGCGATAGAAACAACAACAATAACAGTAGTATCAACTGTGTAAACAGTGCAAGTACAAGAACAGCAGCAGCAACAACAGCAACCACACTAGAACAAAATGAGATGCTTGCTTATCTTTCATAAGCTTTGATAGTTCTGGGGGCAGTGTGGCCACAGCCATCACTACTTTCTCCACATTCAGCCTGTTCCTCTGCTTGGTTTTGATGTGAGTCAGGGCCGAGAAGGTAACTTCACACATATAGGTAGATCCAATAGGCAAGAGTTCATTGAATGCACATTTCCCCAGCTCTGGATACTCCTTTGCAACATCACACCAAAACTCTGTCAGTGACTTTTCAGCACATGCCATCTTTTGCCCACAATCAGAGAACAAATCCACCAGGTTTTCCTGCAGTCTGGCAGGAAGGCTGCTGCTGCTCTCAGTCACTCTGAATGGGTACCTCACCCAGTCCAGCTATTCTGACTTTGCTTCACTGTCATGAAAGTACTGGTTGAACTCAGTTTTGAGTTTGGACTGATGCGTTTTAACAATTGTGACCATCTGCTTGTTTTCAGCATCAGTAGTGGCAAGATAGCTATCAAGCAGTGGGAAACTTACAGCTTATATCCCCTTTCTCGCATTTTGTCTCCCATAAGTTGACTATATTTATGAATCCATTCACTCTGTCATACATGTTAAGGAAATGCGAGTCCTTGCCTTGAAGTAAGAGGTTAAGCTCATTAAGCTTGGAGAAGACATCGGCAAGATATGCCAGCCGTGCAACCCACCCTGCATCCTGAAAAACCACTGCGAGAGGATGAGAGTGCTGTATCAGGAAAGCAGACACCTCAGTGCAAAGTTCAAGCCTGGATAGTGTTTTGCCATGCGACAACCAGCGGACGTCTGTGGGAAGCAGTAGCTGCCCATGCTCTGCCACGCTGTCTTGACACAGAGTTTGAAATTGTCGGTGATTCGTAGGTCTGGACTGAATGAAATGAATCACCTTAACTGCGTCATCCATGACAGCACTTAACTCGGGGCTCATCCTTTTACTGGTGAGAGCCTCCCGGTGGATAATGCCGTGATTCCACTTAATTTCGGGGTTTACCTTCATCACACGTCCATGCAACCCACACACTTTCCCCGTCATCGCAGCTGCACCGTCGGTACAGATGTGACTGCAGGATTTCCACTCAAGATTGTTTTCTTTAAAAATGCTGTCAATCATCTGAAACATTTCTTCGCCAGTTATCTGTCCTGTTAGCTTCTTGCAAAACAAAATATGCTCATGTATGCTCATGACTCTTCAAAAGCTCAAATGCTCATGACTCTTCAAAATATGCTCATGACTCTTCATTATAACGCGCAAAGGCCAGGAGCTGAGCCTCCCCACTCACATCCGTAATTTCATCCAACTGTAGAGCGAACTGACCGGCTCTTTTAATTTTATTCACCACCTGTCCAACAATATTAGTGGACATGTCATCAATCCTGCGGCAGATTGTGTTGTTCGATAATGGAACGGTTTTCAGCACGTCTGCTGCTTTCTGGTCCAGCATAGTTTCAACCAAAATGATCGGCAGGGAGAATCAGATCTTCTGCAATTAAATGTGTTTTTTTTTACTTGGCCGCAAGTAATGCCACAGCATAGGATGCCTGTCTGACATGACTTGAATTCGGACAGTTTTCGTTTGAAAAAGTCCTCTGTTTTACCAACATTCCCGTGTTTGGGAATGTTTGGTGCTCTGGTGCCGCTGCAGGTGGGCTGCTGGCTTCATTGAATTATTTGCCAGCACTTCGGTGCAAAAAAACACTGTGGCTGCAGTGGATCATCAGATGTAGTCAATCCATAAACAATGTATTTGTCACTGAACTGCCGGTGTTTGGTCTTGTCCACTTTTTTTTTCTTTTCACTGGGCTCACCCGGTTCCACAGCGACGGTACCGGTATGAGTGCGTTTAACGCGGCCCAACCATGCATCCATTTTCCAGAGTTATGAGCACGAGTGCCACCAGCCGTCTCACAGACCGCATCGCAGGTTTCATTTCGCGGGTTTCATTTCGCGGTTTCATTACGTGGGTTTTAGGTTGCTAAGCATTGCTAAAATGTGTTCATTTTTTTTAAATAATAATAATATATATATATTTTAAATAAATTGCAATCGCTAATCTTTCTACGTCCCCCCTGCAATCCCATCACGTACCCCTAGGGGTCCGCATACCCCGGTTGGGAATCACTGCTCTAGACAACACTTTATACTACCTACTTTGTACTATAAACAAGTCAAGTAAAGTTTATTGTCACTTCACAAGTATAAGCAATGAATGAAAATCTTATGTGCAATACCCGACGACAGACAGCAGTTTTAAAAAACTGAATAGGATAACAATAAGTTAAAAAGTACAAATAAATAATACATAAATACATTTTAATTAAATATATAAAAATGGCATATATAAAATGCAATATGTCAGAAAAAGAGCTATATATATATAAATCAATGTAATCAAATATACATTGTTATATGCTATTCACCCTTGTTCAGCAGCCTTATGGCCTGACTGTGGAAGCTATCTCTAAGTCTATTTGTGCGGCACTTGATACTGCGGTATCGCCTGTCTGACGGTAAAAGTGAATACAGTTCGTGGCTGGGGTGGCATTGTCTTTTATGATGCACTTGGCCTTGGCCACGCACCGCTGGTTGTATATATCCAGGAGGGAGGGGAGCTCACCTCCAACGATATACTGGGCCGTCCGCACCACCCTTTGAAGTGCTCTGTGCTCGAGTGCGGTGCAGTTCCCGGTGATACATCCTGTAAGAACACGATTGTGCCGGTGTAGAATGTTCTCAGGATGCGGGGGCCCATGCTGAATTTCCTCAGACGCCTGAGGAAATACAGGCGTTGTTGGGCCCTTTTCACTACCTGTGTGGTGTGTGTGGACCATGTAAGGTCCTCGGAGATGTGCACGCCGAGGAACTTGAAGCTGCTGACCCTCTCTACTGCAACACCGTCGATGGAGATAGGGCTGTGCTCTCCTCTCTGCTTCCTGAAGTCCACGATCAGCTCCTTGGTCTTCTTGACGTTGAGGGCGAGGCTGTTCTCCTGGCACCACTGCTCCAGCGATCCGACTAGGTGACAACAACAAGATTGACTGTGTCAGTAGTTAGGACAGCAAACCAACCTTTCGCGCTGTAAATCTAAATGTTAACAGCGTTGACATTATTTAAACCGTTGAGCCGCAATGCTTTTTGAGTCACCGTTCGTTGAGTCACCGAGTGTCAAGACAAAACACCACCAGGAGGGAGGAGCATCCAGTGCATCCAGTGCCATGGGATTCAATCCAAGAATATTTGTTAGATTTTTGGGGGGTACTCCTCTTGGGGCTTACTTGCCGATAATTTACTTTTGAGTAATTTGATAATACATTTCAATTTTAAGTTACCACAATAGTATAGCTTGGAAGAACAAGTATGTATGCTAAGTATGCTAAATAATACATTTGGTAAGTAAGCCCACTGACTAAATACCGCTACCGTTTAAGTACCGCTAACCAAGTTTGTATTTCATTAATCTGAACTCACAATGTGTCATCATTATATGATTATGATGAAGAATTACCATAGAGAAAAGAAGGCCTTCCGGTACTAGGGCTTACCCAGTGTTGATGAAGTAAAACAGCAGCATGACAGTATGATAAATGTCCATCAACCATAAACAGACTTTTGGGGTTGCTGAACAGCCGTACAGAATTGAAACTTGGTTACTATGAAATTCTTGAAAACAGTTCCGTTCTTCTGTTTTTAATTGTGTTTTTTGGAATGATTTTAGTGTTGGTTAAAGATGATTTGTAGATCAGTTGACCAGTTCGTTGCATATTATTTGTAGATCAGTTTACCAGTCAGTACGATGATTTGTAGATGAGGAAAAAGACAATTTCGAGAAATTAATTTCTATGTGAATCAGTGCTACGTATCATTACCGATACATGTTACATATAGAAGCAATCTATAAGTAATGTACATTGTAAACATTTAAATCAGATGCGTATATGTGAACAGTACTGACATGTCTAAACACCACACGTCGACTGTATTCAAGGGAACAAGGTTCTGCACACACACACACACACACAAGACGGAGAGTACCAAAGCGCCTCTCTACCTCGAGCCTTCTCCCACAGTGTACATAAACACATTTTGTGCAATAAATCCTTCTTCGCCGCAGACTGGAGCGATGGAGGGGCTCCACCTAAGTATCGGGAACGAATGGCTGACGCCGTCTCATTGGGATGTGTTTGTCAGCGCAGGGAGATGCAACACGGTCCCAGCAGCGCCCCATCCACCCCAAATCAAAATCCTCCAGCGTGGGCGACATCTTCTCACCAGGATGACGCCGACTGATTTCAGTAAACACAGGAAAAATACTTTGGCCAGGATTACCGACAGGGTAATTTCTATTTCTGGGAAATCCAATTGGCAGGTTAATTAAAGGTGAGGGTGATTATGGCTGAAAACAGCTCTACTCTATCCATTGTTTTCCTCTTCCCGCTTGTCTCCGAGTGGACTTGTTTAATCAATGTGACGTCGCTAACAACTTGCAATGTTGGGAATTAACATCCAATACAGATGAGAGTAAGCTAAAGCAGCCCAATGCGGCCGTAAAAACTCTGGAATCCACAGGATTTTTGGGGTTGTGTTGGTGTCTTCTGGGTGTGTTGTTGTTGTTGTTGTTGTTGTTGTTGTGTCTAAGTCTGTAGGGAAAGTGAATCTTCAGAAGTTCACGTCGAACCGTTTCATCCTTCACCAGACCTTGTTTTTTGGTCTTATATGCAGGCGATCGATGTTGGACCAGCTAGAAACAGACTGAATTTTCCCAGAAAAATAATCCAGTCGAAGATAGAGCTGGTTGGGATGAAAATAGTTTTTATATTTCTTAATTTATTTAGCTCGTACTCAATAGTATTGCTTCAGTGATGGACCAATATTGCCATGAATCATGAATATTCCCATATCTCGTCATTTTATAGAATAATAAATATATAATAGTGAGAACCTCTTACAGCATGTTTTTCTTAATTTATGAATTGTATGTATAAATTATGATGCTGTACATCATTTATCATATTTTTTAAATTAAATTAAATGAATAATTTAATCAATTCAAAGTATGTTATACGGTCTACGATCTACGGTTTAATATTTGTGTTCCTTTTTGTGAGCTTAATTGTAACTTATTGGTCCCCTGGCTTTCCCCTCACTAACGAGTCTCTGAATACTTTTCCCGTCTGCAGAATCTTCTGCATCGGTTGTTCCGACGCTGAACCCTTTGGCAAAGTGATAGAAATGAGCTTTGGGACAAACCTCGCTGCCATCTAATTTTCCATCAGTTTTCTGCTGATGATCACTTCAGCCCTTGTTGTTAATTAAACACCTTCACTCTGGGTATGGGATATTTGTGGGCTAAAAGTTTGTTGAAGGAGATGGTCTGTATCAGTGATGGTCTAATTAATTTTGGGGAATGGGGCGGGGTCAAAGTGAATCAAAACCAAATAACAAAACCCTTATATCATTTGTTTAGATTTAGGGCCTCCTTTTTAAAGGAATATTTGACTGCCTTTCTTAATGCATCTTCATGTTCTAATCTTTGGAATGTTTTTATTTTTTCGGATGTTTCTTTGATAAATGTGTCATTTTTCCTCAGAAGTACAAGACGCACAATGTGGACATTTAAATAACAATCTGTTGAAAAAACTTAATGGGCAGATGGAATTACAGTAGAGCGTCTAGTTGATGCAGCCTCACCTGGCCCCAGTCAGACTGATTAGAAGCAGCCTCACCTGGCCCCAGTCAGACTGATTAGAGTCTGGTTGAAGCAGCCTCACCTGGCCACAGTCAGACTGATTTGAGTCTGGTTCTAGCAGCCTCACTTGGTCCCAGTCAGACTTTGAATGGCTTGTCTGCTACACACTGTTAAACTAGCTGTTGTTGCTGACCCTCTGTTATTGATTGGTTATCATTTTGGGCTGTGTAAGTGTTTTTTCCCTGCTTTAATGTGACGTTAGTGTGTTGTCACCCTTTTAGTGTGAACTTTGCATGTTGCCTTCTCATTATTGTGAAGGCAGCATGTTGACCCTGTGTTAGCATAAAGGTTAGCACATTGTACTTGTGTTGGCGCAAACTTAGCATGTTGAACTTGTGCTATTGTGGAGTTAGCATATTGAGCCGTGACGGTGTGAATTTAGCATTAGCCTGATATAGGCCTCCTCATTTTAATCTAGAGGATTTGAATCCTCTTTATTGGTCACATACTGTGTGCTACACACACATTGAAATGAGTTACTCTGCATAAAACCTATCCTAGTATCAAGAGAAGTGGGCAGCTATAGTATATACAGCATCCGGGGAGAAGTGTAGTGTCCTTTTTACAATTTCCAGTTCTCTCTCCATACTCCATACAAGTTTATGGGGACTTGAACCGGCGAACCCTCTGTTTTCCAAGCCAAGTCCCAACAGACTGAGCTTCTGCCACCCCTAATATATTTCCCTCTGATCTCCAGAGAAGTGCTTACGGTGCCAGTTGGTATGGATGTGTGTTTGTGTGTGTGTGTGTTTTGTGCGTGTGTGTGTGTGTGCTTGTATGGTCCTGGAATCATCGTGTCAAACTGACTTTACCGTGAAATGAAAATGGTCTTTCTCTACATGTTCGCTGATTCTTAACGTTATTTCCCATCTAATCCAAGAGACTGTAAGACAGGTGCTGTCTTCATATTTGTTATAACATGTCTTGTTTAATCAGTGCATTGATGCACATTATGGATTTAGCCTTTGTTTCATGTTTAATCACATCCACATCACCCATCACACAGTTGCACACAGTCACATGGCTAATGTAACACTCAAGTTGATCAGACGATTGCGGAATGTGTTTTAGTATAGTTATAATCTTAGTCTTATCCACCTCTCTTAATGTGGTAAACGTTGAACAAACTGTTCTAAATACAAGATGCAAGATATTTATTTGCCATTTGTACAAGTACAGCAGAACGGTAGAAGTTCACTAGCCACCTCTGGCCTCTTCTGCTTTTTCTGAGGCACCGCAGAGCATAGATGCACTGGTGTGCCTAGAATCCACGCCAGGTCATCAGAAATCTGCAGCCCAAGGAAACGGAAGCAGCTGACGACTTCCACCGGTGTCCCATCCAGGCTGATGGGGGAATGGGTGCCCCGGTGGCTCCTGAAGTCCACGATGAGCTCCTTAGTCTTGCTGACGGAGCGGTGTGAATAACCGTTATATACTACGTCAGTGAGGCGTTCAGGGAACCTCCGTAAAATAGTTACAGTCAGATAACATGGGTTACAAGTGGTTAGCTTCTTAAGGTGGTGTTGCTTACAGCCAAATAAAGCCTGTACTGCACTGTATTCATGATTGCAGTACTGGTATTTAAAACTGAAAAAATTAAAAATTAAATGCTTTTTGCACAATTCAACATATTCTATATTCAATATATTTTATCAGTCACTTTATTGTTCTTTTTCTTGTCATTTTTCTTGTGTACAGTATTGATATAGTGTAGTGTTGTATAGTATAAGTATAGTACATAGTATAGTATATAGTGTTCAATTGTAGGAAATTAATACTGCGGGAGGGAAGGGGGAGTAAGCATTCCATTTTCTTGTTGCATATGACAAATAAAAATCTTGAATCTAGAATCTTGACTTTATATCAGATGCAGATTACTTAAATCGTAACTTTAAAGCCAAAAAGTAACAAAGAAGATGAAACACAATCTGACTAATTGGTAACTCAATTATATTGGTAATTGGACCAAAATAAAGCAGTTGAAGTGCGATGATTGACAAAAATGCCATTAGCCAAAATGCTGATGACCCAGTATATATGTTAGTGTGTTACCAAGCTTATTGATTCAACTTACACATCATATTCAGTTTACACTTTGAATATGTAAATGTATGACTCTGACTTTGGCATGTGTTAATCGAAAGAAAATCACTAAGCAGCTTTGGATAAAAGCTGTGCACGGATTGGCTTAATTGTATAACATTTGTCAAGTAAACAGACTTTTGTCATCATGGGCCTAATTCACCTAGCTAGCGTTTACAACCAAGATTGAGAATAAATACATAGATTGTATTTTGATTGAATTGTTTTGTTGTTACAGATTGTGTGTGTTTCCAACAGGGAGATGAACCTGCCCCCTGGGTGGTCTGGTGGCATAGCTCAGTACGGCCTTTTGTGACCTCGTGGGGAGGAGTTTGTGAAGGGCTGTGGAGTCTCGATTCAGACACTTTCACCAGCCTTATTTCATCATCAGACATGCTGGAATAGTTTGAACTGGAGGGAGGGGGCGAGGAGGGAGGAAGGAGCAAAGAGGGAGGAAGGAGGAAGGGGAAGGAGGGAAGGAGGGAAGGAGGAAGGAGGAAGGAGGGAAGGAGGGAAGGAGGGAAGGAGGGAAGGAGTGAGGGAGGAGGGAGGGAGGCAGAGAGAGAGGAAGGAAGGAGGAAGGAGGAAGTGAGGGAGGGAGGGAGGGGGGAGAGAAAAGGGAGGGAGGGACAGAGCAGCATATTTTGAAGTGGGGGAGACAGAGTCTGACTAACTGATGTAATACCACCAATATAAGTAAATGATATTAAGAGTAAATTCCATATCGAGCAATTCAAGAGTCAAGATGTTTTTATTTGCCATGTGCAACAAGTGCAATGGAATGTTTACTCCCCATTACTTCCCACAGTATGAATTTCCTACAATTTAACAGTATATACTATACCATGTACTATACGTATACTATACAACACTATACTATCACAAAAATGTACACAATACAAAGAACAATAAGAATATGTAATGAATATTGAATATATATGTTGAATTGAAGTGCTGACATTCAGTGCAAAGCGGGTGTCCTTGAACAAAACTTGACTTCTGTTTTTTACTAACCAGGAGCACAAACTTTGAATGACCGGTTGCTAGGATACGGCTGCTGACTCGGAAGATGCAGGTGTATGTTTGGGAGGGGGGGTTCTTGATTTTGATTACTAACTAAAATGCAAATTGCCCCCCTGTCAACTGAGCCAGGAGCCCAGGAGCAGGAGCCGCGATCTGGCATTAAAGTAATTAACCTTCTTAGATTCCCTCATGTTCATGTTGTTTCTTTCTACTTGTTTTTCAAGTTTATTACAATAATTACACTCACTTTCTGTGAACTCTCAGAAAGGTCACAAAATAGGTGATTTCATTCCAAATCTTCATAGTGATTATCATATCGGAGCAGGCGTCCGTTCCGCCAAATAATTGGATGCTTAGTTATTTTCTTTTAACACCCATTGATTTCAGCTGCAGTTACTCACGGATGTTCCTTGAATCTTAGGCCTGCCTCTTCTCAGTGTACTTTCTTCTCATCATTCGGTTGAGCTGGATTGACCTTGTTTTGGTTTGCTATGTGACTGCCGGTCCGCAGCGAGGGGCAGTCAGGAACTCACCGGTCTCTGGGTTTCATTCAGACCTTCCTCAGGGCTAAAGGGTAGAGGTATATTGGAGCAATGCACTTGAGTCTTCTGTCTGTGTGTGTGTGTGTGTGTGTGTGTGTGTGTGTGTGTGTGTGTGTGTGTGTGTGTGTGTGTGTGTGTGTGTGTGTGTGTGTGTGTGTGTGTGTGTGTGTGTGTGTGTGTGTGTGTGTGTGTGTGTGTGTGTGCGTGTGACACACACACAGATCCTTTTCTTGGCATGTTAAGCTTAATACCCTTCATTGATACAACACAAATGCCAATACGCTTGTGTGCTGTAGAAGGAGAGCAGTTCTCTCTCGATCCCACTCTCTGGCTTCAGCCAAACATATCATAGACTCTCTTGTATTAATCACAAACAGTCACTGGCAGATGCCATTTTATTTTTAGCGCTGTGAGGATATGTAAAACAAATCGACACAGAGAGAGAGAGAGAGAGAGAGAGAGAGAGAGAGAGAGAGAGAGAGAGAGAGAGAGAGAGAGAGCTTTCTGGTTAGTGTGAAAAGCGGCCCGGAAATCCATGGCGTCAAAGTCACACTTCAGACAGAGAGGAGAGAACCAATCAGAGTTCAGCAGAATCCAATCATGACACATTCATTCTCCCCTTAATTACTATGGGCCGTCATGGTAACCATGATAGGCTGGTGTGCGTCCAGCGACAATGTTAATGATTGCCACTTGTGTTTCATAGTGTGCACTTGTGACTGGAGTCAATGGAGTCAAACCTCATGGCTCTGGGTCATAGATTATTCAGCGACGTACGATTCACGGAAGGACAAGATGGCAAGATGTGTGTTCTATGGTTAGTCTATGGTTAGATCCATTGACTGAATGGGTTGGGTTATTAGTTTAACAGGGGTTAGATGTTCTACGGGTGAGTCTTCTGTGTTTTGCGGCAGTTGCGCTGATTGCATGGATGTGTATCCACTTGGTGTGTTGGATGGCGATCAATAAATAGACACGCACAGTTACAATGACAATATTTAACATTGTATCAGGATATATAGTATGCCATCATATGAATTTGTTTATTAAAATGTGGGTAGGGCTGGCTCCAAACACTCAAATAACCAAATTATTCATTGTTAGTTTTGTATTTGGATATTAGAAGACTATTCCAATACTTTGGTAGCACTGCCTAGTGAGTTTAAAGTAACTGGTTTTAATAATGATATGTATTACATGTTCCAGGGTTCTCCCCAGGATTTAGTTTTCCATGGTGGTACGCAGGGCTGGACTGGGACAACCATTTGGCTAATTGTCCCTGGTGTTTTTGGCCCAGACAGACCACCACCACCCACCAGTACTCCATCCATCCTTGTGGTCCTTAGATATGTGTACCTAGTGTAGTAGTAAAGTGCTTGTGGACAATCATTCCAGTGCAGGTTGATGCTCTTAACTCCCTGGTCATTTAAATAATATTATGTTGATATGATATAATATGGGCCTATAGGTCACTCACAGCAACACAGGCTCAGCAAACGCGATGCTGACAAAATAACAATAGATAGTTAACGCTATAATAGTCAGTTGTGACTGGATTAGGGAACTATGCCAGCTACAAAAACAAATACATTGAACATTTGCATAAA
>CM051014.1:20216363-20246363 GCA_027704905.1 Muraenolepis orangiensis
TCGCTTTGGCTGAATCTACAAATGCATAAACTAACACTAAAACAACAACAACTGAAACACTAAACGCATTTAATGAGTAAGGTAAACACAATGACAAAATAAGGTTCTAAATCAAAGAATAACTTACCGGTTTCGGTACGATATTCTGTTCCCCAGCAGCATGGGTTAGTGCGGTGGAAAAGCAATGGCGGATCTTCACTTTGGAAAGAGAAGATTACGTACGTGACGTCAGCACGTACGTGACGTCACGCGAGGCTGCTGTCAAATAATTTGAGTACAATGTACTGATATTCATTGATATTCATTAAGAAGTTAAGTATTGTTCACTTAAAGTTTGAAATGTGCTCAGATAACTCATACCGTTTGTGGTGAAATAATGTTTATGCATTTTTGAGGTCATACAACTCATATTATTTGACAGACTTTCACTGTTCGGTTTTACAGTGCATGCTACATCTACCAAGCCAGATCATATCTCTTGGTCCTTTAGTAAGAAGTATGTGTATGAGATTTGAAGCTAAGCATAGCTATTTTAAGCAATGGGCTTCCAAATTAAATTTCAAGAATGTTTGTAAATCACTTGCAAACCATAATCAGTTCCTTGAATGTTGCAATGAAATAGGCATTGAGCATCCAATTTTTGCTACTGAGAGAGAATCAGGGCCTGTCTCTGCTGTTAAAAATGTTGATTATGTTAAGAGAAAAGTCAGAGATTTTTTAGGCATAGAGGTCATGCAATCTGTTGTCTCTGTAAAGTGGTACATCCTTAATGGCAATAAGTACATTAGTGGGAAATCTATGATTATCGTAAATGTAGATGATGCTTTCCCAGTATTTGGACTGATAAAAGACATCTTTTTGATAGATTCTTCTTTTATTGCTTTTGAGTTCCAGCGTTATGAAACACTGAATCTGAGTCCAGAGTTGCTGGCATATGAAGTGGCAGTTCCCAATGCTGCCCAGGCCACAGAATTTGTTAAAGATCTAATAGACTGCCTCTCCTATTTTTCAGTTAGTTTCAAAGACAGTACCTTTGTACCAATAAAATATAGTCTTTGTGATGTTATTGCCCACAGACAGTAATATGGAGGAACAATAATATTGTATGTTTCTTTTGTTTTTGTGTATTTTATACAAAAAACAAGGCCTATATGTTGGCCTATAAGGTTCCCAACTTGTCTGTTTCGTGCTCCCTGTGCAGTTTTGTGAACAAACATTTGTCATATGCTTAAAATCCAAGGAATAAAGTGTGTTTTCAGATATTTTTTGTGTGACTCTTGAATCAAGCATGTTGAGTTTGTTATTGAATCTTAAAACAAGATTTATTTTGATGAGACTTTGGAGGAGAAACGTAATACATCTTATTTTAAGTGTTAATTGTCTCATTTTAGGATTCCCTGCCTGTTTGAGACAAAAAAGTAAAGTTTTGCTTGATATAAGATTATACTGTTTAGTTGAAGACTTAAAATAAGAAATTAATTCTTAAAACAAGAAAAAATATCTAACACTTCTAAATGTAAGGTTTTTTTTCTTGGTAAGAACCAAATAATTTGCAGTGTACTGACTGAGAAGAGAGACCACACCTACTGACTGAGAGGAGAGAGAGACCACGTCACTGACTGAGGAGAGAGGGACCACACCTACTGACTGAGGAGAGAGACCACACCTACTGACTGAAAGGAGAGAGAGATCAACCTACTGACTGAGGAGAGAGAGACCACACCTACTGACTGAGGAGAAAGAGAAAGAGAGACCACACTCGTTATTGTTTGATAAAAATAGATATTAATCACCTCCAAGGTGGCCTTGTGCCTCTTTCTCAAGGAGAGAAAGAGTGACCACACCTACTGACTGAGGAGAGCGAGAGACCACACCTACTGACTGAGCAGAGAGAGAGACCACACCTACTGACTACTGAGTATTTACATATCAGGAAAGAATAAGAGAAGACATTATTCTATACTGTGTATGTATTAGAGAGTCACATATACTATTAGTGCATAGCTTTTTCACGCTTCAAAAGTTGTCACACTTGAGAATGTGTCAGAGCGAGAGTGTCAACATTACATAAAAAGAAACTAACTACAAGGGAACTCCCGCTACTGCTGTGAACAGTGTCCTACTGCCTGCCCTACACCACACCGTCTCTCTCTAGAGAGAGACAGAGAGACCAAACCTACTGACTGAGGGGAGAAAGAGACCACACCTACTGAGGGAGGAGCCACCTACTGACTGAGGAGAGAGTGAAACCACACCTACTGACTGAGGAGAGAGAGAGACCACACCTACTGGCTGAGGAGAGAAAGAGACCACACCTACTGACTGAGCAGAGAGAGAGACCACACCTACTGACTGAGGAGAGAGTGAGACCACACCTACTGACTGAGGAGAAAGAGGGACCACAGCTACTGACTGAGAGGAGAGATCACACCTACTGACTGAGAAGAGAGACCATACCTTCTGACTGAGAGGAGCGATCACACCTACTGACTGAGGAGAGAGAGACCACACCTACTGACTGAGGAGAAATAGGGACCACAGCTACTGACTGAGAGGAGAGATCACACCTACTGACTGAGAAGAGAGACCATACCTACTGACTGAGAGGAGAGATCACACCTACTGACTGAGGAGAGAGAGACAACACCTACTGACTGAGGAGAGAGAGAGAGACCACACTCGTTATTGCTTGATAAAAAAATAGATATTAATCACCTCCAAGGTCGCCTCGTGCCATATTCCTAGTCCAACCATTTTGCCTCTCTCTCAAGGAGAGAGTGAGACCACACCTACTGACTGAGAGGTGAGAGAGATCACACCTACTGACTGAGGAGAGAGAGAGACCACACCTACTGACTGAGGAGAGAGAAGGACCACACCTACTGACTGAGGAGAGAGACCACACCTACTGACTGAGGAGAGAGAGGGACCACACCTACTGACTGAGAAAAAAGAGAGAAAGACCACCCCTACTGACTGAGAGGAGAGAGAGATCACACCTACTGACTGAGGAGAGAGAGGGACCACACCTACTGACTGAGGAGAGAGACCACACCTACTGACTGAGGAGAGAGAAACCACACCTACTGACTGAGGAGAGAGAGGGACCACACCTACTGACTGAGAAAAGAGAGAGAAAGACCACCCCTACTGACTGAGGAGAGAGAGAAAGAGACCACACTAATTATTGATTGATAACAATTTATATATTAATCACCTCCAAGGTGTCCTTGTGCCAGATTTCAAGTCCAACCCTTGTGCTTACTCGTAAGTTAGGGCCATATCAATAAGAGGTTGGTTAATGGCTTTACTCAGGAACATATTCAGCAGATTTTTTCTAGTTTAAACAAAGGGAAAATATACCAAAAAGCTCTACCTACAAATGATTATGGGTTTGTAGCAGGTAGCAATAGTTTTTGCTGGCGATCCCCCACACAGCATCTGTTGTGTTTTCCCTGCCCTGCAATTTTCATCAACACTTTGCTCAATGTTCAAACCACCTTATTTATAGTCTCATACAGTCTCACACAGCTTGGCTGTGGCTTCGGAAACTTCAAGGCTTCACTGAAGCTCTGCCGCAACCGAGTCGGAATCGGACCTACGAGCGGATCCAAAAGCCACCGACTTTCAAGCAGCAATCCTACGTGATATTGTTGCTTTGTGTTTTGCGTTACTAAAGTGAAGCATTTGTTTTAAAAAAGTCAACAGCTTTAGAAATTAAAAGGAAAAATTATCAATTGATGAAAATGTAATGTAAAACCTAACGATTATTCAAAGCTTGAAATTATGTATTCACTACAGAAGGATACATATCAGGACTGTCCTGCACAAGTCGGGACACTTAAATGAGACTGAAAAAGACTAAAACCCACCCTAAAAAGATTGAAACACCAAAATACCTGCTTAATAAACCAACAGCTTAAAATGTTCTTATCAACAAATAGGCCTAATGACGTTTAATCAGCTTCATCGCATAAGCAAACATACAGCACAAACATGCATAGCCGCTTAAACCTGAATAAACCATAAACTAGGTTGTTACCAGCAATGGCAGTGATCTCAGAAGAACAAATAGTCAAAGTGTGCAACACTAATTGCCACTAAGAAGGGGGAGCATTGATCTTAGATGGGTTGTTTCCCTGGAAAGTGCACCTTTAAAACAAATAAATCTGTCCATTATTTCCAGGATTTGGTCCCACTATTTTTTTTAACTCAAATTAATCATAGTATCCGGTTTAGATGGCTCCTCGCTCAGTATTTCCAGCGCGCATGCGCACCTGGGAATTAATAGAGAGGCCGGCCCGTTAAACTACCAGGATGACTGAGGAGACGCATTGCGGAGTGCTGGGCGAAACATTTCCGACTGATTGCACAATTGAAGCAGCAAATAAACTTCCTTTTGAGCCCTGTATAGCGCACATTATTCAGTGGGTCTCCCTCCGCGACTGGATTTGATGGTGCTTTATCAAAGTGCCGTAAAATAGTTGGACATTTCAAACACAGTCCTGCAAACACAGCGGAGCTGAAAGTCAGGGCAATACTAAGCACTCCCTGAGACCTTTTTGCTTCCATACCTGCATTGGGTTTGCCACCCGCAAAAAAACAAAACTAGAAGTAAATCTGTTTATTTTAAACTTGTGATTAATCTGAATCAATCACATAATTGAATTGTGATTAATCCAATTAAATATTTCGATATATTGACAGCACTAGTAATAATACATGCATAAGTGTTATGACCCTTTGGTCTAGAATAAGCCAAGGGCCTAACATACGACAGCGAGTCTGCTGAAGGTAGGCGCGTTATGACAAAAGGGTACGAATCAGAACTAAAGTGCAAGATTGTTTATTGTACTTACAACGTGATCACCATTAGTGAACAAAGGGGATTGGTGCCAAAGAAACTAACTTGTAAAAGAAAGTCCTAGCTACCTAACCGCAAACAATTTACTAAACAAAACACAGGGGGGCCCATCCGTTCCTTCTTATAACAGAGGTGCGGCTACATGATGCAGAGTAGACCCATGGGCAGCTTACCTACCCCTTTATCCCTGCACGCTAAAAACAATATCACTATACCGAGTATAGTTTACAAGTTAACCAAGAACAGCTTAACATCTATCAATGCTAGTCACCAAAACAAAACACAACCGGTGGTGACTTCCGGACAGAGGACGGGAGGGGCGTTAAATAGACGGATGGACAGTCCAGAACACAGAACACACACACACATTTACGTACACAGCTACATCACACAGAGGAAGTCAACTGAAAAGCACAGAGACGCAGACGGACACTAGACAAAGCAGTTTTGGTATACCAGATGAAGTAATTGCTTAGAATGTTTGTATCAGTATTTTGAGAAGCGGAACCAATTGTGCAAAACTGATTCAAAATCGACGAAATTTGGAGAGGCAGCCGGTAAGAAGACAAACTTTTATAAATCTGTTGCCTATTTTAACTAATGTGGTTGCGTTCGATAATTAGATTGATGTAAATGCATTATTGTCACGCTAGCAGGTTGTAAATCTCTGTCTAAAATCTGTACTGCTGTGCTAAGGAAACCTAGTTTCACGGCTATATGTACTGGCGCTTTAGTATTAACCAAGTGTATATGTTTAATGTGACTGTATGACTATGAAATACTTTACTGGAATGCTGAAAATTGCACTTAAGCATAATTGATCTAAATATCTATATCTGTAATATCTATGACTGTCTTTTGCTAAAAAATGTATTTTCCAATACCTATTTATGTACAATATTTATGTGCAATATTTAGATATCTCACCTAAACCACTAAACCACTAATTACCTAACTGAATAACCAACTATCCTACATGAACTAAATACCTACCTGTTTATGGACTATTGAACATATGGCACTTATGTAATTAAGCTGCTGAAAGTTGGAAAATAAAAGGAAAAGAGGAAAAGGAAAAACTGTTGGTTCATTTGAGTGGAATCCAGTTTGAAAGCAGACAAAAATCATTCTCTTTTAAGTTGGGGAAATCTGCACAAACTAATCCCATCAATTGTAATCCCCTCATAGTATGACGTCGATGACAGTCATTAAGAAGACGCTTTATCCAAAGCGACTTACAATAGTGTGCTTCAACAAAGAAAGGTCGTCAACAACTCGTCACCAGAAGTCAAAAGTGCAGTTAATTTCTAACAAGTCTCCAAGAACACTCAGGTAAAATACAATAAGTTCAGGTAAAAGAACAGTAATGTAAAAGTAAAATAAGTTGGCAAACAATATAATAACAATATCTAGAACAATATCTACCTAACAATCTACTTAGATGATCTACTTAGTGAGATACTAGTAAAAGTGATAATAGGATTTGCGCTACGAGGAAGGATCCGGGTGGTGTGTCCTGAAGAGATGAGTTTTTAGCCTGCGGCAGGAGATGGGCAATGACTCTGCAGTCCTGACATCCGTGGGGAGTTTGTTCCACCAAATTGGGGCCAGGACAGAGAAGACTGCATAGATCAGCCACAAGGTCCCCTAAGCGAGGGGGCAAGCAGACCGCCCGAAGAAGCAGAGCGAAGGATAATAGACAGGATAATAATGGGGATAATAATAGCCATAGTTTCCTCCAGGAAAGTGATCGTAGTACTAACCATGTTTTTGTCCACCATGTTGTGCGTACTTCTTGTGTCGGGAACGGCAGGTCAAATGTGACCTTAGCAGTGGCGAAGCGTGTCTATCACAACTGGACCTTCTGTAGACCAGGGGTTCCCAAACTTTTCAGCCCGCGACCCCCAACATAACAGCGCTAGAGACTGGCGATCACGGTAATCACGATTGCGAACATCGTGAAGTCCAACGGGGAGGGGGGGGGTATGTCGCGTTCGCGAACATCGTGAAGTCCCAGAAATAAAGAAATTAAAAAAAACTGGAAAAACTACACAGAATCACTTTTATTTCAACAAACAACAACGAAGAGAGCTTAACAAGGGAAACTTTAAAAAAGAGGAAGAGACCACACCTACTTACTAAGGAAAGCAGGCCACACCTACTGTCAAGTCAAGTCAAGTTTATTGTCACTTCACAGTTTACACAAGTATAAAGCAGTGATGTGAAAATCTTATGTGCAATACCCGACGACAGACAGCAGTTATAAAATAAGATAAAAAATAGATAAAAATAGAATAAAAATAGAATAAAGTTAAAAATAAAAATAAAAATGCAATTTATAAAATCCAAAATATCAGCACAGAAAAGAGCAATATGTATATATAAATCAATGTAATAAAATATACATTGTTATATGCTATACGCCCTTGTTCAGCAGCCTGATGGCCTGACTGTGGAAGCTATCTCTAAGCCTATTTGTACGGCACTTGATACTGCGGTATCGCCTGCCTGACGGTAATAGTGAGGAGCTGAGGAGAGCGAGACCACACCTACTGACTGAGGAGAGAGAGACCACACCTACTGACTGAGGAGAGAGAGAGACCACACCTACTGACTGAAGAGAGAGAGACCACACCTACTGACTGAGGAGAGAGAGACCACACCTACTGACTGACGAGAGAGAGAGACCACACCTACTGACTGAGGAGAGAGAGACCACACCTACTGACTGAGGAGAGAGAGAGACCACACCTACTGACTGAGGAGAGAGAGAGACCACACCTACTGACTGAGGAGAGAGAGAGACCACACCTACTGACTGAGGAGAGAGAGAGACCACACCTACTGACTGAGGAGAGAGAGAGACCACACCTACTGACTGACGAGAGAGAAGACCACACCTACTGACTGAGGAGAGAGAGAGACCACACCTACTGACTGAGGAGAGAGAGAGAGACCACACCTACTGACTGAGGAGAGAGAGAGAGACCACACCTGTCCTTTAAGGGCCCTTTTATCATCAGTATATTAGGGGTTAATTTATATTCATCTCTGTTGATCTTGTTGAATTGGCCCACATTTGTATGCCAAGTGGGCCATCACATCTTCCCCTTAATTCATATTGAGGGTCCTTTATTTAAATTGCTCTTAACTTCACAAAGCTGAAATAACATTTGCACTTCATTTAACGAGTCCTCCCATAGCTAAAGTTAACCCTGCTTCCATGAATCCTTATAAATACAATATTTAAAAAATACACTTTAATGTACAATTGTAAGTGGGCCAAAGCTGTGTTTTGGCCCAGCTTTTTTCTCCGCGTTCCACCCTCTGGACCATTGAGAACCTTATGGCTCCCTCCTACTCGAGAACCTGTGTCTCCAGCTCCGACTACGTCGCGTCTCATCCTCCCCCCCCCCCTCCGCGTGCTCCAAGGAGCCTCTCCGCGTTCCACCCTCTGGACCATCGCCCTGTGTCGACCATACCTCGTAACCTATCCAACCCTACCCTGTTGTTTTTGAGTTTGTAAAGACATAATCCGTTGTTTTGGGTGTCCTGTCTCTTTTTCTGTGTTCTCTGGCAAATTTGGCTAGCTATTCTGGCTCATTGGGTCCTAACAGAATGATCAAGCCCCATATGAGCCAAGCCGGGAACCCAGAAGCAGGGAGCGGGACACCATCCAAGTTACGCCAGATTGTCGATTCACCTACTCCGTAACTAGGCCAGCTACTTGTGTCTGCGGTTCCTAGCTCCCAGGCTAGCTTAACCTCATGCTCAGATAACGCAAAATCCCTGTGTCTCTGAGTAATAGCATGCTAGCTCCTGTCTCGCTATCTCTTAGCTTCCAGGCTAGCTCCTCATGTCTCTAGTTCTTAGCTTCCATGCAAACTCCTCGTGTCTCTAGCTCTTACCTTCCAGGCTAGCTCCTTGTGTTTTTAGCTCCTTGCTTCCAGGCTAGCTCCTGTGTCTCTAGCTCTTAGCTCCCAGGCTAGCTCCACATCTACTCTCCGCGGCTACACCAGCTCCTCGTGGTTTCGAGCCCGTAGTTTCCCGGGCTGGCTCCACATCTTCTCCGTGGCTACACCAACTCAACTCTCCATGACTACACCAGCTCCTTGTGGTTCCGAGCGCATGGTTTTCCTTGCTGGCTTCACATCTGCTCCGTGGCTACACCAACTCAACTCTCCATGGCTACACCTGCTCCTCGTGGTTCCGAGCCCATCGGTTCCCGGGCTGGTTCCACATCTGCTCCGTGGCTACACCTCCCCCGAGGATCCCACTTGCTCCCAAGGACCCCACCTGCTCCTGAGGAGGACCCTTCCTATCTCGCGGACCCCTCCCTGCGACTTCTATCGGGAGATCCCGGGGGTTCTCCGGTGGTCGTTCGGTGCCTCCCCTCAGGGGGGGGTGGATACTGTTGTGCCCCCACGCTCTAATCAATCCCAGGTGTTGCCCATCATAATCGGGCCTGCTGAAGCTAATGACAACCAGGGATCTACTCTTCTTAAGTTAAGATCACTGAGAACCTTATGGCTCCCTCCAACTCGAGAACCAGTGTCTCCAGCTCTGACTATGTCGCGTCTCATCCTACCCCCCCCCCCTCCCCCGCTCCAAGGACCCTCTCCGCGTTCCACTCTCTGGACCATCTCTCTGTGTCGACCATACCTCGTAACCTATCCAACCCTACCCTGTTTTTTTAGAGTTTGTGGATCTTTCAGTAAAGACATAATTCCTTGTTTTGGGTGTCCTGTCACTTCTTCTGGGTTCTCTGGCAAATTTGGCTAGCCGGTCTCATTGGGTCCTAACAGGATGCAAATACTTTTTGAAGTATAGCTGGATAACAAGCTTCCCCCCACATTACATCGTAGAAGTGCTGTACTTCTACTTATATTTAATCATCAATCCCAACATTCGCTCTGTGTGCAGTCTGAAGACCTGTAGTTGGACACAAGATACAAGATACAAGATACAAGATATATTATTGCTCATTTGTAACAAGTACATAGGAATGCTTACTCCCCATTCCCTCACGCAGTATGCATCTCTTTTAAAACAACACCATAAAAATAATATATACAATAAAAATAAATAAAAAAAAGAATAGCAAAGTGACTTAAATGATGTGTTGAATGTTTTTCGTTTTTTTTACAATAATCTTTAAAAGCATTTAAAGTGCCAGTAGTGCAGCAGCATTATGAATACAGTGCAGTACAGTGCAGTAATTGTGATGAGTCCAGAAAGTCCAACAGTGAGTCTTATCGGTGCGAATACCCACATAGGGATCAGGGAGGAAGATGAAACGGAGAGTGTGTTGTTTGTGTGTTGTGTGTGTGTGCACACATACCGTTTTCACACCGAATACGGTATGGTCTCCCGTATTAGTTAATATGGGTGTCGATACCGTATTAGTTAGTCGAATACATCGAATACACTTATGTTCACACTCTTCTAATTTGCAATTCGCTGCGCACTCGATACCGGCTTTTTGTTCACACACGAATGCGCATTAAATTAGGAGACTGGTAAGATTTGTCACAGTTTGCTTTACCACATGGTCCCATGAACGAGAGGTCACGTAACATCCACGAAGTCTTCTGATTCTTAAGATTCTGTTCACACACACGGGAAGCGAAACCCGTAGTAGTTTTATTGCTTTGCACCCAAACTAGTTACTTTGGGATTGAAACCACCTACCCCAAGTTGGATTAGTTAATTCGCACTAGTTGGTTAGCGAATGTGCATTACTTGCCAGTGTGTAAGCAAAAGCGAAGCAAAACTAGTTTTGCTGCGCCGCGAATACCGTATTTTAGCCCAGTGTGAAAACGGTATTAGAGCAAAGTTGCCAGAACATGCAGTTAAACTGCCAACAGAGCTAAGAGGAAGCTCAATATTCACCAGCAGCACCTTCCCCTCTCTCTCTCTCTCTCTCTCTCTCTCTCTCTCTCTCTCTCTCTCTCTCTCTCTCTCTCTCTCTCTCTCTCTCTCTCTCTCTCTCCCCTATCTCTATCTCCCCCCCCTTCTCTCTCTCTCTCCCCTATCTCTATCTCCCCCCCTTCTCTCTCTCTCTCTCCCCTATCTCTATCTCCCCCCCCCTCTCTCTCTCTCCCCTATCTCTATCTCCCCCCCCTCCCTCTCTCTCTCTCTCTCTCTCTCTCCCCTATCTCTATCTCCCCCCCTCTCTCTCTCTCTCTCTCTCCCCCCCCCTCTCTCTCTCTCTCTCTCTCTCTCTCTCTCTCTCTCTCTCTCTCTCTCTCTCTCTCTCTCTCTCTCTCTCTCTCTCTCTCTCCCCTATCTCTATCTCTATCTCCCCCCCCCTCCTCCCTCTCTCTCTCTCTCTGTTCTGGGTTTCACTCTCCTTGTCGCTCTAAAGATGCTTGTGGCATTTTCCATCGCATCACAGCTCATCTTTACATTTGCATTATAAAGGGAGACAGCTCCACGGAGAAACAAATGATGTCTTTTGCTCCAGCCAAGAGCGTTTGTTTTTGGCGTTCTGATGAATTAGCATAGAGCCACACAGTGTTGTTCAATCATCCGAAAAAAATACAAGTTCCAACACAAATGAATGAGACAAGCAGACCAAGTCCACACAAGCAGAGACGGTTCAGTGACTCGTCTTTAACCATTCATGTGTTCTCTCCCTCTCTCTCTCTCTCTCTCTCTCTCTCTCTCTCTCTCTCTCTCTCTCTCTCTCTCTCTCTCTCTCTCTCTCTCTCTCTCTCTCTCTCTCTCTCTCTCTCTCTCTCTCTCTCTCTATCTCTATCCACCATCTTACAAACCTCATTTCAATAGCTGACTTCTATATGTAATATTCTGATAAATACCCTATGCAAATAAAATAGTATTGAGTCGGCTCTGGCTTTTAAAAAGACCCTGTTAAAACAAGTTGAATATCTCAAGTGTTTTCAGCGATAATCTTCAGGATGCATCAAGAGGCAGAGAAACAAAACTATCCAAATAATTGGCTAATTTCTAATTTAGATTACGATAAGTCTGGGAATATAGTGTCCGACATATCGGCCTGTGAGCGTGAAACAAATGCAACCACCCACATTACAATTTGAGATGCTTACATTGTGGCTATCAATTAAGCGAACAATTAGCAACTCAGACTGATAATATTTAGTAAGAAACGCAATTGCGCATCAACTAGTATCTGTCTCCCGGCACGTTGATTAGCCCCGCGGCGTGTTTCAAAACCCCTGGAATTAACCCATATTGCATGAGCAGCTTTTCTAGAAGCACAATTTAAGACGAGCTAATCCACAATAAAAACAAAACCCCATTGTGTTCCCATTGAGCTAAATTAGCAACGCCGCCAATCTCCGCTCTGTGTTTAAATGACATCAAAACATCTAATACACTGCTCCCCCCAAAAACATGTCGCTAACATGAAGCTCTTGTATTCACTGCGTTCCGTCTTCGTCTACACCCTCCTAGCGGATGCAGGGGGAAACCATTGAGAGACCGTGTACATGTTTTCAACAGTCTATGGTTGATGCATATTGCATCGGCCCCCTTACACGTGGTACACGTTCCATAGAATTACCTGCCGAAGGTAGGATGACATTATTTAGTCAAATAGCTGGAACCAGATCCAACCCAGATTGAGTTATCACCCAACCCTCCACCACCACCACCAACCACCGCCACCTGTGAGCACCACCAGAAGAACAGGAGTGTGTGTGTGTGTGTGTGTGTGTGTGTGTGTGTGTGTGTGTGTGTGTGTGCGTGCGTGTGTGAGTGTGTGCCTGCCTGCCTGCACTGATAAAAGTATTTCATTCAACCAATTAAAAAAATGTAGGGAAATGGTTCACATCTATACTATATAGCTTGAGCCAATGAAAAATAATTAACTTGCCTCAAACTATTTTCTTATGTCCATGGAAACTATTATATAAGACTTGGCACAACGTATATTTTTCTTGTTGAAGGAAGACAATCAATTTAAATTCTAGTTTTAATCTAAACAAACAAATATAGATTTTATCAAACAGTTGTTTGTCGTTTAAGAAATACAATTCACAAAAAATTATTTGTTTTATCCAATCAAAAATTAATAGATTTTGTTAAACTACATTTCTCTCATTTAAGGAACATAAACTGAATCTAATCCAAAAAAATCAATAATTCAATAACTCAATACACATTGTGATATATATTTACAGGTTTATTACTTATAAAACAACCTTATTTACAGGGTATCTGCATTGTTCAAATAAAATGTAACAATTTAAAATAGTAAAATAACCACACTGCAGTTGTATGCCTCCGCCAACCAGTTGCGGTTTACATCCAGGTCTGTCAAAATAAAAAATTATTCTAGCCAAAAAACTGTCAAGTTTCAATGGTCTGATTGTCAGCCCCACACATCAAAACCTTCATGAAACCAAATGAAAAAGTCGTATGTCTTAAGTAAGTTCTCAAGGGTCAGATTTGGAACTTTGAAGAGCTGGCAACCGAAAATATTGACCTTTGAAACCAATTGAACAACAGTTGCGTACTTGACCAGCCAGCTGGTCATAGAGCTTCTTGACCTCAGTGGGCATGCCTTTCGGGTTCAGCTCTATGAAGACTTTCTGGATATGTTGAAACGTAAATGTCAATGTCTTGGGATATTTCAGATTGAGAGCATAAAGGAAGCCCAGGAGAATGGCGACAGCATTGGCAACAGACGCCAACTTATTCACAACCTCTTGTCCCTCAAGAATGATGCCAATTTGTATTTGGGTGCAGCTTGTGCATCTCTGATGACGAAGATTGCAATGGTTTCCTGTTGAAGAAGTTCTCCAGCCTCTTCCTTCTCCGACACCTGGAAAATAATTTAGGAAAAAAAATAATCTGAAATTGATATAGCTTGGGTTTCCCCCCAGATGTATAGCTTAACTGTTAGACATATCGTGGACGTCCTGGAAGGCCATAATTGGCTGTAGGCAGCAATGGAAGAAGGCAGTTATCGTGATGCATTGCTTTGGCTCTTGTCTGTAGCTTTAAAAACTACTAGGACTGCCCATTGGTTACTCGCTGTGTTTGTGATATTTGAATTTGACTTGTACTCCTATTGCACTTGTTGTAAGTCACTCTGGATAAGAGCACCTGCTAAATAACTCAAATGTTATGTAAAACGTGACACATGATATAAAGTGGACATCCGTAGCTAGCATTTTAAGACCTCTACAGTAATCTTGCCTTACCAGGAATTCTTTGATCAGGTCCTCCGCCGATTCTCCCTTGTTGAGGATGAGACATTTGAGAGCAATCTCCCTCTTTGTAGTGGTGTCAGTATCCTGCATGAAGACAGTGACAATAATTAATACGAATTGTTCAGTTTGTCCATTCAATCAGTGTGAGTGTGCCATGGTTTGTTAATGTGGGATTGAGAGCTAGTGTATGTAGGAATGAATGCATGGGATGGTCATATATGCCCATGGGCGTTTGGGTGGTAAATGGGTAAGGAGCATTAGACAGGAGAGACATGAAAAAAACAGCATCGTTGGACATTGGACATTATGACCAAAATATATCACAATATACCATTTCATATCAGTCGATCAAATAATGATTACAATGTCAGTCAATTAGTGTGTCAACCATATTAAGGCCATGAAAAAATGGCAGAGAACTCCCATTTACGCCACAATGGATGTCTGCACCTAAATACATGTAGAAAAACATGAAAAATGAAAAATGAATGTGCAAAGTCTATGAAAACTCCGGCTAAAAGGTTGCTGTGTCGAGTCAGTGACTGATGCTATAAATAATGTATATTTATTATGTATTGAAAAACATATCTATTGTTATTGAAGCATATATGTAAGTGAGCAGTGAAGTAAAAAACATCTGTACATACCTTTTCCACAATTGGCAGAAGCTTAGTCTTGTCCCGGATAGACATTTCCACCTGAGGAATCCAATATCATAGATAAGAGTGAGAGGAGTGTCAAAGACGGAAAAAAAGAGATTATCTCATAATCTTTATAAACATCACCAATAGAAATGTTCAAGTCAATGGCAGAATATGATTTCATTTTAATGCAATCAATATAGTTGTTATATATATAT
This sequence comes from Muraenolepis orangiensis, assembly GCA_027704905.1. Taxonomy (NCBI): domain Eukaryota; kingdom Metazoa; phylum Chordata; class Actinopteri; order Gadiformes; family Muraenolepididae; genus Muraenolepis; species Muraenolepis orangiensis. The sequence goes on from CM051014.1 coordinate 20,231,287, forward strand.
AACAACCCTAACCCTAACCCTAACCAGGGAAGAGTCCACCTTCTTCGCCGTCAGCTTACTCCCCAGCAGGGCAGGCCGGATGGTGTTGAATGCACTGGAGAAGTCAAAAAACATGATTCTCACAGTGCTCCCGGGTCTGTCCAAGTGGGCGTAGGCACGATGAAGCAGGAAGATGATGGCGTCCTTCACTTATCTCATAATCTTTATAAACATCACCAATAGAAATGTTCAAGTCAATGGCAGAATATGATTTCATTTTAATGCAATCAATATAGTTGTTGAAAACCTTTGTGTGAGTTCAGGCTTAGTTTAGGATGAAGTCATCTAGCTATCTTTTTTTAATCTACGAATGAGTGACTGGACTATAACAGCCGATATCATTTGCCTTGTGTAACAGAACGAAAAAACCCAAAGTAGCTGGCTACTACACAAGTCACAACCGCGTTAGCTAATGTTAATATTAGTCATACACAACAGCCAGCCCCTTTACATGAAGCTAGCTAGTTCACTTAATTGTTAATATTATTAGCATAAGTTAACCTCTATGGTCTTTGTCTTAGGACACTGACTCGAGATATGTTCGACGCTTAACCATTAACGTTAGCTAGCTAAAAACTAGCAAATTAACGTTACCGCTGTAAAATAAGTCACAGATAAAATGAGTTAACTTGTGTAACATTTACCAACGTTGACCTCACTTAATATCACCAAGTGTAATGTTAAACGTTAAACTAAACTAAGTTGAACACGTAACAACGTCGACATCACGTAATGTTACTAAGTGAAAGGTTAAACTAAGTTTAACACTTAACAACGTCGACATCACGTAATGTTACCAAGTGAAACGTTCAACTAAACTAAGTGTAACACTTACCAACGTCGACATCACCTAATGTTACGAAGTACATTTGCAGGGAAATAGCTAGTAAGGCGACAAAATATCTGGCATGGAAATAACTGTATGCTACGAAATACAGCAGCATAATTAAATTGTTGTTCTCACTTACCAGAATATAACAAGTGATGCAACTGGTTGCTTTCTTTCTCTCCGGTGCAGGAAAATATCTAGATAACTGTCGTGTTGAAGAATGGCGATCTTCCTGGGCGGCCTGTGTTGAACAAGCTTGAAGAGGGTCCTTCTTGTTTTGTCGAGCTTTCTGTTTAATGCGCATGTGCGGGCCTATGCGTAACCTTAAAATCGTATATTCGTCAAAACGGATATTTCTTAGTTGAGCTCTTAATGTAAAATATTTACATTAAATAAATATATTGAAAGACAAAATATTTTGTAAAAAATAAAACAAACAATGTTAAATTGAATGGAAGGACAATTATAAATTGGATAGAGTACAGCTTGAAAACCTTTTTTCAGTGTGCGTGCCTGCCTGCCTGCGTGTGTCTGTTGAAAATTGCATCAGGGAGCAGACTATACCAAAACATATTGCAGAAGAAATATATGTTGTGAAAAACCCCGGTGGAAACGATGTGCTTCTGTACTAGATGCTAAATGTCCACCCTGGCCGGTTGTGGCTGGCTCTCCCCAAGGGATTTACAACAATGCAATCACTGTAGCTCTTGCCTTCTGTCACAAATCTGCCTCCGTTAACGATACACTGCAGTGTCACGGCTCTCCAGTTCCCCAATTCTTTGTGTACTGTGTATGTGTGTTTGTGTGTGTCTGTGTGTGTGTGTGTGTATGTGTGTGTGTGTGTGTGTGTGTGTGTGTGTGTGTGTGTGTGTGTGTGTCAACTTCCCGTCAGTCATGAATGGTTCATGGCCTTCCTACTTTGGCATAATAGGAATGCTGGAGCATCTAGAACGTGTAACAAGTATGAAGATGTATACAATCCATGTGGAGTGTGTAAGTGTAAATGGTATACTGACGTGATGAGTCTGTTGCTGAAGGTGCTTCTGTATGAGGTCAGCACCTGATGGAGAGGGTGAGAGTTGTTGTCAAGGATACTATGCAGCTTGCGCAGCATCCTCCTCTCAGACACCATCAACAAGGAGTCCAGCTGGACCCCCAGGACAGCGCCAGCCTTCCTGACAATCTTGCTGATCTTGTTGGCGTCTGCTGACCTCAACCTGCTTCCCCAGCACACAACACCGGAGAAGATGGCACTGGCTACCACCGACTGGTAGAACATCTTCAGCATCGTGTTACAAATGTTGAAGGACCGGAGCCTCCGCAGGAAGTAGAGACGGCTCTGGCCCTTCTTGTACACGGCCTCAGAGTTCTTGGCCCAGACCAGTTTGTTGTCCAGGTGTTGTCCAGGGTGTGGGGGTAGATTTCCTCCTGCGGAAGTCCACCACCATCTCCTTCGTCTTGTCTGTGTTGAGCTGCATGTGGTTCAGCTCACACCACTCAACGAAGGAGTCCACGACGCCCCTGTACTCCTCATTGTTTCCCTCGCTGACACAACCAACAACTGCAGAGTCGTCCGAGAACTTCTGCAGGTGGCAGGACTCAGAGTTTAACTGGAAGTCTGAGGTGTATAGGGTGAACAGGAATGGGGAAAGAACCGTTCCCTGTGGAGCACCAGTACTGCTGACCACAGTGTCAGACACACAGTCCTGCAGTCTGACAAACTGTGGACGACCCGTCAAATAGTCTATAATCCAGGAAACCAGGGAAGAGTCCACCTTCTTCGCCGTCAGCTTACTCCCCAGCAGGGCAGGCCGGATGGTGTTGAATGCACTGGAGAAGTCAAAAAACATGATTCTCACAGTGCTCCCGGGTCTGTCCAAGTGGGCGTAGGCACGATGAAGCAGGAAGATGATGGCGTCCTTCACTCCCAGTTTCGGCTGGTAGGCAAACTGAAGAGGGTCCAGCGATGATCTGACCAGGGGCCGAAGAAGCGACAGGACCAGCCTCTCAAAGGACTTCGACACGTGGGATGTCAGCGCCACCGGTCTGTAGTTGTTAGAGGTGCTTGGACGTGCCTTCTTCGGAACCGGCACCAGGCAGGATGTCTTCCACAGCACAGGGACCCTCTCCAGTCTCATGCTCAGGTTGAAGATGTACTGCAGGACTCCACTCAGCTGGGCAGCACAAGTTTTGAGGACCCTCGGGCTGACACCGTCAGGACCTGCAGCCTTGCCTTGGTGGAGCCTGCACAGCACTTTCCTCACCTGCTCAGCTGTGAAGGTCTGTGTGCCGTGTGTGGGGGCAGGAAGAGTCTCTGTTGTGTTGATGGGGGAGGGGTGAGGTAGTGGTAGTGGTGGGGGAGAGAGAACAGGTATGTTGTCGCTGGAGAGGGACGGTGGGGGACACCCGAGACACCACTTGATGTCTCGGGTGACCCACGGCTTGTTGTTGGGGAAACAGCGTACAGTCTCTGTGGGAACAACACTGTCCACACAGAAGTTGATGTACCCTGTTATGCATTCCGTGAGATCATCAAGGTCTTCTCCATGCAAATCACAGAGGAAATCCCAGTCTGTTGACTCAAAGCAGCCCCGAAAGTCCTCATCGGCCTCCTGTGACCATCTCCTCACAGTCCTTATGGTCACAGGCAGCTGCTGGACTAGAGGCCTATACAGGGGCTGAAGGTGGATGAGGTTGTGGTCTGACCTTCCAATAGGAGGAAGGGCGGTGGCGCTGTATGCCTCCTTAACATTGGCATACAACAGGTCCAGTGTCTTGTTTTCCCTGGTGGGACAGTTCACAAACTGCTTGAAGGTGGTCAGTGTTGCAGCCAGAGTCACGTGGTTGAAGTCCACAGATATCGCGATGAAGGCTTCTTCTTCTTATATCTCCGCTTCCTCTCCTGCTGTTTACGTCCATTCTTGCGTCCCCTGTACGTCCTCCTCAGCTCCCTGGGGAGGTCGGGGATGTCAGGCCTCTCTCGTAGCAGCGAGGTCTGTTGTAGCGACAACAGCTGACTCCGCGCGTAGACAATGGCTCCGCCGAATGTTGAGCTGCGATGGCGACACGGTTCAGTAACAGTGTCCCCAGAATGAGAAACACGGCAAAAAACTTCCCTAAACATAGTTGGCTGAGGGTTGCACAACTACTTAACGAAAAACTATACTAAAAACAACAATAACATAAGAATAAATAACTAAAAAGTAAGAGGGGAGGGGGAGCAACTGTTGCTGGCTGCTGCTCGTCGCAGCGCCGAAATTCGATGATAAACCTTGGCTGTATTATTCATGGGAAGGGGAGGATAATGTAACGGCTGAGGCAGTGTGGTCCTCCACCTTTCAGGATGCTGAGGCATGCCACCCTCCGAGACACACACTCAAGGCACACCAACTTAAAGTGGTAGAGGAATGATGGTTAAATAGGACATATGCACACATTATAGGCTATTTTATTAAGCAATGTTTGCAATATTTCACACATAGCAGACAAAATAAATACAAGCTCATAATTAACCCGGTAAGACAATTGGATTATGTGTTATGAATAGTATTAATTATAATCAAAATAAGAACTACTCTTTCACTCCCTCACTAGCATTATTAACCTTTGTCAGGAATATGTCAAATCTCAAAGGCAGTGTCCGAAACACCTTATCTTTCCTCCCTCCTCCAGGAAATTCAATGTAGAGGATTATATAGTGAAATCATTCCTTCATTCCCTACTTCCTTGTTCAATGTAGAGGACTATATAGTGCAATCATTCCTTCATTCCCTTCTCCCTCTCTAGGGAGTTCAATGTAGAGGACTTTGTAGTGAAATCCTTCCCTCATTCTCTACACCCTTTCTAGGGAGTTCAATATAGTGGACTTCATAGTGAGCTCATGCAAAAATGCAAAAAACACTTTGGGACACTACTGGAGTCTCCGTTAATGACGTGACTGCTGTCTCATTAATTAAACGTGCCAGATCTACATCGGTGGACGTTGCATCTTCTCCGTCTGCCGTTTTTCTTTCAGTGCAATGCATGATGGTCTATATGCTGGGTTAGTGACCATCGGTTGTATGACACTACACGTTTCACGATGCATTGTGTGATACGACGAGCACACAATATCACTATACTTTCAGACAGCCCTACAAAATGGCCAACTCACTATATAGTGCACGATATAGTGAGTAGGTAGGCATTTCGGACACAGCCAAAGCCTTAAATGCCCGGCCCACCTGTGACAACAGCAGCCCTGCCACCCCAGGGCCCACATGTCTCCTCTGTCCTCATGACTCTCAGCAGCCCTGCCACCCCAGGGCCCACATGTCTCCTCTGTCCTCATGACTCTCAGCAGGGGAAGATATGGTCGCAGGTTGATGTTTAATGCCATGAATTCATGAAAGAACGGGCATCTGAGAGGAAGGTCAACAACAATTTGTTGAGTTACGAATACGTCCCTTGACGTATGCTTCTGTGAAGCAGACTGCCGGGTAATGCCAGCAGCAATACCACACAAAACAAATTGTCTAAGTGTGTCGTTTTACTCTCTCTCTCTCTCTCTCTCTCTCTCTCTCTCTCTCTCTCTCTCTCTCTCTCTCTCTCTCTCTCTCTCTCTCTCTCTCTCTCTCTCTCTCTCTCTCTCTCTCTCTCTCTCTCTCTCTCTCTCTCTCGCTGTCTTTGTCTGGTAACACACGCCAAGTTAGCAGTACTAGTCAAAGGACTATAGTCAGTTAAGAATATTGTAATATAATCATTATCATTATTAATTAGTTCCACGTTGAAGTATATTTAGCATTAGCATTAGCCCAAAGCTGCTATGGGTTCTAACGTGAACATGTTTGCTTGCTTTGCTTGTTTGTTTGTTGTGTTTGTTTGCGACTGACTGCGCTTCATGATAGCTGACAGCTTCTCGCTGTACGCTGTATGACCCTGGTGTCAGTTTGCAGGTGTAGAGGAGTGGTTTCAAACCAATTATCTCGGTGTCTTCTTTGTGTGTGTGTGTGTGTGTGGGGGGGGGGATTATTAACCACAGGAAGCCCTTTATATGGTTTCCAAGACTTGGATCCACAGGAAGATCCATTTGGATTTTTCAAGACAAAATTACACTTTGAGTTTGCTGCCTTCACTTCACTTCCTTTGTTGGAATGCTGTCTTTGTCTGCTGTGCTCAGCGGAGACCTGGCCAAGCCAACAGTATTGGCCAAGTTTCATATTTCATATCGCTCAGAATGTATCAACATCCTCAGTCAACAATATCACCATATAACCTGGTCAAATTAACTGGAAATACGGAATTTATGTTCTATTTATAGCGGCGAGGGGGAGAGTGATCACTTGTGCTGTCACCCTGTTGGCCCTCTCGGATATTACGGTGGCGTGTGGCCCCTGGCTGAGTGTTGACGTGGAAAAGCCGAATAGCCTCGACTAGATTCTTCTTCCCAGCTCACTGAATCAAGGGAGATTTCCGATGTGTGGCTCCGTAATTGGGTTGTTTGGAGTCGCACAAAAGGCCACTTTATATGTATGAGGTAAATGATGCAGAAAGGAGAAGGATAGCCTGTTGGTAAGTCAAGAGACACACAATATAACTAATATAACATTATAGAGACGGTATTAAGCATGCTCTCACAGGGTGAACAATGTTGCTCAGAGGATTTCTGAATGACATCGTAGACAAAACCCATCCTGAGTTTACTCGACAAAACAATTGAGTCACTTGACAATGATAAATGGATTTCCATCAAAAAAGAGTGCCGTGGCTTTTATATCTTATACACACAGCCTTTTTTTTCAATTCTGCTTAAGCGTAAGCCAAAGGTTGCCTGCTTAACCATAGTATATGTACCCATTGTTAATTCACCCATAGCATATGTACCCTTTGTTAGCTCCCCTGTAGCATATGTACCCATTTGTTAGCTCCCCCATAGCATATATAACCTTTGTTAGCCCCCCCCCACCCCATAACATATGTACACTTTTTTAGCTCACCCATAACATGCAAATAGATTACATTTAAATTGATTTAGCACAAGTCGGTACAGCGAAAAGAAGCGCAAATGTAACAATAAAGTGCATAGTAATAGACAATATACAGTGGTTAAAATGGTCTACTATTTATAATTACAGTCTACTAGGTATAAAAATAACTGGTGTGTATACAGTATAATTTAGTACAGAGATAGAGTGTAGTATACTATAGAAGTCATACTGGCTAGAGGTATAACTTATAGAGTAGGTATGATATATGTGCAGATAAGCATATGCACCCTTTGTTAGCTCACCTATCGCATATGTTCCCTTTGTTAGCTCCCCTATAGTATATATACCCTTTGTTAGCTACCTCCATAGCATATGTTCCCTTTGTTAGCTTCCCAATAGCATATATACCCTTTGTTAGCTCCCACTTTGCATATGTACACCTGGTTAGCTCACCCTTAGCATATGTACCCTTTGTTAGCTAACCCATAGCATATGAACTATTTGTTAGCTCCCCCATAGCATATGTACCCTTTGTTAGCCCCTTTGTTAGCACACCCATAGCATATGTTACCTTTTGTTAGCTCCCCCATAGCATACCATTGCTTGAAATAAAACGTTTAGATTAAGTCTTACTCCCTGGCCCCCTTAAGCAATGTATGCATATGCTGTGCAACCAAAGATGTCTTTTACACTAATGCAGAGAAAGAAATCGCCCGGTCGGTGCTCTCTCTCTCTCTCTCTCTCTCTCTCTCTCTCTCTCTCTCTCTCTCTCTCTCTCTCGCTCTCTCTCTCTCGCTCTCTCTCTCTCTGAGAGGAGAGCAGACGCGCAGACGCTTTTAACTTTTTTTTTTGTATATATATTTTTTATAGCAAGTCACCATGTGTGTTATCACATATGATCGCCAAACACTCTTGGATTTACGGAACAATACAACGGGCAGCGGGACATCAGGGAGTGTTGCACCATGATTTTTAAGGAAACGTGGCTGTCCTCAGTGAATCCTGACGAAGCTTTACAACCACCGGGATTCTCTTTGTTTCGGACCGACAGAACAGCTGAGTCTACAGGGAAGAACAAATGTGGGGGCGTATGCTGCTTGGTGAACAACAACTGGTGTACGTACGTTCATGTGCTTTCTCAACACTGCTCATCTAATTCATTCAAGAAGGAAAGGCCTAACTTACCTGATAACAAGATCTGTGCTATCCATCGTCTCAATTGCTTAGAAAGAAAGTTGAGAAGAAACGATCAGTACCACAAAGACTACAAGACCTTCATGGATGAGACCATAACCCGTGGAGATGCAGAAAGGGTCCCAGAGGAAGATATCTACAAAGCTCCAGCTTGGTATATCCCACATCATGGGGTGTATCATCCACAAAAGCCTGGGAAGATACGTGTTACCAAGGGAAAGAGAACCAAGTGGAGAAGTCAAGGTGGGAGAGATCGCAAGTGACGACCCTGAACTTAAGAAGGCCCAGGTTCTCAACACCCAGGCGCAGTCGGAAGTGACCTTTCCTGTGGAGGCCAAGGACCGAAGTTATTGTATTTAGTTTTGTTTACTTTCTATGTAGTATGTTGGCTCTAAGTCATTGTAAAATCATATACAAGTGATATGTTTGGTGGGAGTGTAACTGCCTCTGTGTTCAGTTTGAGTTTTTGGTTCCTACCAGTTTTTGGTTCCTACCTAAATGCTGTAGAGTAAGAGCGGAACTAATGGTTGAAGCGCACAGTGTTCCGGGGACGTTTATGCCGACGCACGCGTGTCAAAATCTCCGTATATAAGAGAAAGTTCCGTCACAGTCAGTCAGTTCGGTCGATCAGTTCAGTCAGTGAAGTTCCATAATTTCCTCTCTTATTGCATGCAGCCAATAAGTACGTTTGGTGTTGTGGTTGTTAGCTGTGTGTAAGCTCAAGCCAGGTAGCTAAAGTGCTAATGAAATGTTTGCTAAGTGAGTTTATTGTTATTATTATTGCAGAAGGATTTAATGTGTTTTGTAGGTTAAGTTCATTTTGGTTAACAATATTGTAAAGACATGTGACACTAAGAGACGAAGTAGAAATAATATGGATGTATGTTGTTATTGTTTGATCTGTGATTTATTGTATTTCATGTGTGTGTTTCACAGTTCTCACGGTCTGGATTTGAATAAATCCTACCAGTATCATAAAGAACGCATAGCTGTCATCATTGCATGAGAGGGAATTACACTGGAATTACTGACAATCAAGTGTCCGGAGTACCATCCCCTGTCTTCAAGACCAGCTGGCTCCTTTGTTCACCAACATCTACAATGCATCACTGCAACAGTCTGTCGTCCCAGTGTGCTTCAAAGCGACAACCATCGTGCCGTTACCCAAAAAGACCAAGGTAACATGTCTCAATGGTTATCGTCCTGTGGCTTTAACACCCATAGCAATGAAGTGCCTGGAGAAACTTGTAATGTTGCATATTTACTTTTCCATCCTTGAGTCCCTTGACACACTCCAGTTTGCATACAAACCAAATAGGTCTGTAGACAATGCCATTTCCCTGGAGCACCTAGACAGGAGGGAAACCTATGTCAGACTTCAAGCTGGTCCTGAAACTGAGGGACCTAGGTCTGGGCGCCCACATCTCTAACTGGATTATGGACTTTCTGAAGGGCCGGCCTCAAGTGGTGAAGATTCTCATCAAGTCTGGTCCTCAACACCGGAGCACCCCAAGGCTGCTGCCTCAGTCCCCGGCTGTACTTGCTGACTGTACTGCCACGCACAGCAATAATCGGATTATCGAATTTGCAGACGACACCACAGTCATTGGACTGATTAGCAAGGGTGACGAAACGGAGTACAGCGATGAGGTAGTCCAGCTGACTCGATGGTGTGAGGACAACAGCCTAAGACTAAGGATCTCAACGTGGACTTCAGGAGCACCCAATCCACTATCAGCCTTGACCAGGACAACCAGGTTTAAGGATTGTTTTTATCCACAGGCAGTGTGCACACTTAACTGCTAGGAGTGCTGCCACTTTCATAACATTGTCATTAACATTTCACTTACATACTTTGCTGGACTTTTAACACATGTACATATCCTCTTCTACATGTCACTGTTCTTTTTTTGGTTTATTTTTATTGTATATATTATTTTTATGGTATTGTTTTGGAGATGTATACTGCATTAGGGAATGGGGAGTAAGCATTCCAATGTACGTGTTGCAATTGGCCAATTCAAATATCTTGTATCTTGTATCTTCTGAAAATCCTCTGCAGGCTTACTTGTACCTCCGTCTGCAGGCCTTCGGATGTAAAGTTAAATTCCAGATGGATGGTGGATTCATTCAATGTCACTGGGCTATGCATATCATTTGAAGGGAACTAAAAACGTCTCTGGCATACTCAAGCATTGAGCACAACGTATCCTTGGGAGGACACTTTTAAACAGCACTCAACGAGAGAGCAGACACACTTAAGAGCGGCCCCTTGTTTAGCTTTCCTCCATGGATTTGATGGAGTGTGGCGGTTTAGGCTGTGAAGGCTGTGTGTTTAGGAATAAAAACCTAAAAGCGAAATCGCCCACAGCCGCACAGCGTGTTGCACATGCGGTGCACCTAGCAGTGACACTTTGAATCCATCCCCACCCCTCAACCCCCCCCCCCCCTCCTCCTCCCATTCATCTCTGCAGGATCAGCCGCCATTAATGACGGAACAAATTAAGGAACTGCCACCCCCCATGTTTCTTTTAAACGTGGAGGAGTGGATGGGTCATGTGACCACGGGAGGGAGAAGAGCTCCTGACTCACCTTGCTGGGCGCTAATGAGCGCTGGTCCTTCTGCAAGAAGGGGGTTGAGAGAGAGAGAGAGAGAGAGAGAGAGAGAGAGAGAGAGAGAGAGAGAGAGAGAGAGAGAGAGAGAGAGAGAGAGAGAGAGAGAGAGAGAGAGAGAGAGAGAGAGAGAGAGAGAGAGAGAGAGAGCTGATGGGAGAAAATAACACAACCGTAACTATCCCATTGAAAGGAGAGGTTGAGATCAGTCACACTGCACTGGTCAACTGAGGTTAACTGGGTTTAACTGGTTACCTGGTCAACTGAGGTTAACTGGTTACATGGTTAAAGGGGGTTACTTGGTCAACTGGGGTTAACTGGGTTTCACTCATTACCTGGTTAACAGGGGTTAACTGGTCAACTGAGGTTAACTGGGTTTAATTGCTTTGTTAACTGATGTTACCTGATTAACAGGTGCTACCTGATTTATCGGTTAACTTTGGGTTACATGGTATACTGGTTATTTGGTTACCTGAGGTTACCTGGTTAACTAGTTCTCTGAGGTTACCTGGTTAACTGGGGTTACTTTGTTAAATGGTTACCTGGTTAGCTGGTTATCTGGTTAACTGATGTTTCCTGGTTATCTGGTTAATTGGTGAACTAAAGATACCTGGTTAACTGGTGGTTAATTATGGTTATCTGAGGTTATTTAAGTGTGAGTTGTATATGTTTTCATGTAATATCAAACACCAGTAATCCAATCCCTTCATGGTGTGATGTCTATGTTTTGTCAAGTCGGAATACAGCTTTAATAATCAACTTGTGACACTGCACAAGCAGAGACTTTATTTTGCAGAGAGCAAAATATTTTTCCCCCGCATGAATCAGAACATCATATTACATCTGCGGCAATAATGAATGTTTGTATTGCTTCTGTCTCACACTGCTGTTATTACTGCGCTATTTTCCCTCTTGAAGCAACATGTCCAACCCTTCAATAATAATTCATAAACCCACATGTTTTTTTTCTTCTCCTTCCTTTTCTTTTCGACTAGGCTCCCGCTTGACGCAGCCCCCGCTGATGCTGCAACCACGTCCTACTTCGCCTCTCCCCTCCTACTCTCCCTCCTACTCATATTCCCCATCCTACTTTGCCTCATACTCTCCCTCCCATACATACTCCCCCTCTTACTCTCCCTCCCACTCATTCTCCCTCTCCTACTCCCTCTCCTACTCCTACTCCCCCTCCTTCTCCCCCTTCTTCTCCTACTCCCTCTCCTACTCCCCCTCACACTTCTACTCCCCCACCCACTCCCCCACCCACTCCTATTCCCCCTCCCCTCCTACTCATCCTCCTACTCCTTCGCCCCTCCTACTCCCTCTCCTACTACTCCTCCTCCCCCTCCTACTCCTACTCCCCCTCTTACTCCTTCTCTTCTCCTAATTCTACTCCTCTTCCTACTCCTCCTACCACTACTCCCCCTCATACTCCTACTCCTCCTCCTACTCCCCCTCCTACTACTCCTCCTACTCCCACTCCTACTCCCCCTCCCATACATACTCCCGCTCCTACTCCAACTCCCCCTCCTACTCTCCCGCCCACTCTTTCTCCCTCTCCTACTCATACTCCCCCTCCCACTCCTACTCTCCCTCCTACTCCTACCCCCATTCTACTCCCGCTCCTACTCCTACTCCCCCACCTACTGCTCCTACTCCCCCTCCTACTTCTACTCCTACTTCCCCTCCCACTCCTAATCCCCCTCCTACTCCTACTCCTCTCCTACTCCAACTCCCCCTCCTACTCCTCCCATTCCTAACCCCCCTCCTTCTCCTCCTCCTACTCCTACTCCCTCTCCCCTTTCTTCTCCTACTTCTACTCCCCTCCTACCCCCCCCCCTCCCACTTCTACTCCCTTTCCCACTCCTACTCGCCCACCCACTCCTACTCCCCTTCCTACTCCCCCTCCCACTCCTACCCCCATTCTACTTCCCCTCCTACTCCTACTCCCCCACCTACTGCTCCTACTCCCCCTCCTACTCCGACTCCTACTCCGACTCCCACTCGTACTCCTACTCCCCCTCCCCTTTCTTCTCCTACTTCTACTCCCCTCCTACCCCCCCTCCCACTTCTACTCCCTTTCCCACTCCTACTCCCCCACCCACTCCTACTCCGACTCCTACTCCCCCTCCTACTCCTACTCCCTCTCCTACTCCGACTCCTACTCCCCCTCCTACTCCTACTCCCTCTCCTACTCCGACTCCTACTCCCACTCGTACTCCTACTCCCACTCCTACTACCCCTCCTACTTTATTTGTATAGCCCTTAATTGCAGTTACAGTCTCATGTTTACAACAGCCACCAAACCCTAGCCCCCCTAAGGGCATGAAGGGCAGCAGCGGTAGGCTAGTGCTGGCTAACGGGTCGATTTAGCTGTAACAAGAGCTGAAGGGCACTCCTCGGCGCAAAACCACAATGTAAAAAGGTAGGTTTTAAGTTAAGATTGAAATATTTCAACAGAGTCTGCTTCCCTTATTGCAGGTGGCAGACTGTTCCACAAATAGGGCGCACGGTAGGAGAACGCTCTATTCCCTGCTGATTTCTTTATGACTTTTGGGATTAATAGAAGGCCGGCTCCTGTAGACCGGAGGGGCCGCGAAGGACAATAGGGAACAATATGGTCCTTCAGGTATGAGGGTGCTAATCCGTGTAGGATTTTATAAGTAAGTAGTAGCACCTTGGAATCTGACCTTGCATTAACTGGAAGCCAGTGGAGCGAGGACAGAATTTGAGTAATGTGGTCAAACTTTCTGGTCCTAGTCAAAAATCGAGCAGCAGTATTCTGCACAAGTTGGAGGCTTTTCGTAGCAGAGTTTGGTAACCCAGAGAACAGTGCATTACAGTTATCTAATATATATAAAAGCGCTATATAAAAGCCCCCATTATTATTATTATCTAGTCTAGACGATATAAACGCATGGATGAGTAGCTCTGCATCCGCAGCAGACCGCATTGGTCTAATTCTAGCAATGTTTGTAAGATGAAAAAATGCAGTTCTGGTTATGCATTTTACATGTTGATCAAAAGATAGCGTCGGGTCAAACAAGACACCAACATTTTTAACACAAGAGCTTTGGGCCACAGTAGAGCCGCAGTAGAGCCCTCAAACAACAGTGTTTCCCACTCCTACTCCCCCTCCCACTCCTACTCCCCCTCCCACTCTTACTCCCCATCCCACTCTTACTCCCCATCCCACTCCTACTCCCCCTCCCACTCCTACTCCCCCTCCCACTCCTACTCCCCCTCCTTCTTCTACTCCCCCACCTACTGCTCCTACTCCCCCTATTTCTCCAACTCTCGCTCCTACTCCTACTCCCCCTCCTGACCCTCCTACCTCCTCCTCCTCCTACTCCTCCTACTCCTCCTACTCCTCCACCTAATTCTACTCCCCCCTCCTACTACTACCCCCCCCTCCTACTCCTACTCTCCCGCCTACTCCAACTCCCCTACCTACTGCTCCTACTCCCCTTTTACTGCTACTCTCCCTCCCCATTCTACTCCTCCTCCTCCTACTCCACCTGGCCCTTACGTCTAACTTCTGGAGAGATGCTCCTAAGATTAAAATGCGTTCCCTGAAGACTGACTTTGGAGCCCAGTGAGATCCTTTAGAACGACTTCAGAAGCGTTAATCCAGTTGCCTCAGGAAGCGGGAAAAGGCTATCTTAGGCGTGTAGTATTCTGCAGCGCTTTGCCCACCCGTGTGGCTGAAAAACCCCGGGCGTGATGGTGACACCCACAAAGCCTTTTAAAATGCACCGCCTCATCTCCTGCCCGAGAGCTGAGAGATATGACTCGCTGGGAGATTAAAAACCTTTTTTTTCTTATTCGCCGAAATAAATGATTAGTACGGTTGTGCACGTGCTCACATGCACGCCTGAAGGGAGCGGGACACACAAACATAAACACACACAAACACACACACATACACACACACACACACACACACACACACACACACATACACACACATACACACACACACACACACACACACAAAAACACACATTCACACACACACACACACACACACAGATACACACACACGCCCAGCTGATGTATGAGGCCCGAGGCTGCAGTATGATGACAAAGGTAATCTGCGACACGTAGCAACATATAATTAAGTTATTTCTGCATTCAACCCATCCTAGTATTAGGAGCCGTGGGCAGCTATTTTATATACAGCGCAGGGAAAAAGCATCAAGAATATAAAAAAATAGAAAGAAGACATAGGTGAGGAAGAGAGAGGTAGGTGAAGAAGAGAGGGGTAGGTGAGGAAGAGAGGGGTAGGTGAGGAAGAGAGAGGTAGGTGAAGAAGAGAGGGGTAGGTGAGGAAGAGAGGGGTAGGTGAGGAAGAGAGAGGTAGGTGAAGAAGAGAGGGGTAGGTGAGGAAGAGAGGGGTAGGTGAGGAAGAGAGGAGTAGGTGAGGAAGAGAGGGGTAG
>CM051014.1:20251363-20328863 GCA_027704905.1 Muraenolepis orangiensis
AAGTGAGTGCAGTGCTTTTCACTCATGAAACATGGATTCTGTTTGATTATACAACCTCAAACAAAGCTGTAATCTGATTGGATGCACTTTGAGAGGTCAGCATCAAGCGGGTGTTGACATTTGAATATGCCCGGGCTAGCGGCATCGCTGGGTTGAAATTAAATCACCAATAAAAACATTGGAGATGCTATCACCGCTGACACTGGAAAATACCAAGGTGTTCACCGCTTAACAAACAGGGTTTTACCGCCCTTTTCTCCCCTCCGTCAGTAGAATCCTTACACGGTGCCTTGAATGGCTTTTCCTGGCGAGGGCAATCATCATGTTCAATATCTTGTGAGGCATATTAAACAAAATATATTACACAAAAATAAATGAAACACCACTGTGTCGTGTTGAGGCTCTGGCATTTTGTTTATTGCTTTGTGTCATTATTAGCGGGTTAATAATTGATAGGCGGCCCTCTCCACACGCAAGGTTTATACCGCCTTGCGACGCAACAGGGAAATGGCTGACATTTGGCCATTGTGTTGGGGAGAGGGAGGGGGGATGGGGGTTTTTTCATTAAAAATACATAAAAAGACAAACACGCTGGGTTCATATCTAACCACTGAATGACACATTTTACACACCTCGATACAATATTTAAAATCTGGATCTAGAATCTGTAGAATGTAGAATCTGTTATAATCTATATTTAGAATCTGTCTCTAGAATCTGTATTCATAATCTCTATCTAGAATCTTTATGTAGAATCTGTATCAAGAATCTGTCTCGAGAATATGTATCTAGAATCTGGATCTAGATTCTGTGAAGCCCAAAGCCATGCACCAATTCCGGTCCATTCCATTTTTGTAGTGCAACCCACAATCAATAGAATCATATTGTTGTGAGTGTGTATATCTGTTTCGTCTACTGTGCCGTGTGCTTCGGGCTTACGGTCCGATTAAAAATAACATGACGTAAAGGCAGAGATACATCATTATAACGAGACTCCTGTTCCTGTCCGATGCACAGCGGAGTCTTACCCTTAATGCGTGGAAGGAGATTAAAGCCATTAAACCCACTTTATATCTTCTGACCTTATCCTCTCCAGAAAAGCCCAGAACATTTCGGAAATGCGTAAGAATGACTGCGAAAAAGCCGAATGACGGAACCCATCGAAAAGCACATGTGAGTCCACCTTGGGACCGGATCTTTTTCCTGGATGGGGAAGAGTCGTGCTCGGAAAGCAACCGATACCCCCTGGGGGGGCGGCTTCATTAGTCTCACTTCTAATAACTCACTTCTGCAGTTTGGCCGGCGTGCCTTATATCTCTCCTCTGCTGTATTTTTTGTAGTTTCCAGGCAACTCAGCACAGTACAGCACACTGTACTCGCCAAAGGTAACACTGAAGCCCACACCAATTCACCTTGGCAAGGCGATATGTGGACGCTGGGGGCCACACACAAAGGGTGAGGGGGAATGGGAGAGAGAGAGAGAGAGAGAGAGAGAGAGAGAGAGAGAGAGAGAGAGAGAGAGAGAGAGAGAGAGAGAGAGAGAGAGAGAGAGAGAGAGAGAGAGAGAGAGAGAGAGAGAGAGAAGGAGGAGAGGGAGAGAGAGAAGGAGGAGAGGGAGAATGAGAGCGAGAGGCCGAAGGAGAGAATAGAGAGAGAGGGGGGGGGGGGGGTCGGAGAGAGAGCCAGGTAGATGAAAGAAGTAATCAGAGGCAGACAAAGAGAGGGAGGAGGACAGGGCGAGGGGGAGGGAGAATACAGAGGGAGGAAGGGGAGAAGACAGAGTGTAAGGGAGGCAATAGAAAGAGGAGGGTGGTGAGAGATGAGTGAGGAGAACAGAGAATGAGAGAGAGAGAGAGAGAGAGAGAGAGAGAGAGAGAGAGAGAGAGAGAGAGAGAGAGAGAGAGAGAGAGAGAGAGAGAGAGAGAGAGAGAGAGAGAGAGAGAGAGCAAACAGAGAGAAAGAATGAATCTCTGTGAAGATGAAGAGCAATGCATCTCTCGTTTCCACTGCATCCTCATTCATCTTCTCTCCCTCCCTCCCTCCCTCCCTCCCCCTCTTTCCTCCTCCTCTGTTATCTCTGGGCCTTTGAACCGGCACCTGTTACAAACCTCAGTCTGATGGCTGTGAGGGCGTCTTCTCGCCGTTGGTTCCCTCCCTCCACATTTCAGCTATAGCCTGATACTACCACCCCACACACCCAAACATCTTCATCCCCCCAGAGCTTAATGTCTCCCTGGCAGCCATCATCTATACGGCACGGCGCACAAGCGCAAACCACAAATTTAGTGCCGCGATTGCATAGCATACCCGTTACCATGGAAATAACATTGTTCACTCTGAGCTTCTTAAGAGGCCGGTTGACAGCAGTGTTTGTGTTGCTGTTGTGTTTCGCTTTAAGACGTAAGAATTCACTCCGATATCCGAATGGCGTGGTAGCTCCTTTTTGTTTAGTTTGTTGTGGTTTTCCTGTTCTCTTTTCATGTCAGGGTTCTCGGCATGCTGGCGTACAAACAGCATGTTGGGACGATACTGTGTTAGGCGTGGTGAGTACTTGGCATACTTGGGTTCAATGTCAGGGTACTCAAACTGGACATTCAGGACAACTCGGAACTCTGGAAGAAAACAGCTCCTACTTGCTATAAGGTCATAGAACGGTTGTTCAATTCAAACTCAAAGAATTAATTAAGTTAATCAAAATTATAAATAAAATATTTACAGATTAAATGAGCCAGCCCGTGTTTCGAATAATTGCTGCTGCATATATATGTTTAGTATTCAGCAATGAGCCACAATATGCCCACTTTATCATTCATTTAATTGTTTGATTTCATCTTGTTCAGAATTCTCAATAGCGCTCTTCACCCCACCCCATGTGTTTTAATTGGATATAGAATAATAACTGTGGATGTAGTATGTGTTATAATTTGATATATAATAATAACCATGGATGTAGTATGTGTTTTAATAATATTTTGGGCTACAGGATAGCTCAGTCTGTTGGGACTTGGCTTGGGAACCAGAAGGTCACCGGAGGTGCCCTTGAGCAAGGCACTAGACCCCTACACTGCTCCCCAGGTGCAATGAGATATAGAATAATGAGATATAGAATAATAACCATAGATGTAGTATGTGTTTTTGTCACAATTGTTATTCACCCTGCCTCCACGAGAGCATCAGCATCAACCCTCATTACTTCTCACTTCTCACGTTCCTATTTAAGCCTACCCCAACACACTCATCCAGCGTTGACCCTGCCTGCCCCGGACCTGCCTGCTCGCCTGTCTCCAAACCTCTGCCTGTCCCCGACTACTATCCCCGACTACGCTTCCGCCTGTCTCTGCCTGGTTCGTCTGCCCTGCCTGGTTCCCGATCTGCTAACTGTCCCTGACTACGCCTCTGCCTGTCTCCGCCTGGTTCGTCTGCCCTGCCCGACCTGCTGGACCTCGTCTGTCTCTGCCTGCCCCTCCCTGTCTGTGTGGATATTTACAATAAATACAACAAACTGTCCTTGGTGTCCCGTGTGCTTCGTTTGTGTCCTAACTTAATCTGTGACAGAACAATCTGGCCACAATGGACCCAGCACACATCACCACGCCACAGGACGGCCTCCAGAGGGCTGAGGACGCCGTCGTTCTACACGGTGGACACCTGTCGGCGTTAACTCAGTCGGTCCGCCACGGTAATTTCTGCATGTACTGCGGCCGGTCGGGTCATTTAGTCTCTCATCAGTAATGGGGAATATACGGGTGAGCCAGACCTCCAGACTTATCCCTAATCAGAGACCCATGTGCCATGCCCGACTGCTGTTGGTTCTCATAGCATCGCGACATTCATAGACACTGGTGCTGATGTCAACATCATCGATGAGAACCTCGCTCTGCTCCTCCGTGACGTCCGTCTGACTAGAAAAACTGAATTTTCGAATGGGGGGGGGGGGGGGGGGGGGGGGCGTCCATGTGACCCATGAGGTTTATTCTTTTTAAATTGTATTATTATTATTTTTTATCATTTGTATTATTATTATTATTATTATTAGTGAGTGACAAATAAAGGAATTCTGATTCCGACAGATTCACGACCGTATCATCATTGAAAAAAAGCCACACACAATGTTCGCGATCGCGATTACCCCCCCCCCCCCGTTGGACTTCACAATGTTCGCGATCTCTTCGGACGGTATGTTGGGGGACATGGGCTGAAATGTTTGGGAACCCCTGGTCTACAGAAGGTCCAGTTGTTATAGACACGCTTCGCCACTGGTGTATACATATAGAGAGATAGAGGTACTGTAGGGGAAATTCTTATGTTCAAGTCAAGTCAAGTCAAGTTTATTGTCACTTCACGGTTTACACAAGTATAAAGCAGTGAGTGAAAATCTTGTGCAATAGCCGACGACAGACAGCAGTTATAAAAATAACTGGGTGGTTATGGTTAGGCTTTGGCAAACAGGGAGTTTGCTGGGTGGTTATGTTTGGGCCTTGGCATGCAGGGAGTTTGCTGGGTGGTTATGGTTAGGCTTTGGCAAACAGGGAGTTTGCTGGGTGGTTATGTTTGGGCCTTGGCATGCAGGGAGTTTGCTGGGTGGTTATGCTTGGGCCTTGGCATGCAGGGAGTTTGCTGGGTGGTTATGGTTCAGCCTTGGCAAGCAGGGAGTTTGCTGGGTGTTTATAGTTGGGCTATGGCATGCAGGGAGTTTGCTGGGTGGTTATGGTCGGGCCTTGGCAAACTGGGAGTTTGCTGGGTGGTTATGGTTGGGCCTTGGCATGCAGGGAGTTTGCTGGGTGGTTATGTTTGGGCCTTGGCATGCAGGGAGTTTGCTGGGTGGTTATGCTTGGGCCTTGGCATGCAGGGAGTTTGCTGGGTGGTTATGGTCGGGCCTTGGCAAGCAGGGAGGGAGGGAGGTC
Source organism: Muraenolepis orangiensis (assembly GCA_027704905.1). NCBI lineage: Eukaryota > Metazoa > Chordata > Actinopteri > Gadiformes > Muraenolepididae > Muraenolepis > Muraenolepis orangiensis. Next base: position 20,256,268 of record CM051014.1, read on the forward strand.
ATGGCCACCCTCCTGCCCTCATCTTTTTTGTCCATACACAAACAGGAGTAGATCAGCTTGAGGGAGGCACAGCTATTTTACCATCTAACGTACATGGGACGGTCCTGATACAGGGAATACATTTTGTTATCAGTGTTGCATTGGACCTCCCTATTCTCACCTCGCAGTGGAGGTTGAATCCGGTGACTCCCGTCAAAGCTTTGTCTGTTTGTCTGCTTCAGGTCTGACAGTCATTATTTATTGATCATTTGCATGCTCATTCAACAGAGATGTCCACCACAGTACGCCCCCCCCTCCCCCCACACGCACACTCGCTCTCTGAAGGGTAGAGAGGGGAAACAGAGAGAGAGGTGGAGAAGGAGAGAGAGTGGGGGAGAAAGTGAAGAAAGAGAGAGAGATAGAAGGAGAGAGATAGAAGAGAGAGCGATTGATGAAGAGAGCAATATTGATTCAGAGAGTGGGAGATGGAAAGGACGAGAGAGCAATGGAGGGAGAGGGAGACTATATAGAGAGACTAATCAGCCCATCCTTCCATCACTGGCAGTGAGACATGACGTGGTCTAGCCATGGCACGTTGCCAAAGCAACAGCAACAACCATGAACGAGAACACAAAAATAAATACCAACTGAATTATGGCCGATGATTGGAATTAAATCGATGGTTAGTGTGAAGCTTACATGGCGCTCAGCCCTGGGCTAGCAGCATGGGTGTTACTAAGGCCTCTGTGAACACAAGCTCCCCCCTTCTCCCCGAGAGAGCTTCAATCTATGATTATCTTCTGGCTAGCTTAATTCCACTTGTTTGAGTACACAATGCTTGCGTTTCAGCGCATCGTCAACTATCCACTGATACCACAGTGAGAATAAGAACAAACACACAATTTACGCATTCACTAAATGTATTAATTTACAAATGTAACAATTTACAATTGACATTTTACAATTGACTCATTTTACATTTAACACATTTTGCATGTTACACATTTTACAATTTCCAAAGGTAAGATTTTGATGTGACCTCGATTCCTACTGAGATATGGATGAGAACCAATAATGTGACCTAATTTTCTTTGAGGGAAGGCTCTGAACCTATGACGTGACCTCAGTTCCTGAGAGATGTGAACCTATGGGCTCAGCACACATTTATCCCTCTCCTGACAGCAGTTGCCCTCAGGTGCTTTCTGATTATAATATAATGTAGAATATTACAACATGGCATATCATACATTCATCATACATTATATTATAATATAATATAAAGCAAAAATGAGCCGATAAATGCAACAATTTGAATTTCCTGTCCACCTTGGGCTTTGCACACACCATGTGTAACAACATTGTTTTACATACATAACAGGTGTACACCATACCCACAAACATGTTTGTATCACTATGTACTACATGTACACATCAGAGTGGCACTTTAACCGTCTAACCACCAGCTCTGCTGTGGACATGCAGAACTAGAGTGCAGACCAAGATTTAATCAGTGTTCAAAACTATCAGAATGCTTACCAGAAGCATTTTTAGGTCAAAGCTTTCCTTTTTGAGTCGGTGCGGGTTTAGGGGAGGAGGATGTACCAATGTGTTCCGAAAATTGTGTTCAGGAAAGAAAACTTAACATAGAGAGTAGAGTCGGCTGCTGTAACGTGTCTCTTAACATTTGCTTCGAGTCATACTTTTGCTGGAATTTATGGACCCATTACAGTTGCGGCACTGTTCTGCACTGTACTGCTATTCATGATGCTGCTGCACTACTGGCATTTTAAAATGCTTTTAAAATGCTTTTTGCACAATTCAACATATAATATATATTCCATCAGTCACTTTATTGTTATTTTTATTGTGTACAGTAGTGTTATCATATAGTGTTGTATAGTATACTGTAAGTATAATTCATAGTATAGTATGTAGTGTTAAATTGTAGGAAATGTATACTGTGGGTGGGAAAAGGGATTAAGCATTCCATTGTACTTGTTGCATATGGCAAATAAAAACATCTTGAATCTTGAATCTTGTGTATGTTAATGAATGAGCGAATGCAGTCAGTCACATTCCTATTCAAATGGAGCCCATGGGGTGATCTTTCTGTATTGGATGTGTCGTATTAGAACTCCTAAGTAAACAGGGTTTGTAGTTTGTTTTGGGTGGGGTATGTTGCTTTGGCAGCAAATGCCTCTGTTTTAATCTTCAAGCAACAAAAGGAATTTCTCTAAATGGTAAATTGGTGTCTCCAAATGTTAATTGCAATGAGAGGTAATACCGGGATATCAGAAGCGATCTGCATGCCGTGCTGAGCCAATCAGCTGCCGTGTACAGTAGATGACCTCAGGCAGGTAGTATCCAGGTATCCTCTCTGTTCCCATGGTTTGCTCTTTGTTTTGGTTGACCACGCTAGTGTCCGGCTGGGGTTCAAGGAAGGAAATTATCATTTGTAATTTGAAAAGTGATATCAAGCTCATTATGAAGAACTTTCACATGATCCACTGGGAGCTTGTTTTGCAGTGAACTGCAAAGCAGTAAATATTGAGGATGTGAATGTATCCCTTGGCCTATTTAAATGTTTGTTTAATAGTGTTAATATTGAGCATTTACCAAAATATACAAATAAACTAATTTAGAAAATACATCAAACTATTATAAATACATTAAATGCAGAAATAATGCCTTGTGTAATGTTACGTTACCATTGACATATAGACGGCTTGATGTCTGGTCAATGCAACATAACGAGGAGACGGTAGCCAAAGTAATCAGAAAAGAGTATTTTAATTAATAGTTACCATGGTTTGAACAAAGGAAAGATAAAGTAATGACAGACAAGAACACATAACTGCACAGACAGGATCAGCAACCAGACAAAGGGGAAGACAAAATACTGGGTTGACGAGACACACCTGGGTTGATTACAAATGGGTACACCTGGAAGGGTAAACGATAAGGACTACAAAACCATGACAGGGAACTAAAGCTAGACATGACACATCACACTAGGAGCGCCTGATCAGGGCACAAACACATAACACCCCCGCACCCAACTTTATGTCCATAACCCCAAGGCGAAATGGGGGAATGAACATAAACAGAAGGAAGAAAGAAACAATAATACTAATTGACTTACTGTCAGCACAATAAAAAAAAACTAATTGTACTAACAGCACCAGTATGGACGGCCATAACCCCACAGCATCCACCCTCTCTCTCCCAATTTCAACCCTGCCCGTACACACTGAGTTATCTACCCAGTAATTTGCTATCGGACTATCGTGCCCGTGGGCAGTCGTCCCCCCACCCCAACACGCTGAAGGCGCACACAGCTCACAACACCCGCAACACGTTCCGTATGACATTACAGCCCACAATAACTACAGCAACACAAATATCAATAAGGGAATCAGTGGTCGAGAAATGGGCAGCCCCAATCCGAAACCCAGAGGCTCCCAGATCATTTCTCGTCACTCCCGACCCCTGGAAGACAGAACAAAATTATTATCAACCAATAAGCATGGCGAGCTCCATGGGCTGAAACTGGGCTCAGCGATATTGTTAACGAGCATGTATTCAACCTCTTTCTGCAACCGCGCCCGCTTATGTGGATTCACGCCATACGCGTGCTGCTTAATGGGTAATGCCTCCCCCACATCGATGTCATGATGTAATACGTTAGTGCGCAAAGGAATGTCGGAGAACAGCTAAGAATGAGACCTAACCAAACCCCTGATATCATCTCGCTGCGTCGTTGATAAATAGCCAAGATGACAGTCAAGAGTGATCAATGACTCAGTGTTTGTCAACCGTCCCTCCACGACCGCCTTGGACGGAATAATGACGTCATCTTCCAGTTCTCCAACCCCCTCTGAAAAACAAAGACCGTCATTACTCTCATCAACGCTAGATAGGGCCAACATACAAACTGACACCGGCACAGTGGACACACTCGCAGAGGGAACAACAATACCGTCAACAGGATTCACCAGAGGCTCCCTCAAATAATATGGCTTACTCATATTGACGTGACACAAACAAGTCTTCCGCCCACGATCCGGTGTCTCGATCAGGTAGTCCAACTCCCCTACTCTCTCTCTAACCAGGTACGGCCTACTATACCGGGCTTGTAAGCTGGAGCCTGGGACAGGCAGCAACACTAAAACCCTCTCCCCTGGCACAAACATTCTATCCCGAGCCTTCCTGTCATACCAGCCCTTCATCCTCTCCTGTGTGTCACTCAGATTTGTCCTCGCTAGTTCACATGCCCTCTTCAGCTTCTCCCCCAACCACTTTTCCCTCAGCAGCTTAAGCGGCCCCCCACCCGAATGCGCAAATACCCCGTCCCTCAGGATATAGCAACTTCTAAAAACATCACTCTCTCCCACTACCACAGTACTCGCAAAAAGGCCCGACAGGCTTGGATCTCTACCCTGTTCCGCGCCAAGCTCCTCGCGAGCAAAAGAAAACCCAGCCGCGCTACTGGCAGACTCACATGAAGAAGTAGAGGGCAGTAAAGGTCTGAGACCGGCTGGATTAGATGGAAGACCAGCATCAAATTCAAGATGGGCAATTTCAGGAACAAGCTGAGACGATAACAAGACGGTTGCCCCGGGAGCGCCCCCTCTACCTCAGGCTCCCGTGGTACTGCACCCTGGGGATTATCCATAAGTGGGTCACGACACTCAGGCACCCCGTTATCAGTCGCTACGATGGTATCAAACAAGTCCACGTCGTCCTTTTCCTCGGCCAGAGCCTTAATGATCATGGCCCGCGTGACTGCACATGAGGAGAACACCCTCGGATACGCATCTGCCAGCACGTCCACCACACCAGACTCCGCTGGCACACAAGTCACATCTGCCTTCACGAGGACCCTACCCCCTGCCAGATCGTTCCCGAGGATTAATGACACGCCCTCGACAGGAAAACAATTTGCCACCCCAATTACCACTGGCCCCGACACCAACTCAGATGTAATATGGATAGTGTGAAGCGGAACTTCCATGACATGCATCCCAAAAGACCTGACAGTTATCCCAGCCTCCACCTCTGAACCACTGTCAAAAGGCAGCACACCCCTCCAAATAAATGACTGGGACGCAGCCGTGTCCCTTAATATGGTCACAGGAACCTTCACCCCTTCGCTGGACAAGGATACAAACCCCTCACTGATGAACGGTAAGTAAGCTTTCATATCCTCAGCTCTTTGGGCATTCCTACTCAGAGATGTGTGTGTGGGCGTAGGTGTCATTACCAACGATATTTGTTTACTGGGACGGTTAAGGGCATAACAGTTCTCCCTTATGTGGCCTTTTTCCCCACAGTTGAAACACTTGCGCGTTTCTCCCCTCATTCCCCGCTCAGCAACCTCGCCCACACTGCCACCGCCAGAGGCCACAGGCCTGTCACCAAAGCCCCACCTCGGTCTACTCTCCACACTGCGCACGGGATAATTAGGTCTGTCAAAGAGTACTTTGTGCGTCAAGACGAACTCATCCGCAAGGCTCGCAGCCACCGAGCACTCAGTCACCTTATGCTCATTAATGTACATCGCCACATTATCGGGCAAACAATAGGACTTAAACTCCTCAAGAAGCACGAGTTCCCGCATCTTTACCAAAGTGTCCACTTTCTCCGACGCGCACCAACGATCAAACAACAGCTCTTTTTCGTAAGCGAACTCCACGTAGGTCTGCACATTGTTCTTTCTAAGAGCGCGAAACCTTTGCCTATACGCCTCCGGCACAAGCTCGTAAGCCCTAAGGATAGCAGCCTTCACCACGGCGTAATCCTGGGTGTTTGGGCAAAGTGACGCGTAAACGTGTTGTGCTTTCCCGGTGAGTGCGCTCTGGAGAAGTATTGTCCACTGGTCATTAGGCCATTTTAGAGTTGTGGCTACATTTTCGAACATAGAAAAATATTTGTCAACATTCCTCTCAGAAAATTGCGGGACCAGCCGTAGGTGCTTAGTAACATCGAACCTATCTTCATGATGCACTGCCCGCACCTCTACCCCAAGCCTTCTAAGCTCAAGCTCATGCACGCGCCCACGTTCCGCCTGTTCCGCTTCCCGAGCGCATAACCGCTCTGCATGTCTCAACTGCTTGAATTTAAACTCCAGTTCCATCTTCCTCAGCACTAACTGGTTAGCCGAAACCGGGTCACATGTGACTACCTCCTCCTCCTCCTCAGGTTCGCCCACAGAGCACTCAATAACTCCCTGGGCGGTCAAAGCCTCCACCAGTGCTAACCGCTGCTGCTGCTTTTTCATGCTCGGGGCAAGCCTAACACCGTAATGCTCTGCTATCCCCGACAATTCCTCCTTAGTGCACAAGCCCAACAAACAGACCGTTGGCCTAGCCACAAAATCACCTACCTTCACAGGCATATTTACCCTAGTACCGTCGCACCGGGGGAGGAAGAGACTAAAGCAACAACAAAACAACAAAAGAAACAACCCCGCTTCTACCAGCGAATACGACCAACCAATTAACATATACACAAAAAAACATAAACGGCTTCACCCTACACGTCTGTACAGTCTGTTCTTACTAACTCTGGCCACCGCTCCACTACTGCAGTGTCTAGGATCGTCCCAACCCCAATCGCTAAACACTTCAACTATACACTAAATAGAGACGAGCACTGGTATGACCTTCTGAAGCATCCACACTTTAAATTATTCGCAAGAAATCAACAAATGTCGTGTGTTAAAAAAAAACAACAACCTAAAGCCCATCCCTTAAACGTTTCCATCCCCTCACTATAAGACCCCCTATATAACTAACGCTGACATACGCCGGCCTAGGAGGAGCCTGACAGGGTTTTCCTACTACCCCGACCAGCATAGACGGTATGTCTACCAGGCGAAGGAAGGAACCATAGAAAATGGTCCAGCTGCCCTTTCTGGATGGAAACGCTCCTTATTGGAGAATTATTTCACAAGAGGGTATACAACATGGGCCCCCCACACGACACTGTCAACCATACTTCAAAGTGTGGATTAAGCTCAGCGGCCACCACCAAATTCCTGCTCAAATCAGTTTGGCACGAGCCCCCATGTTACGTTACCATTGACATATAGACGGCTTGATGTCTGGTCAATGCAACATAACGAGGAGACGGTAGCCAAAGTAATCAGAAAAGAGTATTTTAATTAATAGTTACCATGGTTTGAACAAAGGAAAGATAAAGTAATGACAGACAAGAACACATAACTGCACAGACAGGATCAGCAACCAGACAAAGGGGAAGACAAAATACTTATACATGAGGTAATGACGAGACGAGACACACCTGGGTTGATTACAAATGGGTACACCTGGAAGGGTAAACGATAAGGACTACAAAACCATGACAGGGAACTACAGCTTGACATGACACATCACACTAGGAGCGCCTGATCAGGGCACAAACACATAACATGTAACCATAAAAACAACGTGTGTGTGTGTATGTTGTCTCATCGTAATAACCATTGTTATATATGTCGCGCATATATAACTATAACCTCTGGAGTTTAATCACTGTGTATGTTCATGTAAATCAGTCTCAGCACTGCAGCTCTTTTAAGCCGAGAGGGGAAGCCATCAGGGGCGAGGAAGTCACTACCCCCCCCCCCCACCCCCCACCGGTTACTATTCAAACCCCACTTAACACTATCGTGACCAATGTGGCCGGACTGAGGAAAGACCCCACTGCTCAGGAGCACTGGGGCAGGCCGCTGGAGGTGCAGGAGTGTAAGGAGAAGGAGCAGAGAATAGGAGATGAAAAAGCCTATTGTCCCCACTGAATCTGTGAAAGCCAAAGCTTCCTTTTCCTCCTCTTCCTCTTCATCGTTCTCCTTTTTCTTCCTCTGGTTTTCACTTATTCTCACTATCTATTTCTCACTTTATCCTAATGGTCCCTCTCTTTCCCTCTGGTCTGATATCTCCTCTCTGGTCTGATGTCTCCTCTCTGGTTTTTCCTCTCTGTTGTGGTGTCTCCTCTCTGCTGTCTCCTGATGTCTCCTCTGTGGTGTCTCCTCTCTGGTCTGATATCTCCTCTCTGGTCTGATGTCTCCTCTCTGGTGTTTCCTCTCTGTTGTGGTGTATCCTCTCTGGTGTCTCCTGATGTCTCCTCTGTGGTGTCTCCTCTCTGGTCTGATATCTCCTCTCTGGTCTGATGTCTCCTCTCTGGTGTTTCCTCTCTGTTGTGGTGTATCCTCTCTGGTGTCTCCTGATGTCTCCTCTGTGGTGTCTCCTCTCTGGTCTGATATCTCCTCTCTGGTCTGATGTCTCCTCTCTGGTGTTTCCTCTCTGTTGTGGTGTATCCTCTCTGGTGTCTCCTGATGTCTCCTCTGTGGTGTCTCCTCTCTGGTCTGGTGTCTCCTCTCTGGTCTGTCTCCTCTGGTGTATCCTCTCTTGTGTCACCTCTTTGGTCTGGTGTCTGCTGTCTGGAACATCCAAAATATGAACCCAGAGCATATTATTATATTATAATACAAAACTAAAATCCCAATCAAATGTGAAACTAAATTGTATGTTTCATTTATATTGCTGATATAGTCTTTCTCCTATGATATCCTTCCTCCTGATATAGTCTGTCACTCTTTCTCCTATTCATTTTGTTTTGAGACATAATAAAAAAAAATTGGAATGGTTTGCTTGCTCCATAACTGTTTGTTTCTGATTACATTCACTGCCAATTAGTTGTAGTGTGATTTTCTTTTCATCATTGTAATTGTGAAGGCAGTAATGGAGTAATTATTTTAGTTATTACTATTCAGCCTGAATTAATTTGCATGTTACACACACAGCATACAAATAATTGGATATCTTCTGAGATGATGAGATATCGTTTTTTAGTGTCTCTACTACAGTCAGTACTGCTTAGTTGTCATACTAATACTTTCTACCTCGCCCTAAAACTATGGAACACCAAATCATCATTGGAGAAGCAAGCTCAGTGGACATTTTTAGCATTAACTGAAATGTATTTAAAAGTCACCATATTTACATTTCGTTCATTTTTCCTACTTTTAGTGTTTTCTTCATTGCTTGCATGTTTGTGATGTTTTGAACGATTCATGAATTATGAAGTATGGCCATTACCAGCTAAAGATGGGCTGGGATGTAATCCTATTTCCACAGACCCACACATTCCATGTGTACGCCTTGCCGATAACAGCGTGTACACTTTACAAGAACAACCCGGTGAACTAATGAACTACTGGACAAAAACTTACAATAATAAACTGGCTAGCTTGAAATCCGCTTAAGACAACCGACCTTGTTCCGGTGGTCTATGAATTGAAATGCGTACTGTATGTTTGCTGTTCCTTCACTGTGCTGTGGGTTGGGGATGTTTATTTTCTCCGTACCATCTTCTCGGTTAAGGACACTTGTGCTCTGTCCAGTGTTTACGTAAAGACTTAACTGTACACGGGTTACAGGCTATAGAGTCACTCAGCTCAAATGGATGGTTTATAGACTGTGCTTATAAAGCCCTATCCTGGCCACAAGGGACATTCAGAGACATCTGATGTTAATGGACACTACACACACATACACACCACAAAGCACACACATACACAAACACACACATACACACACACACACACACACACATTCATACAAACATACACACATTCACATACACTCACTTTCACACATACACAAACACACATACATTCACACACACACACACACACACACACACACACACACACACACACACACACACACACACACACACACACACACACACACACACACACACACACACACATATACACATTCACTCTCGCACCTACACACACACTCACACACAAACACATGAACAGCACTTTTAGTCACACAAACTCGCAATGGCTCAAAAGCTCCAAAAAACATCCTAGATGGAAGTAGACCAGGGAATCAAACCAGCGACACCTCTTATAACGATTGTTGACGTTGACGTGTTGCATATTCTATATGGGGTTGCAGAGTGTTCTGTAATTATATTATTTTTCATTTGAGCAGTAGAACTTTTTTACTCTGTGATTGCAGCTGTGTACCATACTGTGTGTGCTCATTGTATTAAGGCCTGGCCCCACAGGATCAGATAAATATATTAATATAGGTAAATATTTATTGTTGGCGACTGAAAATGATTAACCGCTGACTGCATAGAATTGAAATGCATGTATACGTGCTGTGGTTGGCTACACCTGTCAATGTGAATGTGTATGTCAATGTGACATACACATTGTGTGTATGTCAATGTGTTGTCGTATTGCTGCTGAGATTGTGTCCATGAACTGGGAAATCCGCTGAAGACAATCTTTGCCTTGACGCTTTGCCTTGGCCTGTCAACTGAAATGCGTATGTTTGCTGACGTTTGCTATGCTTTAACTGTGATCATGAGGGCTCATGGATGCTCATGGATGTTTTTCTCTCCATACCATCTTCACCTTTTTGGTAACTTAATTTAAAGGCACTATGAATTCATACCATTCAAATGAAAGGAGGCTGAATCGAATGCATTCAGATTCTTTTTTTTTTATTGTTGGAGAATATCGCTCTGGGTTTTATGATGCACATTTTTTTTCTGTATCGCTCTGGTTCTTTTCATCATTATCATTGGCAGTGGGGACACGGCCATCCAGATGAACACAGAACAATATTTTTTTTATTTTTTTATCCAATCCTGTGGTGCCAGCCCTTAAGTTTCTAATTACAGCGTTACCTTTAACACAGAAGCTGAAGTTGATTAAATTCTCAATTTTTAGCTGCTTTTCTGGCAGTTGACGATCCACAGATGCAAAGCAACAATTACTTGGCATAAAATGTCTACCGATAATCAAGCTATGGCCGCTAAAACAAACCCTAATCAGATGTGATTTCATAAATCTAAATAACACATCTTCTGGAAGGTGTAATCTTGGCCTCAATTCAGATATGCGAGCAGCCACCGTTGGGGATGAATATCATTAAAAGATCTGTGTAAAATTGTGTTACCACACAGCCTAGAAACTGTAGAGCTACACATCTTTACGCCTGCCATGATTACAGCAGTGGCGAACCGTGTCTATCACAACTGGACCTTCTGTAGACCCCCACCATCCCCCCCAACCGCAAATTTGGTTGTTCTAGTCAGACGGACGTCACGGAGGCAGTCACTTTATGCGTTATCTCATTTAGGCAGATAGGATTGTCGCAGCCAATTTCCAAGTTGACTATAGTTGGCAAAGCAGTGTCCATGTAGTGAAGTAACAGCACAACACAGCACCACCACAAACAGGCTATTGATGAATGACTGTACTGGTACTGTACTGTAGCTCACTACATAATCACACACCATTAGGGCCTACTCCACTCAGCTATGACAATTACCAATGCAAAGAAAGATCATGTCAAAACTCTCAATTGAAATGCACAACAATGCTTAACAAACTCAAGACAGCCATTAACTAATCATTCAACAAGTGTGTGAAAACAAAATGCAACAACCAGCTCAACGAGACGCAACACTGAGACAAAACCAGCAAAGACAAATGAGTCTCACTCACCAATGATGTTCACTTAAAGATGAAATCCTTTTGTCCTGTCCTTCTGGATGAAAGTTTCGATAACCCGGTCATAAAGCTGATCACTGCTTTTCAGATCCCAAATAAGTTGCCTTTCAATAGCTATGGAGGCTAATGCAGTGAGATTCGGGATTGTCCTGTTCTGTTCCTCCATATGTTTTTATCCGTTTGAAGGCGGAAAATGTCCTTTCCACAGATGCGGTGGTGACGGGGATCGTTACAAATTTTTTATAATGTCAATCTTTTCACTGAATGGTCGTCTTGAAAAGGGTACTAACAACAATTCCGCAACAACATCATCTTCACCTGTTGTCATTTTGACGTAAAAAAACAATGTAGAAAAAATACTACGTAGCACTAAGCTAGATCCTCTGTCTCGAGCCAGTGAACTAAATGGACCTTCTAGCGTACCCTGGAACTGTGGGGAAATCTGAAAGAATACGCACATTGGCTATAAACCAATATATGATTGGTTGATCATATTGTCAATCCAAACGTACACTCTCATTCAGTTTAAGGGACCAACGCATTCGCGAGTACTTTGGTTGAAGGATATTCTTCCCAGCAACCCTGAAAAATATGTGAATGGTTGCAACACAAAACCACTCAAGTGCGTAGTGCAAGGACCGAGAAAGACAAACAAATCAACGTAACACTGTAATATAACAGATCAACAACACAGATACCATTCTCATTCATTAATTTTATTGAAATGTTATAAACTTTTATTATCAATTTTTTTTTGTTTCATCTGAGGGTTCCAGGGTCTTCTATGAATACCTTGAAGGCCCTGACGCTTCACCACTGGATTACAGTAATAACAAAAAAGGAATAGAATATTAAAACATATTTTAATACACAACAGTGGTAAAATTATGGATTTGCTGATGCTGGGAAAAAATCTTTCCATTGGCTTTTCTTGCAGAGGCACACGTTTTGGTGAATATATAATCTATGGCACATCTGTCGCACAACAATCTGTCATAAAAGTTGTGGCGAGCACTTAGCTTGACATGAACCTCTGGATTTGCTTATGCATGCTATCGTATCTCTCTCTCTCTAGCCATATGGACAAAATATGTTCGAAAAAGATTATGATATACAATGTTATTGCGGATAACACTGCTCTTTTTGTTTGTTTTGTCAAGTCAATGTTCAAGCTTCACATTAGAAGTCAATGTATGCCAAATGATCACATTGATACGATTACAAATAAATGTAATAAAAAAAATCCAATAAAAAAAATGGCTTTGTAAAAACGTCAGAAATATAGGCTATCTCCCAGCGGTATCCACACTTCCTGACTGGATAGTCACAGCAATCTATTTATGCTCCCATAAAGACATCCGGTTGAAGTGACTGTGTGTGATTCATTGAAAAATTTAAAAGGGAATTCATGTGAAGTGTGTGTTATTTTATGTCTCTGTGTGTACTATCTAAAGAAGTAGGGACTGTCCAACAAAGTAGGAACAGTTTGACATAGTAGAGACTGTTATTAGGGACTTTTGGACATAGTGGGGACTTTCTGACGTAGTGTGGACTGTTTGACATAGTATGGACTTTCTGACGTAGTGTGGACTGTTTGACATAGTATGGACTTTCTGACGTAGTGTGGACTGTTTGACATAGTATGGACTTTCTGACGTAGTGTGGACTGTTTGACATAATATGGACTTTCTGACGTAGTGTGGACTGTTTGACATAGTATGGACTTTCTGACGTAGTGTGGACTGTTTGACATAGTATGGACTTTCTGACATAGTGGGGACTGTTTGACATAGTATGGACTTTCTGACGTAGTGGGGACTGTTTGACATAGTGGGGACTGTTTGACATAGTGGGGACTTTCTGATGCTGTGTGGACTATTTGATAACGTGGGGACTGTTTGACAAAATGGGGACTATTTGACATAGAGGGGACTTTTTGACATAGTGGGGACTGTTTGAAATTGTGAGGATTGTTTGACAAAGTGGGGACTGTTTGACATAATCGGGACTTTTTGACATAATCGGGACTTTTTGATGGGGGGGACCATTTTACATAGTGGGGACTATTTTATATAGTGAGGACTGTTTAGATAGTGGGGACTGTTTGACATAGTGGGGACTGTTTGACATAGTAGCGACTTGCTTTGTCCTTGCTGTCTTTCATTTGGCAGGGGACATTCACTCTTCAAGAATAATGTGTTGGAGTGTGTTGCGTGGTGGCTATTGTGAATGACAAATTATCATTTTATGCCAATGAGATGAATTGTATTGAGGGCATCAACTGATGCATTTGGAGAATGTTGAAAGGGCAAACACACAAATTCCCTTTTACTTATTTCTCAGCGGCAACATCTCACATTACACACACAGAACAATGTAATGTATCTTGTGTATATCCTGCACAGAAGAATTGCCTTTCTAGCAAAAATAATTTTTTTGAAGCTATCTAAAAACAAATGACCTTCAGGCTCAGCCTTGACATTTGACCTCAACAAAGCAGAAACGCTCATAACAAAAGCTATGAGCGGATCCCCCTCATAACTTAATACAAAATACATTATCCTTGCTCCCATTATTGTTTCCATTATGGTACATAATAATCAAATGTTCTTCATTACATCTATGATACATCTTTTTAAGGTTGCCTCCTTCTCCACTGGCTTCTTTGTGAAGTGAGTTTGTCTTCTTAACTGTGAGCAGCTCGGGGGGGGGGGGGGGGGTCGAGGGGGCGAAGGCGTTTGTATCGTGAAGCCCTTGGGGCCGAGGAACACTTTGAGGTGACAGCTCTGATAAAGAGAAGACAATATCAGCCACACAGAAAACACAGGCCGACCGCCCGGACACAAATGTACAAATTGTGATATTAAAAGCAGATCCCTGTATTGGCACTCGGAAAGCCTTGACAGACTACAGCTCAAGATCACTCCACCAATCATTATTTTTCCATTTGGTCTTGGCGGGTATTGTGTAGTGTAAGAGAGATGCATCCGTCTCAAGGAAAGACTTAGTCTGAAGCATTTAGCAGTCTTAAGTCTAGCTCCGACGAGATCGACTCAACTCAGGCGCAAAAAAAGGGTTTCACAAAGGTTAGCTAATCCTGTGATATATCCCTCACGCCACACTTACTCTCAACACCTTAACGCGGCTTCAATTAATTTAGCGTTTGACGTGTATTCCTTCAGTGGACACGTTCATTTCAAAGCCAATGTCCCAGCCGCTGAGGCTGAGAACCACGGACGCATTCAATCAATGAATGTTGGACACAGAAAATGGTCCACGGTCCACGAAGGTGCTGTGAAGTTTTCAAAGGCAGTTCGATTCTAGTGCGAGGTATCTGCAGGAAGAAGAAGAATCTAAAAAAGACATGTGTTATATAAGTATAAAGCTTAGTTACTTATCATACAGAAATTACATTTCTAACACAGATCAGTGGACAAATATTTATTTATTTGTTTTTAATCATTATTTGTTTTTAACATTTCATGATGGCAGGGGAGGCAGTGCCTCCCCTGACCGCACGTCACTGTGTGGTCCTGACATTCTGAACACTCATTGGATTGTGCAAAAAATACACGCCATATCCCCTTGCCAATTGGCGAGTTCAAAACCTACTGTGCTGTGTCTGTATACTTCTCTAAACTACAAATCAAAGGCGCCCTCTGGAGATGGAGAGGGGAGAACGGGAAGGAAAACAGCCACTCGTGGAAAGCTAATGCTTGGCCCTTTGTTTGGCAACTCTCTCTCGCTCTCTCTCCCTCTTAGATAACACCAAGCTCCTGGTCGCATAGCAACCAGCCAACACAATGGATCCGTCCCTGGCGGAGGACGAGGAGGATGCATCGTGGGTAAACCACGTGTCGGTTCATCCCTCATCTGGCCGTGGTCAGCCAGACCCCCGCCCGCTGCCAGCAGGATAGCCGATTGTAGGTGTGCAGGTGTCAAGCGGACACCCGTGATGTGTATAATTTACACACAATCTGATTCCTATATGTGCATGCATAGGAACAGACCCTCCATTGTGAGCTAGCGTTGGATTTCTCTGTGTGGTTGTTTGTGGGCACATCCCTCTCGTGTTTTGATGAATTATTCAATAAGGCTTTCTTCTTCCTACTAATTCTCCCTACTGATGCAAAGCTTGATCAGTGACTTAAGATGCAAGTGATTAAGGAGCAGATATGAGGGGTTCCCTTGTTGTTTGAGGATGCCTTGATATTGTGTAGGCCAGGGCTGTTCAACTGCTTTCTTATAAGGCCCAGATATATTTAAATTGAAAATGAAGGGGGGGCCGGGAAAAAGCATGTCTATTCACAATGTGTTTATCTAACATACAAAAAAGGGCAGTCAGTGGATACATTTCTGTATCTTTAAACCTGTAATAAATTACCTCAAAAGATACAATTAAAAACTGATTCAATTAATGTGGCCGATCGAAAGATATTGTAACGGCCTGGGGAAGGCTGTGATTGGGGGGGGGCCAAGGGGAGTGGTTCCGGTTGGGCGGGATTTTAGGGGGTGTTGTTCTGGGTTTGTGTGAAGTGTGTGTGGAAACTAGCTTGATAGCTGAGGGCTAAGGGCAATAAACCTGTGTTCACTCTACTCCGTGTCCTTTGGCTCATTTCGTTACATTGGTGCCAGAAGTGACTAAGGACATACATACTACAATCCTGGAGAAATGGAACCGAAGAGGAGTTTGGAGTACCCCAGAGAGGGGAGAGTGAAGAGCGAGGAGAGCGACAACGAGCAGCATGGCGCGTGCGGCTGGTCGGCGGACGTGGATGAGGAGACGTAGAGAGCGCTGCGAGAGGCAAGTCGTCGCCTCAGAAGTGCGACAGGAGATGTTAATTAAATATCTCCTGGGGCCCCAGGTGGCGTTGTCAGGCATTTTGGTATTTGGGTGGCTCTGCCTTTAAAAACGACCACCTCGCCACACTAGCATGCAGTCTTTCACTGACAGAATCAGTGAAGGCTTTCTTTGGGTTACCAAGAATCCATGTTACACAGAGGGAGGCTAGCCGCCAGCAAAGATGTTACATTGCTCTTAGTCCAGAGGGAGGCTATGGTCCTCCTTCTCTCTTGCTCTGAACACGACCGGGCCGTTAGAGCTACCTGGTCTGTTGGTCACAGAGAGGATCTCCATTGAACCTTGACAAGCATCTGAACCCATTGGATATGTTACATTGAAGTTCAAGTGATACGTGACGCACAGTTGGAATTATTTTGTTACTGCGATGGCCTCGTTGCATATAAAACATCTGGGCTTTGGTCCCACATTACTAAATATACATTTAACAGTCCACTCCTCATTGAATTGTTGACTTTCATTTTCTGCCTTTAGCCTTTTCAATGTGTACCACATCATTTTAGCTCTCAAAACCTGTAGGCCTGTGTATCACAGTCGCTGTCTGTCGCCTGTCATGTGACATGTGTTTCGTCTTTCTGTCTGTTGACTTGAGTTGAGTCAGTCTCCCCTGGGAGAAGGGAGACTCGAACCTGAGGACCCTCTAAAGCAGTGGTCCCCAAACTAAGGCCCGCGGGCCGGATACGGCCCGCCTCCACATTTGGCCTGGCCCCCTGAACAATACCAGAGACGCATTATGATTTTTTTTATATATTTTATATATATATAATTCTTTTTTATTTGTTCATCAGTTCACACTGATGAAACATACATAGGTAAGATCACACTTTTCTGAGTATAAACAAATTTAATCATAATAAAATCTACTGGGATAAAATCCATCTCCACAACCATACTGGTAGTGAAATGTATTGTGCTGTGTAGGTGCTGTATCACTTAGTTCGGTTTCTCAGCCTGCTTGCTTTGTGGTTTTCACAGGGAAGTTGATGAGAGAGAGCTGCAAACAGCGGTGTCTACAAGCCTACTGGAACCTACAAAAGGATTATAAGGAAGGAACACAAGAACTTTGAGAGACTGCTCATATGAGTCATTTGAGTAAGAGATTCTGCTCTGACAACTAAGCTAAACTTTTACCTGTTAAGATTGTGCACGGCACAACAGAAAGTTAATGTTCAGTGGACTTTTTTTCTGTGAAGAACCCAGAGAGGGTTATTTGGTTATTATTGATTTCATAAATAGTGTTATTATATATTTCCCGACTTTATTTTTTCTGTGAAGAACCCAGAGAGGGTTATTTGGTTATTATTTATTTCACAAATAGTGTTATTTATTTCCTGACTTTTTTCTGTGAAGAACCCAGAGAGGGTTATTTGGTTATTATTTATTTCATAAATAGTGTTATTTATTTCATTAATAGTGTTATTATTTATTTCCTGACTTTTTTTTCTGTGAAGATCCCGGAAAGGGTTATTAATATTTGGTTATGTGTGGCTTTCTGGAAAACAATAAATGTTTACGTTTAGGCACCCCTGCGATCGTCACACTTTTTCTGTTACAAACTGACCCCGGCCCCCATCAGAGAAGGGAAAAGTTATGTGGCCCTCACAGGAAAAAGTTTGGGGACCCCTGCTCTAAAGCATTAATCAACCCCCACTCCGTCATTAGTCACTTTGCTGGTCTTGTTGAAAACCTAATCATCTCCATATCTCTCTCTCTCTCTCTCTCTCTCTCTCTCTCTCTCTCTCTCTCTCTCTCTCTCTCTCTCTCTCTCTCTCTCTCTCTCTCCTCTCTCTCTCTCTCTCTCTCTCTCTCTCTCTCTCTCTCTCTCTCTCTCTCGCCATCTTGTCAGATCCAAGTATGTTGCATTGTTTTGCTCTCTTTTTGCTAACTAGGTCTGAAAAATAACACAAGCCTTAGACCCTTAGTCAAAGTGACGATGTTTGTTTACCTCTACTAGAGTTAATTGAAACATCACCATCACCGATGGGAGTTTGTTTGTCCACTGGTCTTAGAGCTGGTGTTTAAAATACAACTCTGGACACCATTCTCACTGTCCTCGTGCCTTATATAAACGCCATCCCTTATGTAGAAATGTGCAAACCAACTAGAGCATGTAATCTAAATCCAAATCTGAAGGATTGTATCCTCTTTATTGGTCATATACATGATCCTAGTATAAGGAGCAGTAGGCAGCTATTGTATACAGCGCCCGGGGAGCAGTGTAGGGGATCTGGTGCCTTGTTCAAGAGCACCTCGGCAGTGCCTAGGTGTTTAGGGGACTTGAACCGCGACCTCCGCGGTTCCCCGGCCAAGTCCCAACAGACTATCCTTCCGCTCATGTAGACGACATGTGCCGTCATGGACGCCCTGTTTACGAGTACATGGGTGGATGGATAATTGAGTACACGAGCAACGGCACAAAATCCTGTTTGCCACCAAAGCCCCATTACCCGAGCCCCGCCCCCTTGCTTGAGAAGCCTGTATTCCCCCTGAACTCCGTGAACCCCTTGTCACGGTGATAGATGTACAGCCATTTTCACAGAGAAGGGCAGCGGAAAAAAAGCCACAAAACATATCCTTTTTTTCCCCATTGTTCATCGGAAAGTGAAATCCCTCCCCCTCATCTCCTCCCTCTCATCTCCTTCACCTCCACCACCACCACCACCACCACTCCCAAGAGGTGACCGCTGGTGTTTTTTTTTCTAAAACAAGAGGAATGAAAGAAAATAAACAGATCGATAAAGATTCTAATAAAAGGTAAGGGGCTTGGCGGCGACAGACAATGTCGGACCTTCCCCTCCACCCCAGAGGCCGCTGCAGGCGTTAGCCTGACGCTCGCAGAGGGCTCATGTTTCTTAGTGCTGAGGAGACCCAATAGGGGACACTCCAAGGCTTTCATTAAAAACGCCGTCCTGCTCTTCCTCGGAGACCGTTCTTTAATGGAGTCTCGGAGCGCTTCCTCTCGAGCCATGAAGGATGTTTTCCCGCTCTTTCTGGCTCGCTGTGTGCACAAAGGGATTAGCTTTATCTCCAACAGGGGGTGTGGGGATGTGTTGTTTTCGTACGTGTTACCAATCAAATCACAGATGTTTTTTTTCTTTATTTGAAAACGGTCTGTCCACTAGTAGAGCTTTAACCTTGTTTTTTACACTTGCCATGTGGCACCTTTCGTTGGAGCAGAGATTTGATTTTAGAAGACGACGGTGGACAACAACCGTGTATCTCTGCTGTGTTTGGTATTTGATAGTGTTTTATAGTTACCTCCTCGAGTTTTGGGGTCTTTCAAATAAGTTAATGTTCACCGTGAAGGCAGATTTATTGATAAAGTGTGGATTAAATACACATGATTTGATTGATCCATCCCGGATGACGTCACAGCTAATTGTGTGTCTGCTGTCAACAATTCTATTTATTGCTGGTGAATTCAAAATTAATGAATTGTGAAGGCTGCTGACGGTGTTCGCAAAGGAGCGCAATGAAGTGAATTGTGTTGTCAAAAGATCGGCACCACAATCAGATTTTGAATACTTAACACAGAATTATCCACAAGTTGTCCTCAGTTTTAACACAGTTCCAAGTCAGGATAATTGGTTTAGCGACCTGAATCACAATTATTCCCCATGCTGGTACTGGTTGATCCAGCAATTAGACCGGGCCACATAGTACTGTACAGTTAGGTGCTGGGTGTGCTATCAGGTGATGCTAATAAGGTGGCATGGATGACTTTCTTTTTTTTGAGTCAGTGTCACTACTGTGAATGTGGAAAATCTGCCTGTGGGACTCAGGGAAACTGGTCTTAACCTGAAAGAAAATTACAAATTTTGGGACGTAGCTTGGCTTGTTTGGCGATATATCCTCACTGCTACCCTGTATTCCCTGCCACTCACAGTGTGTCTTTCTAGACGTTCAAAATAACCACAATGCTCCTTCCTCCATCTGTGCACCAAGGGCTCTATTTTTCCTTTCCTGACCTTTTCTTTTTGGTAGCCCCCCCACCCCTATCTTAACTCCCAGATCCTCCCAGCCCATAGACTGCATTGGTACCTTAGATCTCTCCAGGAACCCCTGGCCTCCAGCTCCCCTCTTATGCCTCATTTCCACCAAGCTGTTTTGAGGGCTGGTTCGGAGCTTGCGCGTCATCTCGAACCAGTTCTTTACGCTTCCACCGCAAAGGAGCCACTTTCTGGCCCGGTTAAGTGGTGCCTGAGCGGCTCCACTTCGAAGCTGGGCTAGCCAGCAGGCTCCACTACGTCAGGGGCTGGGGGCGGGGCTTATCGGACAAACTCAAAACAAACTCAAAGTTTTTGAGTTTTTAAAACCGCCATTTTTAAAATCACTAAGATTCGCCGTGGACGTGAAGGTGACAGTGGTCCGTGGACGAGACAAACTGCGTTTGTTTGCGTTGTTGTCCTCGGCAGAAGGTCACAATAAACTAGAGGAGCTTCTAGAAAAACCGCTATTAGAAAAACTACAGTGCGAGATGTCTTCAGCGGGGGACAGAACCGAGGAGCTAATCGATAAACTGGACGATACGAGGTGCTAATCGATAACAAACTGGACGATACGAGGAGCTAATCGATAACAAACTGGACGATACGAGGAGCTAATCGATAACAAACTGGACGATACGAGGAGCTAATCGATAACAAACTGATGATCCACTGCTGTCACTCAGGTCCTGGTAAGTTTTACTTTATAAATATGTCCCGTGTTGCCAACCTGCTTTGTATTTATAATCTGTTTAGCGAGCTACTCATTATCACATCAATGTTATGTTCCTATCATCAGAAATGAGGAGCTATGATTGCTAGGCTTCTGTTAGCCGATATTAGCCTTGATAACAACGTCAGGATGCTACTTTCTAAAAACAGTAAAGTGTAATGGAGTCATGTTTTAATGCACTTTTCTTTTGTTTTAGTTGTTTATGGAGTCGTCTCCCTCGACGATGTCGATGCGGAGCTACCGCCCCACTGGGCTGCAGCTCACCCAGGAGCCCCTCAGCCCCTCGGAGCTTTATTAACATTGACTTATTACACTGCACTCTACACTTTTACATTTTGTGATTACTGTATATTGTGTATTTAATGTTGTTTTTTTAAATAAAACATTTCTATTTTTCATACAATGTCCGCTTCATTATGCTTTATCAACCGAGAAATATAATACAAGATGACAGTTTTGAAGAAGAAAAGGCAAATGGTCCCTTCTGTTTAAGTACTCTATTAATGCAGCTCTAACGTCAAGTCCATTTAGCACTAAAGACGAGCAGCTGTTTGTAGCCTCAAAGCCAGGAGCAACACTTTTACATCCATCATGTACCACTGTTGTGGAAGTTGGCGCTAACGCTGCTGGGAAAGCAGAGACGTTAACAGTGACGTCATGACGTGGCTCTCTCGGCGAAAAAGTCAGTGGAAACGCAAACCGGTTCTTAGAGGCCTCGCGAGTTGAACCAACTGCGAACCAGCTCTAGCGCTACCCGAGAGCTAGAACTAGGCTTGCTTGGTGGAAACGAGGCATTCGATTCTTGTGGTGGGTGAAAGTCCTCACGCATCCTCCTTTATCGTGGGTTCCCTGTGAGCCACTATGCATGGACCCCATTAGTCTGCGGCGATGATGTTTCCTTTTAGCCTAATTTGCATCTGTGCTCGTGGTGCGTGTGTGGGTATGTATGTGCGTGCTTGTGTGCATGGTGCATGCGTGCGTGAAGGAAGACTGAGGAGCTTGGATCGTGGGACTTCAGGAAAAAGAGAGGAGAGCACAGCCCTATCTCCAATCGACAGTGTTGCAGTAGAGAGGGTCAGCAGCTTCAAGCGCAGAGCGCTTAACAGGGTTGGGTGGGACGCGCCCAGTATATCGTTGGAGTGAGCTACCATCCCTCCTGGATATATACAACAGTGGTGAGTTGCAAGGCCCAAACGCATCATAAAAGACAATGCCCACCCCAGCCACGAACTGTATCACTTTTACCGTCAGGCAGGCGATACCGCAGTACACGTGCTGACAAATAGACTCCGAGGATTAGGCCTCCACACAGTAAGGCAAATCAGGCTGCTGAACAAGGGAGTTATAGCATATAACAATGTATATTTTATTACATGATTTATATATTACATATTGCCATCTTTCTGGGCAGATATATTGAATTTTATAAATTCATTTTTTTTTATTTATCTTTATTCTATTCTGTTTTATCTATTTTTATCTTATTTTTATAACTGCTGTCTGTGCTCGGGTATGGCATATACGATTTCACCCCACTGCAATATTACTTGACTTGACTGACTGACTTGACTGATATGGCTGGATATTTACTTTGATTTGAAGCAAGTGCACGTGAGCATGAGGGCTGCATGGCCTATCACTGTGTGCACAAGATGCAATACACACATGACCTGAGGGGGCCAGTGCAGAGGCAGTATACGGATGGACAAGGTCATGTGTCAGCACGACAACAGACAGCAGCATATTTGTGTAGGCATCGCCGTGTCCACTTTGTCTGCCCTGATCTCAGAATTAACAAGATAGTCACCTCCTCGAGTGTCTCAATGTGTATTGTTTACACGTTTATTGTTTATCGTGCAAATATGGAAATTCTATCCGGTTTGGGTTCTCTGGTGCGCCCTCTAGTGGAATCCTCAAGTGGCACGCAAATGACATAGGCAAGCATGTCAATTATTGTTTGTCTACGCGAACGCATGGTTCAAAATCAAGTCTATCTTAGCCTAGCCATAGCACCGTTGCCTGTTCCAGCCCCCTACCTAAGACCTGTCAATCCCCATATATAAAGTTGTAACAGTTTGGATGAACAGATTGAACAAAAATATATTGAAGATCTCCGATTCGCACTAAGGATCAGCCTGGGACCGTTCATTCATTGTTTAGCTCACCGCCCATCTCGCACTTCTAAGAGCGCAAGCCGGAACCAAAGATGGTTCCGACACACAGAGTGTGTATTGCGCTGTAAGCGGCAATCTCGGAGGAGGAGTTGCCGGAGTTGCCGAGTTGCCGATCGGAGGTCCCCTGAGGGGGGACTGGGGGGCGCAACTAAGAGCCCCATCTGCCCCTGCTATTTGCCCATAGCTGGGACAGTGGTTGGCAGGCGCCAGGGCGTGTCCACACACCGGTGGGCCTGCGCGCCTTGCCTCTGGGGCCCACTGTTGCTCCGAGATCCCCTGCAGTTTAGCCTGGGACCTCACGGTACCCAGTTACCGTGTGTGGCCACATGGAGGCACTGCAGAAGTCTTGGCGGTGGAGCGGCTTTGTACCAGCAGGAGGAGACTTACACACTCGGCTCCTCTTTTCACCCTCCGGGAGGGCTAGCCGGCGGCAGTAGCTGAAAGCAGAGTAGCAAGCAGCATGCACTAACTACAAGCACTACTACCACAGATCTACTGCACTACGCATCACACAGCCCTGCATGCAAGCACACACACAAAAAGCGCTTTAGATTAAAGCACTATATAAAAAAGCACACTTTACCATTGCACACACACGCACACACACTCACTCACACAATGTAAAGTGCTTTGGGTGTCTTGAAAAGCACTATATAAATGCAATGAATTATTCTTATTATTATTACCTCCCGGAGGGGAAGAGGGCAAACAGTCCATGGTTGAGGTGAGAGGTGTCTTTGACAATTTGTTGTGCCTCTCTCAGACACTGTTTGAGGTGGATAGTGTCTATTGCAGGGAAGAGTAATCCAACGATGCATTGGGCTGTTTTCACCACACTCTGCAGCACTTTCCGGTCAGAAACAGTGCAGTTGCTAAACCACACTGTGATGCAGTTGATGCAGATACTTTCAATGGCACACCGGTAAAAGTTCCCCAGAATCTGAGGGGACAGGTGAGCTTTCCTCAGTCTCCTCAGGAAGAAGAGATGCTGGTGAGCCTTCTTTACCAGTGAGGTAGTGTTGAGGGACCAAAAGAGGTTCTTGGAGATGTGGACCAAATTTTAGGAGAGCCAGGACCAACCTCTCGAAGCACTTCATGATGATGGGGGTGAAGGCATCAATGCGGAAGTCATTGAGGCTTGCTGCAGAGGTTTTGTGTTTTGGCACTGGCACAATCGAGGTGGACTCAAGGCACGCTGGGACAATTGCCTGAGCTAGTGACATGTTGAAAATGTCAGTATGGACCTCAGTCAGCTGCTCAGCGCAGTTCATGAGCACGCAACTGGGGATGCCATCAGGATCAGCTCAGAGAAGAGGGTGTTCCCCTGGTGAGCAGTTTGTGTTTGTCCCGGTCGAAGCGGGCATAGAAATGATTGAGCTCATCAGGGAGGGATGAGTCAGTGGTTGGGGGGGAGTTGTTGGAGGGTTTGTAGTCCGTAATGGCCTGGATTCCCTGCCACATGCGTCGGGGATCAGAGTTGTTGAAGTAGTCTTCAACCCTACGCTTGTGCTTGAGCTTGGCCAGCTTGATGCAATTGTTCAGGTTATCCCTGGATAAACAGTAGGCCTGTGCATTGCCCGACCTAAAAGCAGCGTCACGTGCCTTTAGGAGTAGGCGGACCTCTCTGTTCATCCACAGCTTCTGGTTGGGAAATGTTGTGATCTGTTTGAGAGTGGTGACAGTGTCAATGCTGGAGTTGATATAATCCAAAACAGAGGAGGTGTAGGTGTCGATGTCGGTGTGGGAGTCCAGGTTGGACTGGGAGGCAAACAGACTCCAATCCGTGTGTAGAAACCGGTTCTGCAACTCTGCTCCCTCAGGTAACACTTTGACTGTCCTAACGGTGGGCTTCACACGCTTGATGAGTGGCGTGTACTTAGGCAGCATGAACAAAGAGACATGATCACTCTGTCCAAGATGGGGGAGGGGGACAGCTTTGTAAGCATCAGCCTTGTTGGTGTAAACATGGTCTAATGTTCTGTCTCCTCTTGTAGAGCCGGAGACATGCTGGAGAAATTGGGAGAGCACAGTCTTTAAGTTGGCATGATTGATATTGATCTGATCTGTCTGCTCTGTGTAGAGTGAGCCCCATTAGCTCAATAGCACGATTAGCTCACGTCGGCGATTCCGCTGTTAAGCCATGATTCTGTGAAAATCCCGTTTAATCCATTTATGGTTGATTATCCGCAGCCGCAGTTCATCAATTTTGTTCGCAAGAGACGTTTTCTCTGCGGGAGATGGGTCCGGTCAGCTGGCTGTGCTGTGGTGAGATTCACCGGAGTTTCAGCGTGGAGTTGAAGATCGGCGATTAAGTTGCCAGAATGTTGTAATCCAATTTCAAAATTATTGTCTAGGGTGTACGTAATAAAAGCAAGAATGTTCTGTGTGAACCGAATTGCTAGGTATATTACCGCTAACCTGCAAAAACTGGTCAGACACTGGGCGTTGCAATGAATACACGCCACCATCTTGGTCTTAATATGAGTCAAATCAAGTCAATTTTATTTGTATAGTTCTTAATCACAGGAAAAGTCTCAAAGGGCTTCACAGGCCACATGTTTACAACACCCCCCAAACACCAGGGCCTAAGGGCAAAAAAACTCCCTTAATTATGGAGGAGAAGGAATGCAGAGTGGGGGGTCCCTCCTTTCAGGGATGGTTCAGGATTGCAATGGGTGCCATAAGTGACATACATAGTAATGAATACATAGTAAAGGAAACCCAAAAAATAGAATAGAATTTGTGTGTGTTGTGTGATGTGAGAGAGTACTGCTTCATACTCGTGTTGTGTTCTAATATGAGATGAATACTGCTTCATAGACGTGTTGTGGTTTAAGAAAACAACAGCATCTCAGATTTCGCTGTGACATGCATTTGAATAAAGTAAAGACTGGAATATACATTGCATTCTTATCTAATTTATTCAGGGGGTTGGGGGGGGGGGTTGGGCGTCTGTGTGTGTATGTATGACTGGGTTCTGTACGTGTGTATGTGTGTGTGTGGCTGTGTGTGTGTGTGTTTTAGTTGTGTGTTTCAGCTGTGTGTTCATCTGTATTTTTGCGGGTAACGCTGCTGTGTGTGTATTTCTGCTGTGTGAGTGTCCTGGCCTGTGTGTGCCGTGTGTATGTATGACTGGGTTCTGTACGTGTGTGCGTGTGTGGCTGTGTGTGTGTCCTGGCGTGTGTGCCGTGTGTATGTATGACTGGGTTCTGTACGTGTGTGCGTGTGTGGCTGTGTGTGTGTCCTGGCGTGTGTGCCGTGTGTATGTATGACTGGGTTCTGTACGTGTGTGTGTGTGTGGCTGTGTGTGTGTCCTGGCGTGTGTGCCGTGTGTATGTTCCCGACTCTCTGTATGTTACTCTCTCTCATCCCTCTTTCCCTGCTCATTGTCTCCCGCCTCCACCGGACACACTAAGAACCAGCACATCCAAATGGCTGGCTGAAAATGCTATTAAAAAATGTGTTCCAGTTGGCTCATGCGTGGCATCTCCAAGGACACATGTGCAAACAATTAGAAATGCACACACACACACACACACACACACACACACACACACACACACACACACACACACACACACAGTCACCTTAGTCAGACACAAGCTCATACACACACACACATCGGTGCTAGCACAGCCATACACTCATCGGTGCACCACGCTTACACACTCAGACACACTCAGACTCCTCCACTCTCTGGCGGTGTTGAGAGGAGAACCAAACAACACTGTGAGAGGACGGACCTTTCTGGAAGTTTTGGATATTAGTGAGCTTTGTGTGTGTGTGTGTGTGTGTGTGTGTGTGTAAGGGGGGGGGTTGGAGAGCGACAGGGTGTATAAATGGAAGAGGAGCGGAGAAGGAGGAGGTTGGGCGGATGGTCAAGGGAGACAGAGGCCAAGAAAATCAGATCACAGCTTTTCAAGAACAGAATGAAATAAAAGGCTTTTAGGACAAGGGGGTTTGAAGGGCCACCATATGCTGCTGAAGGAACCCAGCTGAGAGCAGCTGCAGAGGTCCCTTCAATGTCCAAGATGATGAGAGGGGAGGAGCTAAGGAGACAGGATGATGAGAGGGGAGGAGCTAAGGAGACAGGATGATGAGAGGGGAGGAGCTGAGGAAACAGGATGATGAGAGGGGAGGGGCTGAGAAGACAGGATGATGAAAGGTGGGGGGCTGTGAGGATGATGAGAGGGGAGGGGCTGAGAAGACAGGATGATGAAAGGTGGGGGGCTGTGAGGATGATGAGAGGGGAGGGGCTGAGGAGACAGGATGATGAGAGAGGGCTCAGGCTGACGATATAGGATGATGAGAGGGGAGGGGCTCTGAAGAGACAGGTTCATGAGAGGGGAAGAAAGAAAAGTCAAGTCAACCAAGAAAAATTTAAGAAACATACTCACAGATCCACATAGACATTGTGGACTCAAGTTAAAAGTTAAAATTACGTCATCAGTACTGAAATGACTTCATCGTTGCTGAAATGACATCATCTGTGCTGAAATAACATCTGTGTTGAAATTAC
This sequence comes from Muraenolepis orangiensis, assembly GCA_027704905.1. Classification (NCBI taxonomy): domain Eukaryota; kingdom Metazoa; phylum Chordata; class Actinopteri; order Gadiformes; family Muraenolepididae; genus Muraenolepis; species Muraenolepis orangiensis. Next base: position 20,284,065 of record CM051014.1, read on the forward strand.
GTCATTGGGGCTGAAAATTACATCATCTGAGCTGCAATGATGTTGTTGGGAATGGAATGACATAATCGGGGCTGTTATGATGTCATTGGGACTAGAATGATATCATGGGGGCTGTAATGATGTCATTGGGAATATAATGACATTAATGCCATTAAAATGGCATTAAAATAAAGTTATTTTTGCCAAGCCTTCCATTCGTCGTGTCTGCATCTCTGTAAAACCACACTCATTTAGTAAAGGTGTTTACTAAATAAGGGTGAATGAGGGTTTAAATAAAGTGTTTGCTAACAATGCTCACCCAATAAATATAGTCTTTATAGCTTTTGCCAAACACAAGGTCACCTTTTGTTTATTTTTCACAAATGTGAATAAATACACAAATCTTTTGAAGAATTGTGTTGCAGCGCCCAGGTATTATATCATATTTCAATCAAGACTGGTGTATTTAGGGCTTCGATTTAATGTTTAAAAGTGAAGCAAAACGACCGCTGACGTCCTCTTTTAAAGGACTGTCGCTTTTCCATTATGGTGCTGTTATGGTTAGCACCGCTTGCTAGCACGTTAACGGTCTCATTCTGGTGATTTACCAAATGGCCTCACCTCTATCTCTCCCCCACTCCCCCTTTTTCTCTCTCTTCTTCTCCGAGGTCTTGCTCTCTATCTCGCTGTACATTATATAAGTCATGGTTCAGCTCCATTTGAACCCAGTCCATTAGATCAAATCTCTTTTCTTTGCCTACTTTAACTCAATTATCCCGATCTCTCTCTCTCTCTCTTTCTTTCTTTCTTTCTTTCTTTCTTTCTTTCTTTCTTTCTTTCTTTCTTTCTTTCTTTCTTTCTTTCTTTCTTTCGACTCGGACGTCCCGCCCGAAGTCACAGCTGGATTATCTCCGACCATCTTGGGCACGATTACACGCAAGCGTAGCAGGAAGAAGCGAGGGAAGCGAGCTGGCATGCTAGTAAGGCTGAGACATGGATGTCGGAGGGGGTTTCCGACGCAGCTATCGAGCCGAAGGGATTTTCCGTCCAGCAACCGATCGCTGTGAGGGATGTCCAATGCTGGTCGGACCAATCGGACTCTATGCTGCAGGATTGCTTTGATCGCGCTGACTGGCACATGTTCCACGTTGCCTCGGACAATAACATCAACGAGTACGCGCCGTCGGTCACCGGGTGCTGATCGTGGACTTCAGGAAGCAGAGAGGAGAGCACAGCCCTATCTCCATCGACGGTGTTGCAGTAGAGAGGGTCAGCAGTTTCAAGTTCCTCGGCGTGCACATCTCCGAGGACCTCACATGGTGCGGACGGCCCAGTATATCGTTGGAGGTGAGCTCCCCTCCCTCCTGGATATATACAACCAGCGGTGTGTGGCCAAGGCCAAACGCATCATAAAAGACATTGCCCACCCCAGCCACAAACTGTATTCACTTTTACCGTCAGGCAGGCGATGCCGCAGTATCAAGTGGCGTACAAATAGACTCAGAGACAGCTTCCACAGTCAGGCCATCAGGCTGCTGAACAAGGGCGTATAGCATATAACAATGTATATTTTATTACATTGATTTATATATACATATTGCTCTTTTTCTGTGCCGGAAAAGAGCATTTTATGAATTGCATTTTTTTTTGTCGTTGGGTATTGCACATAAGATTTTCACACCACTGCTTTATACTTGTGTAAACTGTGAAGTGACAATAAACTTGACTTGACTCTCTCTCTCTCTCTCTCTCTCTCTCTCTCTCTCTCTCTCTCTCTCTCTCTCTCTCTCTCTCTCTCTCTCCCTCTCTCTCTCTCTCTCTCTCTCTCTCTCTCTCTCCTCTCTCTCCCTCTCTCTCTCTCTCTCTCTCTCTCTCTAACCCTAACTGCTCCTGACCTTGCTGTCTGTCTCCTTGCATGGCCGACACCACCGTTGGTGTATGAATGCAACCCTACCTGCCTTTGGAGGAGAGTATAACGTTCATAAACTGCTTGGCAGAGACAATAAACATAGGATTGTATTTGTAGTTTACTTGTTTTTTTCTAACCCTAACCTATAACACTCGCTGACAAAATGGCATACATAACTATGTTGAAAATCATATAAGGGGTTTACTGCCCCTTTAACATTTCTTTCTTTCATACAGCAAAAAAACAAAAACTGTTCCATAAGGCTATGCATGTGCACACCTGCATGCAATGTTCCCTTTATAAATCACCGCCTCAAGTCCCGAGCCCCCACCCCCTACGTAACCCTCTTTGTGTCCACCCCCCCAACAGAGGAGAGCGAAGTCACCTAGGTGGAGAATGGAAACTGAACTGAATAGACATGTCAACATTACTGCAACAACCCTAAAGACAAACAAGGCTAAAATGTATTATTGAGCATATGAAAACATGTCCCAAGAATTAGCTTCATCCTTTTAATCACAGGGCTGCGGAACCACTCTTGGAAACACTCCAATTCCTCCTCGCTGTCGAGGGGGAATTGGAACTCTTCGGGCATCTCGTAATTTGGGGCGTGCAGGCCTGACCCAACTTTTGCCATGAGTATATTCATAGTTCCTGCTAATTGGTTGACCTGCTGCTTAATATTTTCTAGCAGCAACAGGCCATGCAGCTCCGGAGCTGAATTAATGTGGAAAGAGAAGAAAAATATATTTGATGGGGCAAGTCCATATAATGCTTAGTCAGTAAATATAATTTTGTCATCACTTCTAAATTTAAAACTTAGCCTAACCATTCTAAATATACTACTATCTGGAGATGTGTGCTGTATAGGGGTTGGAATCACAGAGCAACTCAAGATACATTACCATCACGATACATGGCCCACAATAATGATGGTATCTCGATACAGCGATTCTGAAATACTTTTATTTGAAAAATATCCCATTGAAGGAACAGGAAAACCATATATGGGCTCATTTCAATTTGTCTTACCTGTGCAGGGAATCGGGCCACTATCACCCCCAACCCTAAATGTGGGTCTGAATAGATCTTGGTCATTTCTTGGTGTTGTGGGCCCCTTTAATTGGGTGAAATGATCCCTTCCTCCTTGGTCCTGTCCATTGGCTATTTGGCAAAAGGCAAATAAATGGTCATTAGCAGATTATGAATAAAAAGACAAGAACTTGGTAGCACAAACATATAAACTGAATGACTGTAATACATATAAGACAGGTTTAAGAAATAAACAGTATATATGTTTTACATATGTATATATATGCTTTACATTAGGATCAATTCAGCAACAGCAATAACATACAGTTGAATCGCCATCTCTCAAACTCTTTCAACAAAAACTTAGCATTATGAAGGGGGATTTATTGCAGGACTGTTGTAATACACTACATTAGCTTTCCCTAGATGTACCTCGTAAACTGGGTGTGTGCGGGTGCATATATATCAGTGGAGGCTGGTGGTTGTGAGAGTAGGGGAGGAAGGAAGGTGCCTCACTATACATTTTGACAGTGGGTCATTTTAGCAAATAAGCCAAACAGAATTAAAACCGATTGTGATCTGAGGGGGAAGAAGTGTTGTTTTGATGAAAAATTGATATTTAGTGATTAATCCATTCATGATGAAAATCTGAAAATCTGAATAGAAGTTTCATGCACAGTGGCGATGAGCTATCGAAGAAACCTAACAGAATTGAAATTGAGTGAGCTTTGAGGGAAAATCGTTTTTTGTGTAAAGTATATTTACCTGTATTTAATTCTAATAAGACATACTATCATAAAGTAAAACCAGTAATACACGTAAATCACGTCAATTGTCTAATCGTGACCCAAAGTAATACCACCTTGTCAAGGTCAGCCATACTTTCTGTTTACGTTTGGCGTCTTGCACCTAGAACGCTTTGAGGTCGGAACTCAAGTTTCAAATTTAAAATCAATTAAAAGTAAATGACACAAGTTTTCTGGAACGCGGAATTATTATGAACGACACACGATAGATCCTTGCATGATGACAACCCGACCCCCAAAACTCAGATTGGGTATTCACCAGCGCAGTGAGCTCTGCTGATTGGTTCACAGAGCCTCTGGCTAGACCCACCCTAAGGGATGAAAAGGGAGGATCGTCCTCCCTTAGCGCCGTACACACTCATGTTAAACCAGAGTCACTGACTCATAGGTTGGGTATCTAGTAAGAACAGAGGTAATATTTGAGTGACAAAAAACAATATTTGTATTATAACCAATAACTTACTAGTGTGCATACCCTTTGGAGTATGGTGCCGTACAAGATGGCTGCCGTGTCGTGAGCTCCCGCACGACGACGCAGTTTTTTGTTATTTATTATTTTTATCGCAACTATTTATAACTAAATTAACTAATTATTTTTGTTCAGGAAGTTAGCAGCACGTTCACTTATAACTTTTGCACACTTCGGGAGATCAGATCGACAGTCGCTCGCCGCCTACCGGAGTTTTTTCATTCTTTCGACTCGGACGTCCCGCCCGAAGTCTGGATTATCTGTGACCATCTTGGGCACGATTACACGCAAGCGTCGCCGGAGGAAGCGAGGGAAGCGAGCCGGCGTGCTAGTCAGGCTGAGACGTCGATCCGATCGACCCCCACTACCCACCATTCTACTGGCTAATGTACAGTCTCTGGACAATAAGTTAAGCGAGCTACAGGCTCATATTCAATTCCATCGGGAAACTAAGGACAATTGTATCATCTGCCTTACGGAGACATGGATGTCGGAGGGGGATACCGACGCAGCTATCGAGCCGACGGGCTTTTCCGTCCACCGGGCGGACAGAACAAAGGCTCTCTCCGGTAAAGATCGCGGAGGGGGGGGGGTATGTCTCATGATAAATAGATCTTGGTGCAACCAAAGTCATGTACATCCCCTCAAATATTTCTGTTCCCCGGACCTGGAGTACCTGATGCTTATGTGCCGTCCACACTGGCTACCTCGGGAGTTTACAGCGGTAACCGTGACCGCTGTTTACATTCCCCCACAAGCCAACACGGACACAGCGCTGAAGGAACTGTACGGGGCTATCAGCGAAACAGGAGTCGGCACACCCCGAGGCTGCTCTCATCGTGGCGGGGGACTTCAACAAGGCGAACCTGAAGAAGGTTCTCCCGAAGTTCTACCAACACATAACGAGCAACACACGGGGCGAGCAAATCCTCGACCACTGCTACACTCCCTTCCGTGATGGCAAATCAGACCACCGCTCTATCCAGCTACTCCCCGCCTGTAGGCAGAGACTGAAGCAGCAACCGATCGCTGTGAGGGAGGTCCAATGCTGGCCGGACCAATCAGACTCTATGCTGCAGGATTGTTTTGATCACGCTGACTGGCACATGTTCCGCGTTGCCTCGGACAATAACATCAACGAGTACGCGTCGTCGGTCACCAGGTTCATCAAGAAGTGCATAGATGACGTTGTTCCGACCAAGTCGGTTCGGATATATCCCAACCAGGAATATACCGTGGAATAACGGCGATGTTCGCGCTGCCCTACATGCGCGTAACGCCGCCTTTGGCTCCGGGAATACGGAGGAATATACGAGAGCCCGTTACGACCTCCGTAAGACCCTCTTCACTGCCAAGCGAAGAGACAGAGTGGAAGATAAATTCAAGAACCAGGATGCGAGGGGTATGTGGCAGGGGCTGCAGACGATAACAAACTTCAGAGGGAGAACCAGTTGTGTAGAGAACTCCTCTACCTCCCTCCCAGGAGAGCTAAATACTTTTTTGCTCGGTTCGACGTAAACGGCAGCCCGCGGAAGCCAGCACCGACTGAGGAGACCAGCCAGCTGCGCATCTGGGAGGCGGATGTGCGCCGCACCTTCAAGCGGCTGAACATCCGTAAGGCGGCAGGCCCCGACGACATCCCGGGCCGCGTCCTCAGAGCATGCGCAGACCAGTTGGCAGGAGTCTTGGCAGACATCTTCAACCTCTCCCTGTCCCAGGCTGTTGTCCCCGCGGTCTTCAAAATGTCCACCATCGTGCCTGTCCCTAAACAACCCAAGGTAACATGCCTGAATGACTATAGACCTGTAGCCCTCACCTCGATCGTTAGCAAATGCTTCGAGAGGTTGGTCAAGGACTTTATTTGCTCCGTGTTACCTGCCACGCTGGACCAATGGCAATTTGCTTATCGTCAAAATAGATCCACGGACAACACAATTGCCATGGCCCTCCACAATGCCCTTTCCCACCTGGAGGGAAAGAACTGTTATGTGCGAATGCTGTTTGTGGACTACAGCTCAGCGTTCAACGCAATAGTTCCTGCCAAGCTCGACACCAAGCTGAGAGGTCTAGATGTACCCCCATCCACGTGCAGCTGGATACTGGACCTCCTGTCGGACCGCCGCCAGGTGGTGAGGATGGGCAGCACCACATCAGAGCCACTGACCCTCAACACGGGAGCCCCCCAGGGATGCGTGCTGAGCCCTCTCCTCTACACCCACGACTGCATGGCTATGCACAGCTCCAACGTCATCATCAAGTTTGCTGACGACACGACAGTGATGGGCCTGATCGCCAGCGACGACAAGACAGCCTACAGGGAGGAGGTTGGATCGCTGGAGCAGCGATCCAACCAGGAGAACAGCCTCGCCCTCAACGTCAAGCAGCTCTGAGGACGCGGCCCGGGATGTCGTCGGGGCCTGCCGCCTTACGGATGTTCAACCGCTTGAAGGTGCAGCGCACATCCGCCTCCGAGATGTTCAGCAGGTTGGTCTCCTCAGGCGGCACTGGCTTCTGCGGGCTACCATTCACGTCAAACCGAGCAAAAAAAGTATTTAGCTCTCCTTGGAGGGAGGTAGAGGAGTTCTCTACACAACTGGTTCCCCCTCTGAAGTTCGTTATCGTCTGTAGCCCCTGCCACATACCCCTCGCGTCGTGGCTCTTGAATTTCTCCTCCACTCTGTCCTTGTACTGCCGCTTGGCAGTGACGATGGTCTTACGGAGGTCGTAACGGGCTCTCGTATATTCTCCATATGCATTGGACCTCCCTCATAGTGATTGGTTGCTGCTTCAGTCTCTGCCTATAGGCGGGGAGTAGCTGGATAGAGCGGTGGTCTGATTTGCCGAACGGTGGGCGGAGGAAGGCCTTGTAGCCATCACGGATGGGAGTTTAGCAGTGGTCGAGGATCCGCTCACCCTGTATGTTGCTCGTTATGTGTTGCTGAACCTTCTTCAGGTTCACCTTGTTGAAGTCCCCCGGGCACCTAGGCTACTGGCTACTGACCTCAATCATTACACATCCTCGTAGAGCAAACACTTTAACACTGCTGCTGATATTCAAGATAGTGATTAACCGACCAAACGGCAACTGTGGCACTTAACATGAACTTAAATAAAAGTAACCCAACAACCTACAATGCTAACTGAAACAGCTTTTTCTAAAATGATCTTAATTGTAAGTAAGATTTACTAATGTAATGGTGTGAATCATTTAGATTAGATTAGATTTTATTCAAATGTATTGTCAGTGTACAGCACAAGTACAGTACAGCGAAAATAATTTGGCATCTAACCAGCAATCCGTTAATCATAATAATGATAATCCGCAGCCGCAGTTCATCAATTTTGTTCGCCAGACGACCGTACGTTGGCGAAATTCAGTCTTCAGCAAACCACTCTCCTGCCATCTGAGCACGCTTTTAAAAGCACAATGCCGCCACTCACATTAATGTTTACCTCCACTATTTAAATAAAAGTTCAATATTAAAGTTATAATTAATCGTTAATCGTGCTTTTTTTTGACGTGACATACTTAGTCCTCGTTCAACCGTTAAGTTAACATTAACTATTCTAGGCTGTAACTTGCTCGGCTATCCACTGTCTAACGTTAGCCGATAGCTAAACTATGATCTACAACAGAGTTTTTACAAAATAGTTCAGCATTTTGAGTCACTTGCTTATCAATCACCGCATACATATACAGCAAACAACAAATACAAAATTAGAACCAAAATGTAAGCTACTTACTTACTACTTTGCTGCCGGTGAACGCTGACTGTGACAGCTTTGTGTAGGCTACTTGGATAATGGATAGTGGGCATTAACGTACTGAAAAACATTGTACAATCAGACAATGGCACATTACTGAAGGCGACTATTTTTGTGTTTGTAGTTTTCAATGTACATTTTTATTTTATTTTAGTGTTTCAATTCAATAATCAAAGAAATATATGCAGACATAATTTTTTATTTAGTCCATTCCAATGATTTCTGGCGCTTGCTGCTCAAATACGTATTACGGATTTGGGCCAGATCGCTATAATGACAGTCAAACAGGCTCCCACTCCGTAAAACGGCACTTCCCCGAACCTGTAAACCAGAGCCATAGAGCTACAGCGCTGCTGTTATCTTAAAACAATTGTATTAGAACATTGTTGTAACACTCACTAACACAAATCCAAGTACTTGGCAAATCCATACTTGGATGCAGGACTACACAAATCCAGAACGTGCTATCCCTTTACATGAGTTACAGTACACAAAACTATTTAGCACTGTTAAAATAACGCAACACAATTACAGAATAGCTTAATCTCAGCTTTATCGTAGACAAAAGTGACCAGTTTAGGTGTACCCCACACTTTAATTTAGTTCAATTAATAATTTTTGACCCTATCTGCTCAGATCCGTAAAACCGAGCTGGGCCAAATCAGAGAAGCGCCTTTTAAACGTCCTCTGGGGGCTTTCGTTTGAGTGGTAGAAAACGGATCTGGGCCAAATCTGTAAGCCAGCAACAAAACTTCACTGCTTGCAATTGGAATGCTAAGGCTGACCCTCTATCTGGCTACGGACCACAGTCCAAAGCCGTGTGAGCTACACACAGATTTAACAGCTTTCGTGCGGATCCAGCTAAAAGGTAATTGCTATCTGGGTCCCCATTCCCTCCCGCAATATGAATTTTGTAAAACACTATACTATAAAAGTACTGTACACAATAAAAATAACAATATAGATAAAATGAACAATAAAGTGACTGATGGATAATATGTACATGTGTTGAATTGTGAAACAAGCATTTAAAAAGCATTTTAGAGTGCCAGTAGTGCAGCAGCATCATGAATACAGTGCAGTACAGTGCAGAACAGTGCAGTAACTGTAATGAGTCCAGAAAGTCCAGCAAAAGAATAATAGTGTACACAATACAGTATGTAAATACTGTATGTATTTATATAATTGTACTCATATTTAGCTATTATAAATCTGTTTTTACTGTTTAATTAGTTTAGTTTATTTTTTTTTTATAATGTATATCTTCTCTCTCTCTCTCTCTCTCTCTCTCTCTCTCTCTCTCTCTCTCTCTCTCTCTCTCCTCTCTCTCTCTCCTCTCTCCTCTCTCTCTCTCTCTCTTTTCTTTTCTCACTCTCTTTCTTCCTCTGTTTTGTTTGTCCTTCTATCTCTCTCACTCTCTCTCCACATGTAAACTTCCAATCCGTGGTGCTACTGCTAATTATGTGTTCTGTTTAATTTTTTATTAACTTTTTTGGAAGATTACAGGTGTTTTTATGTGTTTATTGTCGACTTACATCTTGATTGTAGTGTACATTTTCAATTGATTCATATATGTATATATTTTATATATTATTTAAAATTCCAACGACGACAGTGTATGTCTAACACAACACTGTATGTATAAAGTCGTAATCTAATCTAATCTCTCTCTCTCTCTCTCTCTCTCTCTCTCTCTCTCTCTCTCTCTCTCTCTCTCTCTCTCTCTCTCTCTCTCTCTCTCCTGCTGTCGTGACACACGCCTACATAGGCCGCTTACCTTGGAAAAGGGAGGGAAACGTGAATGAATGTGGGCCGGTCACCATGGAAACAGAGCAGACTAGGTGTGTGGGGTCGGCATGGAGACAGGTAATGTCACAGGAAGTGATGTAACAACAACATGGCAGCCTGTGTGTAGATTTTATGGTGAGTGGACAAATGTGTGAATGGATGGAAGATGGATTGAGGACAGTTGGATGTCATTAGGTTTCTTTATAGTAAACGTAATGGATGCACTGATCATTACAGACATTACAGACTTACAGACTACAGACATTACAGGATGTAATGTCTGTAGGGCTTGAGAGGGCTTGAATCATTGCACACCCTTGTCTCTCTCTCTCTCTCTCTCTCTCTCTCTCTCTCTTTCTCTCTCTCTCTCTCTCTCTCTCTCTCTCTCTCTCTCTCTCTCTCTCTCTCTCTCTCTCTCTCTCTCTCTCTCTCTCTCTCTCTCTCTCTCTCTCTCTCTCTCTCTCTCTCTCTCATTTCCGGGACATCAGCTACTAACACACAAAGTAGCAACCATGAAGTAAGACATACGACCTAACACCGGGGTAACGGGAAGCTGGACGGCTGCTTGTCCAGACCCATGGCACATCCTTCTTTAGCAGCTCACATGGCGGGGCTGTGGTCGCAGACTACTGGGGAAGGAAGCGCAGGTTGCTCTGTCATTTGTCATTCCAAGAAATTAGGTGACTTGGGCAGGACAGGTGGGCTCTGGGAGATGCGACATGCGACTGAAGTGGGCTTGGGCCCTCTGCAGTCAGACGAAACCCCACAAAGACGACGACCGTCAAATTTCTCCTCGTTTAGTGTGATGTTGTGTTCGGCCAGCACGCTGTGCACCCGGACCAGGCGTTCATCGTGGAGGGTAGGTGTTGAACCGTGCACCACGAAGTTGTCAAGATATATGACCACTCCGGGATGACTGTAAATATGGTAGACATAATCTTCTGGAAACAGCTGTGGGCAGTGCTGAAACCAAACAGCATCCTTTTTTACTGGAACACTCCGGCGTGGGTGACAAATGCGGTGAGGTAACATACTGTCGGGGTGCAGCGGAATCTGCAGATAACCCTGGCGGAGGTCCAGCTTGGAAAAGGTGGTAGAGCCGTAAAACTGGGTGGTCAGTTCCTCCACTGTGGGCAGTGTTTTTTTTACCTGGAATGGCCACCTTGTTAACAGCCCTGAGGTCGAAGCAGCCCCCCCAGACTTTTTCTTGGCAACCACCAGATTTGAAATCCACGGTGATACATTGACTGGCTAGATTATGCCTGCCTGCTGCAGCTTCTGTAGCTCCTCAGACACTTTGTCGCCAAGGGTCAGGGGAATGCGCGTAGGGTTTGGATGACTGGCCGCACATCTTGTTTGAGGAGGGGGTGGTGGTTGAAAACCGTGAGGTAGCCTAGTCCAGAGAACAGGGTGGGCCATCGCTGATCCGGCACCATCCAGGAGTGTGAAGTCAAGGCCTGAGAACAAATCCAATTTGTCCTGTTGCACACCAAATTTGCATACGCAAGCCAAACCCCGCAAATCGGCGATGTATTGGTGAACGGACTCACCCGCTCTCTGTTTGCGCTTGCGAAACTAAATCCTTTGAAGAATCACTTTTTGCGGCGGGCAGCGAAATTTCCAGACAGTAACCTCACACAATCCGCGTATGCAGAGGCTTCTCCGAGGCTCTTAAAAATCTGCTGTCCCTCGATGCCGAGACACTGTATCAGCATGGTTTGTTTACGTGCATCGCCCAGCGCGTCCACATTGAGGACTGTAATGTAGGTCTTGAATGCCTCATGCCAGCGAGTCCACAGAACGGGAGGCTCACTGGGCAGTGGGGGGAAAGAGGACGGTGGTGGGAACGAAAACTCCATGCTCGAGTTTATTATCAGCACCGAGTTAGAACGTGCGACTGTCTTTACTGAAGGCTTAGTCAGAACAGCTTCACGGCAACATAACACAATACAGGTACGTCATAAAACATCATCAACATCAACATAAAACATCGTTAGTTGTGACAGCATACACAACACTACTATGTGTCGTCTACTGTGGGCACACACAGTACAACTACATTTTTTTAATTTGCCAAACATAGTTTCTAAATGGCATGATCAACGGATGTGACACATGTGGAAATCGACACACGTGTGTCACGACACACACACACACAACACAATAAATCCAATACAATTAGAAATAACGCAATATTCACAATGCAACACAACACAACACTATAATGGCGAGCGTTCTCGCTACGCAACACCTGTTTTACCATTTAGAAAGCTCACCCAATTCTGGGGTTACTAAAGCAAGACTAATGAGCAATGCGGTGTAAGCGGTAATAACACAACACTCTCATTTGAAGTAATGGTCATGGTTGAGGCACCCTGGGTGTGGGGCCATTACGGGGCTACACTCCTACGCGTGGCCCTCACTTTACAGCCTCTTTAGGCGTCAAGAGCGATGCGAGACGCCTCCCGCCGTCCAATCCCTGCATGGAACGTGCTGTCCAAGATGATGGACAATGACGGTCTCCATGGGTTATTGTCGGATCCTCATCATCCTCATCACCGTCTTTACAGGCCAGAGCCAGTGAAAACAGCCAGCGGCTAATCAGAATGAGGCAGATGGACAGACAAATGGATGGACAGACGGACAGACAGACGGACAGACAGACAGACAGACAGACAGACAGACGGACAGACAGACGGACACACAGACAGACATACAGACAGACAGACAGACGGACAGACGGACACACAGACAGACAGACAGACAGACAGACAGACAGACAGACAGACAGACAGACAGACAGACAGACAGACAGACAGACAGACAGACAGACAGACAGACAGACAGACAGACAGACAGACAGACAGACAGACAGACAGACAAATGGATGAACAGACAGGCAAGCAGGGAGATAGACAGGCAAACAGGCTAACACATTGACGTATACAGACTGTTGACAAACAAACAAACAAACAACAAGACTGACAGACACATGTCAGTTGAGATAGATGGACAGATGCAACATTTAATTGAGAATTGAGCATTCATGCACACTCACGCATGTACGCACCCAGGCACGCACGGACACACACACACACACACACACACACACACACACACACACACACACACACACACACACCACACACACACACACACACACACACACACCACACACACACACACACACACACACACACACACACACACACACAGTGTGTGTGATAGTGGACAGTGAGCTGATAAACAGAGAGCTGACACTGAACTGCTGGAGTATTCACTTGCTGTTCCCATCCTGCCACTGTCATGCACACACACACACACCACACACACACACACAAGGCAAGCACGCACGCACACACACACATACACACACACACACACACACACTCACGTACACAGAGCCTGGGCGTCATAGCGGTTTTGCGGGTGGCTACAGGAAATCTGAAGGAAATTATGTCACGCTCCACTTGGCGCCTGTCATAGAGCTGGGATATGGCCTGACACCGCCACATGCTGGTGCCTCTGTGTTTTTATGGTGTGTGTGTGTGTGTGTTTGTGTGCGTGTGCGTGTGCGTGTGCATGTGTGTGCGTGTGCGTGTGCATGTGTGTGTGCGTGTGCGTGTGCGTGTGTGTGTGTGTCCTCACAGATTTGTGGAATTAAATGCCGTCTGCACTATGTTTCATTTAAGGACAGTCGGTAGGTTCTGGATTCTAAAAACTCTAAGATGCATGACACCAAAATAAGCTTGATGGATCATACGCCACGATAAAGCAAGAAGGAGACCAAGAGTAGAAGAAGAAGAAGAAGAAGAAGAAGAAGAAGAAGAAGAAAATTTTCTATTCTGTTTCTCCTACTCAAATAAATGGCAATCTTCGCTTCACCCGAGAGGTAGTTCAGGAGCTGCCACTTTTCTTTATTTGCTTTTTTGTCTGGAGCTCCCATGATAAAAACACTCTACCAAAAAGATTAAAAACCCATGTTAAAAGAGAGAAAAAACCCGTGAGTCTCTTGCACTCTGTAAAAACATGGAAAACAGTCTCTCTAAAACCACAAAATGGACACTTGGACAATAAAATGGACAATAAAAACAGCAGGATTAATAGTGGAGATAAAGGAATTGCAGGCAATGGCACCATGTAAAATTCTCCACTGGAGGTCGGCAGTACGTTTTTTTATGGGAGGTTTGTATAAAATCCTCCACTGTGGGCCTGGTCCGCTTCCTGCACCCAGTCTGGTGCTCCACACAGTGGAGGCCCTGTCCTTCAGCACATTCTTGTTGGTCGCTTTTACAATGTTCATGTAAATTGTTCTCCTATCAGCTCTGTGTATTGTCATTTTTCCAGAATTTGCGACCTGGAGCAGGGGGCCGGTCAGTTCTCCGAGCCCTGGGCTCAGGTAGATCTCCGGGAAAGGGTCTGCTGGGTCCGGCCTGGCTCCTCCCTGTCCGTAGCTCCTCAGCAGTCTCTTTTCCTCAGGGCAGAGGATCTGGCTCCAGAGCTGAAGAATCCTCTGGGCCACCCGGACAGAGTGCAGCCCCAGCAGAGAGCCCAGGGCCTGGGCATCGCTCAGCTCCGGCCCCACTGCATCCACCAGCTGCTGAAGGCACAGGGTCTTGGATCGGCACAGCGCCACCGTCAGGCCGGGTGTTTCGCTGCTGCTGACGTCCAACCTGGACCCTCGCTGCCGATGCTGAACTAAACTCCCTCACGATGTCAACTAAAACGTCTATGTCAGTCTGGTCCCTAACAAAAACATCTGCATACACTGATAAAACCATGTTTCCATTAAAACCAGGTAAAAACAGCCCTTGCAGTTTCGAGCCTATTTAGTTGAGGAGGGGTTCTAGGGAGAGTGCATAGAGCATGCCAGACAGAGCACAGCCCTGCCGGACCCCTCTACACACTCTAAAAGGAGCACACAACCCACCGTTGAACTTCAGCACACTCTCAATGTTATTATACAACACCTTGATCTTGGCTATGAAACCAGCGCTGAACCCAACTTCTCCATTACTTTCCAGAGGAAGCTGTGCTCAACGCGGTCGAAAGCCTTTTCCTGATCTAGAGAAATCAGACCAGTATTAATGTCCAATGAGCTGGAGACCTCCAAAACATCTCGAATTAGGTGGACATTGTCCACCATGGACCTGCCGGGCACACAGTAGGTCTGGTCCCGGTGGATGACCTGCTCCACAGCCCTTCCCAGCCTGATGGCCAAAGCCTTGGACAGAAGTTTGTAATCCACACACAGCAGAGACACAGGGCGCCAGTTCTTGATGTCCTGCAGGTTTCCTTTTTTTGGGAGCAGTGTGATCACCGCTCTCCTGCAGGACACTGGCATAGAGCCAGAGGCCAGACTCTCATTAAAAACGTCTAGAAGGTCATTTGACAAGACAGGCTCTATAAAACTCCACGGAGAGGCCATCGATACCAGGAGCCCGCTGTCCCTGCATGCCTTGCAGGGCAGTCTGCAACTCCTGGATCGTTAACGGCCCTTCGAGCTGTGAGTTGGCCTCCTCGGAGACCTGAGGTAGTCCATTCCAGAACCCCTCGGACAGAGTTTCCCCCTCCTCATACTCACTTGTGTATAGGGTGGAATAAAAACTCACAGCTCGCCTCCTGATCTGGCTTGGCTCTGTTATTTCCTGCCCTGTGCCTGACAGCAGCGAGTGGATCACTCGCCTCTGCCCATTCTTTTTTCTTTCATAGACCTAATGATGTCTTGTGTGACATTGAGGGTGTGCTGATGGCAGAGTAACCTTATCTCGGTCTTACCATGGTCCCACCACTGCCTAAGACTGCTAAAATCTCCCTTCCTCTGCCTAAAAACACTCCAAAAATAAATAAGGGCCTCTTTAAAATGTTTATCAAATGTTAAAACCGAGTTAAAATGCCAATATGCACTTCTGGGTAAAACATTTCTAATAAAAACATCACATAAAAGCAAAGAATGATCCGTAAAACCAGCAGGTGATATACTGCACAATTTAAAAGTGTTAAAATGATGCTTAAAACAATAAAAACGATCTAACCTAGCTGAATAAATTATATTCTCCCTGATGTGGGACCAGGTGTACTGCCTGTTGTCAGCGTGCATCCTTCTCCATACATCCACCAGGCCGTGGGAGTGGACCAGCTGCCTCAGAGCATGCTGGGATGCTGGATGCGGCTCTGCATGGTTGCGATCTAAAAATGCATTTTCTGTACAATTAAAATCCCCGCCCAAGAATAAAAAATCCTCCGTGGCACAACCGTTTAAAACATCATTAACTTTGAGTAAAAACACCTTCCTCTCTGTACCGTTTGTTGGAGCATAGACATTTACAAAAACCACTGTAAAAAGATCAAACCGTGCTTTTATTAAAAGCAACCTCCCATTGATAAAATGCTCGACCTCCAGTGAGACAGGCTTAAAAGACTTGGAGAGGAGGAAGCCCACCCCCCCACTGAGAGAGGTGTTGTGGCTTAAAATGACTTCCCCCTCCCACTCCTTCTTCCAGTCCGTCTCATTAAAAACATCGCTTTGAGTCTCTTGTAAAAAGAGGACATCGACATGTTTTATTTTTGCGGTTTGAAAAATTAGAGCCCTCTTTCTTTCCTCTCTGGCTCCGTTTACATTCAAACTTCCTACTCTAAAAGTGTCCATTAAGAGTGAGATATTAAAAATAAAATAAAATAAAATTAAAACAAATAAATTAAACACACACATTGAGTTTTCTGAACTCACCGCTACCCATTTGCCTCCTTATTTTGGTCACTATTCTTTTGAGCCTATATATCTCCAGCTCGTCCAATAAAGACAGCTCCCTTCTGTTCATATGGAACCTTGCTGATGCACAAAAAATGGCCAAATCTGGGAAATATTCTATCACGTTATGTTGGTTTTTTGTCTGCACCAGGTAATTTTTTATCATCGCAGCCGTGTACATTTTTTTTTGTTGGCTACTGCTCAAAACACCTGGCACATCACTGCTGTCAGACATACAATCATCCCAGCTCTCCTCCGCCTGTCCTTGCTCTCTTCCTTCCTTTCCCTCAATCTCCACTTTACTGCTCTTTGCAACGGTTGATACATTTTTTTTATTACTCCTGCGTTTAGTAGCAGTCTTTTTTTTATTCATCATTTCTGTTGCCACCTCATCTTCCTCCATCTCAGCAACCTCCACCTGCTCCCCCCATGTTTTCTGCTCCTCTCCTGTTTTTCCCATATATGTTTCACTCTCCATATCTTCCTCCTGTGTTTTACTGACTTCACCTGTCTCTACACTTTCTTTTGCCGAATCACCTTGTGGTTCATTGCTTATCTCAGGGGTTTCACCCTTTTATTTTATTTTTTTATCTTTTTTTCCCCCATCCCCTTTTTCTTCTGCTTCACGCAAAAACACCACCACATCCTCCTGAACGTAGTCACCCACACCCACACCCTGTGCAACACCACAGTCCCCCAAGCCGGACACAACAGCAGAAACGCGTTGTATACCTCGCCCGCGCCCGCGCCCGCGCCCGCGCCCGCGCCCGCGCCCGCGCCCGCGCCCGCGCTCCGCGTCCGAGACGTCACCCTGCGCGCCACCGCCGACTGCTCAGGAGCAGCGTCGCTGTCAGCAGCAGCGGCCGCCACAGTGGGAGACACCCCTCCCTCAGCAGCAGCCACCTGCTGCTCCATTGCAACCGGCGCATCAGCCGCCAGCTTGGCAAAGTCTCCATTTACCATGGCGCCGTCAGACGCCGGCAGGAGAAGCCCACACAAACACCCCACACACACCACCCAAAAGCACGAAATGTAACGCAAAACAAACTACCACCTATAAACTATATAAAATTAAACCCATTACACAAAAAATAAACGGAAAATATAATGAGAAACGTCTCGCTCCTCTCTCTCTTTCACCCTCCGGTTTTTATTTGCCATAAGCAAGCAAGTAAAATGGAATGCTTACTCCCCATTAAGCCAGCGTATGCCTGACGTATCAAAATTTCTCTAAAACGCTGGCATACGTCGAATAACTAATGGGTAAGTTTTGTATAAGTTAAGAGCACGCTGAAGCACGCTGTTATACATCATAGTACGGTGAGTAAGGCAAGAAATTTTGAGCATGCACACAATTTCTTGACGTATGAGCCATACGCTGGAATACGCGGGCCATAAGTTGTAGGTATGTTATGCGATCGTTCACACACGTTACTTGTAAGTAACTCATAAGTCAAAATAGGTCGAGATAATGTCTAGCGTACCCAAAACTTATTTCTAACCTATGAGTAACGTGCTTTGAACGTACGCATGTGTAACTTATCTCCAACGCATATTGACATGTGGACGTATGTAGACGTATTTGACGTGACCACAGAACTTACTGAACGTGTTTCTAACTTACAGCTACCCTTCAATGGCATATTGGCAGAGTTCTTCTAAGTTTTGTTTGGCTTATTGATACTGTGATGTTGATAGATACTGCGACGGTGCTATGGTGATGTTGATACTGCGATGTCTAGTGCGGTTATGATTTGAATCATCGAGGGCCAGCCTTTTTATCAGCTACGACACGTGATCTTTGGTGATACGCTTGGGCATAAGTTGTGAACGCCGGCAACACGCTTAGCATTCGTTGGTATACGTTATCGAACGTTCTACATAAGTATCTAATACGTTATGTATACTTTATGTACAAAAAAAAAAAAAAAAACATTGATAGTTCAGCATACGCTGTCTAAATCATCAAGGTGTGACAGCGCCTTAACTAAACAAACCATTCAGTGAGCTAAGTGGGCTGAAGCTAAACTAACTACAGCTTTTCCACAGCCACAGCAATGCTCAAATGCATAGATTACATACATTTTGAGATACATATCTTAAAGCTATTATAGCTATTATTTTGTTATAGTTGTGATAGCGTGTGATTTATAGTGTCATCATTGTTATTGTTTTGAACAATTATCTATTCGAACACAACAATTTAGTTTCCTTTTTCAGATCTGTTTCGGCAATCTACGGAAGCACTACAAGGACATGAACTATAGTGGGGCAAACTATTATTTAATGAATGGGGAATTAAACTTGAATCCCCAACTCATTATGAATCAAATCATGTTTAATCCAATAAAAATGGGATCCAGAATCAAAGTAATGCGCACATATTTCATATTTTCATATTGAGAGAAATTATATTGTCTTTTCTTTTTGATTGTATTTGCAAAGTGAATACAAGTTAGCTTGCAGGAACAGATCGCAGAACTATATATGAACACATAGTTGCCATTTTCTAAGAAAGATATGAAACTTGGATACTGTA
Organism: Muraenolepis orangiensis; assembly: GCA_027704905.1. NCBI lineage: Eukaryota > Metazoa > Chordata > Actinopteri > Gadiformes > Muraenolepididae > Muraenolepis > Muraenolepis orangiensis. Next base: position 20,303,103 of record CM051014.1, read on the forward strand.
CAAATCCAGCAAGTATAAATTAGCTTTTCTTCAAAATAATGGGTCAGCTTCCAAATCAGTAGAATTTCAGAACAATATAAACACACATACACACTTGGGATGCAATAAATACTCTCTAATCAAACACACGGTGCAAATATCAATGAATTGGCCCACTATTTTTATGCTTTGTGAAAAAGTATTATATCCATTGTGGACATTTTGAAACATGAAACGTATCCTCTTTAATTGTGTTTTAGTTAGGCAATTGCTTTTGGCAGATGCTTTGTAATACACCTATTGTGGAAAAATATTGACCTTACAATGGCTCTATAGAGGAGGGATGCTGCGTGACAGCTTTGCTTGGACGCCCCGTCTCCTGTTATCCACTCATAACCTTCCACTTTAGATGGACCACTAAACACACTTTTTGAACGACTCTTTTTAGTGTATCCAGTATGTACCGGATCAGTCTGTCCAACGTCAGAGTGCTTCTCCCACTGCTCACCCAGCACGCCGACTCGCTGGCTGACCATCATGCTGTTCAGACTGCCAGGCTGCTTGGCCTACATCCGGTGCAGTCACTCAAAACAAACAGTGAACGAGAAGCACATTTTTTTCAACAAACTGACCTCGGACCGGTGGCTTCGAGCAATTTCACCCATTGATGAATCTTAACAGTTTTGAGCATGGGAAATGTGATCCGTTTTAAGGGCATTAAATGGGCGTAACATTATTATTTCACTATTCATAAATACATACAGATTCGCAAAAATTAGGTGTTATTCATAAATATTACGTGATTAACCAAAACTACTTAAGATTCGCCATATCCCCCATGCCATGGTATCTGGCTCATATTTCCCAAGTCTGTCACGATGTTAGGAACCGGGCGGTGGGATAGCTTAGTCTGTTAGGACTGAGAAACACCTGGGCACTGCTGAGGTGTCCCTTGAGCAAGGCACTAGACCCCCTACACTGCTCCTGGGTGCTGATATACATAGCTGTCCACTGCTTCTAATACTAGGATGGGTTAAATGCAATGAAACAAATTGCACTGTGTGTACCCGATGTGACCAACAAAGAGGATTCAATCCTCCAGATTTAGACTTAAGGCGACTGCCATGTCCTGCCCTACCCAAACACCGCTCCTGATCAAGACATGTTGCAGACCACCTCATGCAAATAGTAAAAAATAGATGAACACACATGCAGTGGCAGAGCAAAGAGCTCCAGTGCTCCCTTTGTACACAATTATTACTGCAAGAACTGTAGCCAGTGGGAAACAGTGGGGGGAAAACTGTCAGCAACGCTGCTTTAGCTCCCAGTGTTTATTCAACAAACACAAATTAATACAAAACGTCAATGGACAAAAAATATATAATGAAATACACAAAGTGACACTATTTTTTAAATAACAACAAGCAGTAACAGCAAGCAGCACAAGCAGCACAAGCAGTATTTACTTACTTACTTTTTTATTATGTATAATATATTTGTTTTCAATTATCCATATTGTTTTTTAAATTTAAATCCTGCTCCGGCTACCCTCACGTACCAAAGGTTTAAAAAACACTTTTTTATACCTTTATACATTTCTTTAAGGTACATGTTATCATTGTGGTCCTTCTGGATAACACAAAGATACCCAAAGTGATGGTGAATTGAATTGAGTGATCATGTTTTCAGCCTTGCTCAACATAGTCCTGTGATTTTCCCCACCCAGAGTCTTATCACCAGGTTTTCCCAGCTTTTTTCTCAAAGAGTTGACAGTCTGCAAGTCACGCCTCTCTTGCTGTCTGAGTACAGAACCATTTCCTAGACTTCCAGAGATTGACTGTTTTGCTGATTCGTCGGATTATCAGTAAATTTACAAACACATACTGAGCATCTGGGGCAGTTAATTAAATTGGGTTTGGTAACTAATTTGGGCTTTATGACTTTTGAAAATAATCACATTCCTTAAAATGTTCTTTTTTCAAACTATAACAAATCATATTGCTTGTTCTCGTCTTTCTCTCTTCCTCTCTCTCCCTCTCAGTCAATCTGTCTCCCCCTCTTTATCTACACTATCTTGGTCTCTCTCTCTCTCTCTCTCTCTCTCTCGCTTTCGCTACCGCCCTCCCCCCTTTCTCACAACCCTCTCTCTCTCTACCACTCACTATCCCTCACTCTCCTTTTCTCTCTCGCCCACTCTCTCCTTTGCCTTCCCTACCATTAACTTTTCCCCTCTCTCTACCACCCTCTTGGTCTCTTTCTCTCTCCCCCCACCTCTCTCTCTCTCTTTCTCTCTCTCTGTCTCTCCACCCTCATCCAGGAGCCACAGAGAGAAGCTGCTGTCTCAGTTCACGGAGAGTGGCAGCCCGAGGGACTGTAGCTTTGCTCCTCCTGGTGTGGTGTCCAAATCTAGTCCCTGGCTTCAGTACAGCCTCGAGGACCATAAGGTAAACCCTGACCTTGCTTCTTCATTATTCATAAATAGAGTCATAATTGTGAAAATAACTCCGGGTTTTGTTTTAATTTTGTTTCCCCTTTGTGGATGGTTGGCCTCGTTAAATATCAGTGATGTCAAAAGTACTTTGTGTTTTTTAGGATTCATCTACCAGATTTCCCTTGTTAGCAAATAACTGTGTTTTTTTCCTTTATTAAGATGACCAACCAAATTACTTTTAAGATGAAACCCCCTTGGTTAGTCAATTAAAAACATTCAAGACAACATCTTCCTCTTCCTCTCTGAACTTCTTCTTTTCATCGACTTGTTTGCAGATGGTTTCGAAGGCAAAGCCTGGCCGTTAACCACAATGAGCTCCATCTGGTAGACTCCCTTTCTGTGTGTAGATGGTAAATGGACTGTGTTTATATAGCGCTTTTACCCAAAGCGCTTTACAATTACTGCCTCACATTCACCCATTCATACACTGACGGTCTACCATGTAAGGAGACAGAAAGCCAGTAGCCAGGAGACATTAGGGTTGGGCCGAGGGTGTCTTTCTCAGGGACACCACGAACGACTTGGCTAAGAGCAGGAGGAGGAGGAGACAGAGAATAAAAGCGGCAAACTTCCGTTTTAATGGACAACCAACCAGCTGTACCTCCTAAGCTGCTGTGTTATTACACAGACCTCCCTGTAGCAGAGAAACAATGAAAGCATTATCCTCCCAGGTTCCTTGCTCACATAATCAGTAGTAGCCTGTTGGCCCCGAGGGAAACTGGAAAAAAACGCAGCTAACCAGCGTTAGCTGTTGGTGGGTAACCACCTGTGCTGTGTCATTATGCAGCCGCACATGCACTGCTACGCACCTATCAATTCTTGGTCGGGTTGTTCGGTGTGTGATTATTAATACCAGTTGGTAATCAGAGTATTTGCCCCTCTGGACTGGATAAGATTACCGTGGCATTATTTATACATTAGCATATGAGCGTGCGTGTGATAATGTGCATTGGCTAATGATTATAGCCGTTAATATGAGTCACTGAAACGTGAACAGACATCCCCGCCGATGTGAGCTCAACACTGCCATCTATGGGTTGTGGCTGTAGGTCTTCTACAAGTCGAAACCTAACCTGTGACAGAACAATCTGGCCACGATGGACCGAGCGCACACTTCCACACCGGAGGAGGCCCTCTCTCATCACAGCGGACACCTGGCGGCGTTGGCTCAGTTGACCATGCGGACGGTAGGGTTGCTAGTCACGCGGATCCAGCAGCATGATGAGACCCAGACTCCGCCGGGTGCTTTAGCCGATGTTTCCGCCTCTGCACCGCCTGCTTCGGCGCCGGCACCGCGGGAGACCACACCGGATCCCCGGATAGGTACCCTGGAGCGGTATGCTGGAGATGCGGAGGGCTGTAACCCCTTCATCACCAACTGTTCAATCCTGTTTGCCCTGCATCCGCACACCTTCGCCTCCGAGGCCGCGAGGGTGTTATATACCGTCAACCACCTGACCGGTAAAACGTGGTTGTGGGGAACAGCTGAGTGGGAGTGACAGACGCCGGCTTGTGCGTCTTTCTGGGATTTTTCCGCGGAACTACGGAGAGTATTCGGAACCGTTCCTCTGGGCCCTGACTCCTCGGGTGGACTTTCTAAATTGAGTCAGGGTACCCGCTCGTTCGTAGAGTATGCCATAGACTTCCGAACCCGAGCTCGTCTGAGCGACTGGAACGCGGCCGCGCAGTGTGCCGTTTCTCACGGGTGTGGCCGACTACGTCAAGGACGAGTTGGTTCCTGGATGGACTTACCGAGTTAGCGTCGTGGGTGGTTCAGCACATTCTGGCGCGGAGACGGGAGCGACGACAGTCGGGGGCCGATCACCGCCTAGCGACGCGTCAGAGAGAGTCATCTGAGATGTCCCGGACACCTGCCGGACCACATCGGGAGGAGCCGGAGCCTATGCAGGTGGGCCACACCTGCCTTACCTCAGAGGAGCGGGAACACCGCCGCCGCGGTAATTTGTGTATGTACTGCGGTGAGTCGAGTCATTTCAATGCTCGATGCCCGTTAAAAGGGAGGGCTCACCAGTAATGGGGAATTTACAGGTGAACCAAATATCCTGACATCCTTGTGCCATGCCCGACTGCTGTTGCTGATGGTTCTCATACCATCGCAACATTCATTGACTCTGGTGCTGATGTCAACATCATCGATGAGAACCTCGCACTGCAGTTGGGCATCGGTCACGTTCCCCTGCCCTGCCCCGTTCCGGCAAGCGCCCTGGATGGCCATCTTCTGGGGACCGTCTCCCATCAGACCACGCCGGTCCGCATGCTTTTATCTGGGAACCACCATGAGACTATCCAGTTCTACATCCTGCAGTCCCCTCAGCTCCCCCTGATCCTGGGCTATCCCTGGCTCCGCCGCCACAACCCTAACATCGACTGGGACACGGGAGCCATTATGGGGTGGAGTCCCTCCTGCCATCACCCCAGTGCTCTGTTTGTTCCTCCCCTGCTCCGGACCTGGCCGGGGTTCCGGTTGAATACCACGACTTCCAGGAGGTATTCAGCAAGGCCAAGGCAACGTCTTTACCTCCTCACCGCCCGTACGATTGTGTCATTGACCTCTACCTTCGTACGTCGCCCCCGAAGGGCCGCCTGTATTCCCTGTCCGCGCCAGAGAGAGAGGCCCTTACATCAGTGACTCTCTGGCGGCCAGAATTATGTGTCCCTCGTCTTCACCGGCTGGAGCGGGGTTCTTCTTTGTGGAGAAGAAGGACAAGACATTAAGGCCCTGCATAGACTACAGGGGCCTTAATAAAGAACTAACAATAAAGAACTGTTACCCGCTCCCACTGATATCATCCGCCTTTGAGTTGCTACAGGGAGCCACGATCTACACAAAGCTGCCCACCACTTGTTCCGGATCCGGGAGGGGGATGAGTGGAAGACGGCCTTTAACACGTCCACCAGCCATTACGAATATCTGGTGATGCCGTTTGGTCTTACCAACGCACCAGCAGTGTTCCAGGCATTGGCTAACAACGTTTTGAGGGACATGCTAAACAAGCATGTGTTTGTTTACCTTGACAACATCCTTATTTTTTCGAAGAAAAGGAGGGAGCATGTACACCACGTCCAGGCAGTACTCCAGCAGCTCCTCGAGAACTCTATTTTTGGGAAGACGGAGAAGTGCGAGTTCCATTCCTCCTCCGTCTCGTTCCTTGGGGTATATTGTGGGACAGAGGAGCATGCAGATGGACCCATCCAAGCAGCTGCAACGTTTCCTTGGGATCGCAAACTTCTATTGGAGGTTCATCCGCGGCTACAGCACAGTAGCTTCTCCGCTCTCGGCCCTCACCTCCACCAAGGTTTCGTTCCAGTGGTCCTCCTTGGCTGAGAAGGCCTTCCAAGGACTCAAGGCTTGGTTTACCTCCACTCCTATCCCCCAAGTCCCGGACCCTGAGAGACAGTTTGTGGTGGAAGTGGACGCCTCCGATGTGGGGGGAAGGAGCCATCCTGTCTCAGTTGTCTGCCGACAACCAGAAGCTGCACCTTTGTGTTTTTCTCTTGACGATTAACACCGGCTTTGGTGTTCAAGTCAAGTCAAGTCAAGTTTATTGTCACTTCACAGTTTACAGTTTAGTATAAAGCAGTGATGTGAAAATCTTGTGTGCAATACCCGACGACAGACAGCAGTTATAAAATAAAATAAGATAAAATAAAAATAGATAAAAATAGAATAAAAATAGAATAAAGAATATAAAATAAAAATAAAAAATGCAATTTATAAAATGCAAAAATCAGCACAGAAAAGAGCAATATGTATATATAAATCAATGTAATAAAATATACATTGTTATATGTTATACGAAATTGTTCAGCAGCCTGATTGTAGAATGTTCTCAGGATGCGGGGGCCCATGCTGAATTTCGTCAGACGCCTGAGAAAATACAGGCGTTGTTGGGCCCTTTTCACCACGTGTGTGGTGTGCGTGGACCATGTGAGGTCCTCGGAGATGTGCACGCCGAGGAACTTGAAGCTGCTGACCCTCTCTACTGCAACGCCGTCGATGGAGATAGGGCTGTGCTCTCCCCTCTGCCTCCTGAAGTCCACGATCAGCTCCTTGGTCTTCTTGACGTTGAGGGCGAGGCTGTTCTCCTGGCACCACTGCTCCAGCGATCCGACCTCCTCCCTGTAGGCTGTCTCGTCGTCGCCGGCGATCAGGCCCATCACTGTCCTGTCGTCAGCAAACTTGACGATGACGTTGGAGATGTGCATAGCCATGCAGTCGTGGGTGTAGAGGGAGTAGAGGAGAGGGCTCAGCACGCATCCCTGGGGGGCTCCCGTGTTGAGGGTCAGTGGCTCTGATGTGGTGCTGCCCATCCTCACCACCTGGCGGCGGTCCGACAGGAGGTTCAGTATCCAGCTGCACATGGATGGGGGTACGCCTAGACCTCTCAGCTTGGTGTCGAGCTTGGCAGGAACTATTGTGTTGAATGCTGAGCTGTAGTCCACAAACAGCATTCGCACATAACAGTTCTTTCCCTCCAGGTGGGAAAGGGCAGTGTGGAGGGCCATGGCAATTGCGTCGTCCGTGGATCTATTTTGACGATATGCAAATTGCCATGGGTCCAGCGTGGTAGGTAACACGGAGCAAATAAAGTCCTTGACCAACCTCTCGAAGCATTTGCTAACGATCGAGGTGAGGGCCACAGGTCTGTAGTCATTCAGGCATGTTACCTTGGTTTGTTTAGGGACAGGCACGATGGTGGATATCTTGAAGACCGCGGGGACAACAGCCTGGGACAGGGAGAGGTTGAAGATGTCTGCAAAGACTCCTGCCAACTGGTCTGCGCATGCTCTGAGGACGCGGCCCGGGATGTCGTCGGGGCCTGCCGCCTTACGGATGTTCAGCCGCTTAAAGGTGCGGCGCACATCCGCCTCCGAGATGCGCAGCTGGCTGGTCTCCCCAGTCGGTGCTGGCTTCGGCGGGCTGCCGTTTACGTCGAACCGAGCAAAAAATGTATTTAGCTCTCCTGGGAGGGAGGTAGAGGAGTTCTCTACACAACTGGTTCTCCCTCTGAATTTCGTTATCGTCTGCAGCCCCTGCCACATACCCCTCGCATCGTGTTTCTTGAATTTATCTTCCACTCTGTCCTAATACTCCCGCTTGGCAGTGACGATGGTCTTACGGAGGTCGTAACGGGCTCTCGTATATTCCTCCGTATTCCCGGAACCAAAGGCGGCGTTACGCGCATGTAGGGCAGCGCGAACATCGCCGTTAATCCACGGTTTCTGGTTGGGATATATCAGAAACGACTTGGTCGGAACAACATCATCTATGCACTTCTTGATGAACCCGGTGACCGACGACGCGTAATTCGTTGATGTTATTGTCCGAGGCAACGCGGAACGTTGTGCCAGTCAGCGTGATCAAAACAATCCTGCAGCGTAGAGTCTGATTGGTCCGACCAGCATTGGACCTCCCTCACAGCGATCGGTTGCTGCTTCAGTCTCTGCCTATAGGCGGGGAGTAGCTGGATAGAGCGGTGATCTGATTTGCCGAACGGTGGGCGGAGGAGGGCCTTGTAGCCATCACGGAAGGGAGTGTAGCAGTGGTCGAGGATCCGCTCGCCCCGTGTGTTGCTCTTTATGTGTTGGTAGAACTTCGGGAGAACCTTCTTCAGGTTCGCCTTGTTGAAGTCCCCCGCCACGATGAGAGCAGCCTCGGGGTGTGCCGACTCCTGTTCGCTGATAGCCCCCTACAGTTCCTTCAGTGCTGTGTCCGTGTTGGCTTGTGGGGGAATGTAAACAGCGGTCTGCGCTCGAGTGCCGTGCAGTTCCCGTACCAGGCGGTGATACACCCTGTAAGAACACTCTCGATGGTGCCGTTGTAGAATGTTCTCAGGATGCGGGGGCCCATGCTGAATTTCTTCAGACGCCTGAGAAAATACAGGCGTTGTTGGGCCCTTTTTACCACGTGTGTGGTGTGCGTGGACCATGTGAGGTCCTCGGAGATGTGCACGCCGAGGAACTTGAAGCTGCTGACCCTCTCTACTGCAACGCCGTCGATGGAGATAGGGCTGTGCTCTCCCCTCTGCCTCCTGAAGTCCACGATCAGCTCCTTGGTCTTCTTGACGTTGAGGGCGAGGCTGTTCTCCTGGCACCACTGCTCCAGCGATCCGACCTCCTCCCTGTAGGCTGTCTCGTCGTCGCCGGCGATCAGGCCCATCACTGTCGTGTCGTCAGCAAACTTGACGATGACGTTGGAGCTGTGCATAGCCATGCAGTCGTGGGTGTAGAGGGAGTAGAGGAGAGGGCTCAGCACGCATCCCTGGGGGGCTCCCGTGTTGAGGGTCAGTGGCTCTGATGTGGTGCTGCCCATCCTCACCACCTGGCGGCGGTCCGACAGGAGGTTCAGTATCCAGCTGCACATGGATGGGGGTACGCCTAGACCTCTCAGCTTGGTGTCGAGCTTGGCAGGAACTATTGTGTTGAATGCTGAGCTGTAGTCCACAAACAGCATTCGCACATAACAGTTCTTTCCCTCCAGGTGGGAAAGGGCAGTGTGGAGGGCCATGGCAATTGCGTCGTCCGTGGATCTATTTTGACGATATGCAAATTGCCATGGGTCCAGCGTGGTAGGTAACACGGAGCAAATAAAGTCCTTGACCAACCTCTCGAAGCATTTGCTAACGATCGAGGTGAGGGCCACAGGTCTGTAGTCATTCAGGCATGTTACCTTGGTTTGTTTAGGGACAGGCACGATGGTGGATATCTTGAAGACCGCGGGGACAACAGCCTGGGACAGGGAGAGGTTGAAGATGTCTGCAAAGACTCCTGCCAACTGGTCTGCGCATGCTCTGAGGACGCGGCCCGGGATGTCGTCGGGGCCTGCCGCCTTACGGATGTTCAGCCGCTTAAAGGTGCGGCGCACATCCGCCTCCGAGATGCGCAGCTGGCTGGTCTCCCCAGTCGGTGCTGGCTTCGGCGGGCTGCCGTTTACGTCGAACCGAGCAAAAATTGTATTTAGCTCTCCTGGGAGGGAGGTAGAGGAGTTCTCTACACAACTGGTTCTCCCTCTGAAGTTCGTTATCGTCTGCAGCCCCTGCCACATACCCCTCGCATCGTGTTTCTTGAATTTATCTTCCACTCTGTCCTTATACTCCCGCTTGGCAGTGACGATGGTCTTACGGAGGTCGTAACGGGCTCTCGTATATTCCTCCGTATTCCCGGAACCAAAGGCGGCGTTACGCGCATGTAGGGCAGCGCGAACATCGCCGTTAATCCACGGTTTCTGGTTGGGATATATCCGAACCGACTTGGTCGGAACAACGTCATCTATGCACTTCTTGATGAACCCGGTGACCGACGACGCGTACTCGTTGATGTTATTGTCCGAGGCAACGCGGAACATGTGCCAGTCAGCGTGATCAAAACAATCCTGCAGCGTAGAGTCTGATTGGTCCGACCAGCATTGGACCTCCCTCACAGCGATCGGTTGCTGCTTCAGTCTCTGCCTATAGGCGGGGAGTAGCTGGATAGAGCGGTGATCTGATTTGCCAAACGGTGGGCGGAGGAGGGCCTTGTAGCCATCACGGAAGGGAGTGTAGCAGTGGTCGAGGATCCGCTCGCCCCGTGTGTTGCTCTTTATGTGTTGGTAGAACTTCGGGAGAACCTTCTTCAGGTTCGCCTTGTTGAAGTCCCCCGCCACGATGAGAGCAGCCTCGGGGTGTGCCGACTCCTGTTCGCTGATAGCCCCCTACAGTTCCTTCAGTGCTGTGTCCGTGTTGGCTTGTGGGGGAATGTAAACAGCGGTCTGCGCTCGAGTGCCGTGCAGTTCCCGTACCAGGCGGTGATACACCCTGTAAGAACACTCTCGATGGTGCCGTTGTAGAATGTTCTCAGGATGCGGGGGCCCATGCTGAATTTCTTCAGACGCCTGAGAAAATACAGGCGTTGTTGGGCCCTTTTTACCACGTGTGTGGTGTGCGTGGACCATGTGAGGTCCTCGGAGATGTGCACGCCGAGGAACTTGAAGCTGCTGACCCTCTCTACTGCAACGCCGTCGATGGAGATAGGGCTGTGCTCTCCCCTCTGCCTCCTGAAGTCCACGATCAGCTCCTTGGTCTTCTTGACGTTGAGGGCGAGGCTGTTCTCCTGGCACCACTGCTCCAGCGATCCGACCTCCTCCCTGTAGGCTGTCTCGTCGTCGCCGGCGATCAGGCCCATCACTGTCGTGTCGTCAGCAAACTTGACGATGACGTTGGAGCTGTGCATAGCCATGCAGTCGTGGGTGTAGAGGGAGTAGAGGAGAGGGCTCAGCACGCATCCCTGGGGGGCTCCCGTGTTGAGGGTCAGTGGCTCTGATGTGGTGCTGCCCATCCTCACCACCTGGCGGCGGTCCGACAGGAGGTTCAGTATCCAGCTGCACATGGATGGGGGTACGCCTAGACCTCTCAGCTTGGTGTCGAGCTTGGCAGGAACTATTGTGTTGAATGCTGAGCTGTAGTCCACAAACAGCATTCGCACATAACAGTTCTTTCCCTCCAGGTGGGAAAGGGCAGTGTGGAGGGCCATGGCAATTGCGTCGTCCGTGGATCTATTTTGACGATATGCAAATTGCCATGGGTCCAGCGTGGTAGGTAACACGGAGCAAATAAAGTCCTTGACCAACCTCTCGAAGCATTTGCTAACGATCGAGGTGAGGGCCACAGGTCTGTAGTCATTCAGGCATGTTACCTTGGTTTGTTTAGGGACAGGCACGATGGTGGATATCTTGAAGACCGCGGGGACAACAGCCTGGGACAGGGAGAGGTTGAAGATGTCTGCAAAGACTCCTGCCAACTGGTCTGCGCATGCTCTGAGGACGCGGCCCGGGATGTCGTCGGGGCCTGCCGCCTTACGGATGTTCAGCCGCTTAAAGGTGCGGCGCACATCCGCCTCCGAGATGCGCAGCTGGCTGGTCTCCCCAGTCGGTGCTGGCTTCGGCGGGCTGCCGTTTACGTCGAACCGAGCAAAAATTGTATTTAGCTCTCCTGGGAGGGAGGTAGAGGAGTTCTCTACACAACTGGTTCTCCCTCTGAAGTTCGTTATCGTCTGCAGCCCCTGCCACATACCCCTCGCATCGTGTTTCTTGAATTTATCTTCCACTCTGTCCTTATACTCCCGCTTGGCAGTGACGATGGTCTTACGGAGGTCGTAACGGGCTCTCGTATATTCCTCCGTATTCCCGGAACCAAAGGCGGCGTTACGCGCATGTAGGGCAGCGCGAACATCGCCGTTAATCCACGGTTTCTGGTTGGGATATATCCGAACCGACTTGGTCGGAACAACGTCATCTATGCACTTCTTGATGAACCCGGTGACCGACGACGCGTACTCGTTGATGTTATTGTCCGAGGCAACGCGGAACATGTGCCAGTCAGCGTGATCAAAACAATCCTGCAGCGTAGAGTCTGATTGGTCCGACCAGCATTGGACCTCCCTCACAGCGATCGGTTGCTGCTTCAGTCTCTGCCTATAGGCGGGGAGTAGCTGGATAGAGCGGTGATCTGATTTGCCAAACGGTGGGCGGAGGAGGGCCTTGTAGCCATCACGGAAGGGAGTGTAGCAGTGGTCGAGGATCCGCTCGCCCCGTGTGTTGCTCTTTATGTGTTGGTAGAACTTCGGGAGAACCTTCTTCAGGTTCGCCTTGTTGAAGTCCCCCGCCACGATGAGAGCAGCCTCGGGGTGTGCCGACTCCTGTTCGCTGATAGCCCCCTACAGTTCCTTCAGTGCTGTGTCCGTGTTGGCTTGTGGGGGAATGTAAACAGCGGTCACGGTTACCGCTGTAAACTCCCGAGGTAGCCAGTGTGGACGGCACCTAAGCATCAGGTACTCCAGGTCCGGGGAACAGAAAGACTTGAGGGGATGTACATGACTTTGGTTGCACCAAGATCTGTTTATCATGAGACATACCCCCCCTCCGCGATCTTTACCGGAGAGAGCCTTTGTTCTGTCCGCCCGATGGACGGAAAATCCCGTCGGCTCGATAGCTGCGTCGGTAACCCCCTCCGACATCCATGTCTCCGTAAGGCAGATGATACAATTGTCCTTAGTTTGTTGTCTTTGAAGTTGTCTTTGGAGAAGAGGCGCCACTGGCTTGAAGGGACCAAGTTGCCTTTCTTGGTTTGGACTGACCACAAGAACCTGGAGTACATCCAGTCCACCAGAAGACTGAACTCCCGACAGGCCAGTTGGTCCCTTTTCTTCACAAGGTTCAATTTCTTCCTCTCCTACTGTCCCGGTTCCTCGAATGTCAAGGCCGATGCTCTGTCACGCCAGTTTGTGGAGGGAGGGGAGCCCGCCAAGGGTCCTGACACCATCATACCTGCTCCACGGTTGATGGCCCCTCTTATCTGGGAGATAGAGGAGAGCATCAAGGCCGCCCTGGTGGGCCAGCCCGGCCCGAGCACCTGCCCTCCTAATCGTCTGTTTGTTCCCCAGCCATTGAGGTCTGATGTCCTCATTTGGGCCCACGGCTCTCCTGCCACCCCGGGATTCAACGCAGCAAGGTGGTCCTGCAGCAGAGGTTCTGGTGGACCACCATGGAGGAGGACACTCAGGAGTTTGTCAACACCTGTCCGGTTTGCATATGCCCTCTCATCGGGCTCCTGGGGGTCCCCTGCAACCTGTGCCCAATCGTCCCTGGTCCCACATCGCGCTGGATTTTGTTACCGGTCTGCTACTGTCCAACGGACACACCGCCTTCCTGACAGTGGTGGATTGGTTCAGCAAGATGGCCCACTTCATACCCCTGCCCAGACTCCCCTCGGCCAAGGAGACAGACTGAGTCAGACTGAGTCACATGAGTCATGTCTTTCGGCTACATGGTCTCGCCACCGACATGGTCTCCAACCGGGGGCCTCAGTTCACGTCTGTGTTTTGGAGGGAGTTCAGCTCGCTAATCGGGGCCACCGTCGTCTGGGTTCCTCCCCCAATCCAATGGGCAGACAGAGCGGAAGAACCAGGAGATGGAGACAGCGCTACGGTGCACTGTGGCCAAGCAGCCCTGGTCAAAACAACTCCTGTGGGTAGAGTATGCCCACAACACGCTGGTCAGCTCGGCCACTGGACTATCCCATTTCCAGTGTACCTACGGATTCCAGCCTCCGCTATTCCCGGCCCTGGAGAAGGAGGTCTCCTGTCTGTCTGGTCTTCATCCGTCGCTGCAAAAGGACCTAAGCCAGAGCTTCACTCCTCCGCTCGGCCAACCGGTACGCCTCAACTGCCACCCGCCGTCATTCCGAGGGCCCCACCTACCAGGTGGGCAAGAAGGTATCACTCGGGACAAACCATTGCGGGTGGATTTATTGGCCCTTTCAAGGTCCTGAAGGTCGTCAACCCGGTGGCAGTTAGGCTTAAGCTGCCCCGGTCCTCCTCCTCCTCCCCGGAGGAGGAGGAGGTGGACATGGATGTCTCTGACGAGTATTGACCCTCTTCCAGGCCCCCACCACCCACCAGACTCGGTAGGACAGTTTTTTTTGTTGTTGTTGTTTTTGGGACGCCAGGAGCTGTCCCTTAAGGGGGGGGGGGGGGGGGGGGTTCTGTTACAATGGCTATTCACCCTGCCTCCACTAGAGGGCAGCGTCAACCCTCATTCACATCTCCCCCACACCTGCAGCGCATTATAATCAACCTGCCTATTTACGCCTATCCCCGCACACTCATACTTTTCCAGACTCTCCAGCGTTTATCCGGATTGATTCCCGTTGCCGACCCTGCCTGCCCCGGACCTGCCCGCCTCTGCCTGTCCCTGCCTGGTTCGTCTGCCCTGCCTGGTTCCTGATCACCTGCCTGTCCCCGACTACGTCTCTGCCTGTCCCTGCCTGGTTCGTCTGCCCTGCCCGGTTCCTGATCACCTGCTTGTCCCCGACTACGTCTCTGCATGCCCCTGTCTGTGTGGTACTTACAATAAATATCACTATCTGTCCTTGTTGTCCGTGTGCTGCATTTGGGTCCAAACCTAACCTGTGACAGAAACAGGTCATTGAGGACGAGGTAGGGGTTAGACAGTGAATAAAGAGATGGGTCATTAAGGAGCTGGTACGGGTAGGACAGTGAACACAGAGACAGGTCATTAAGGAGCAGGTAGGGGTTAGACAGTGAATACAGAGGCGGGTCATTAAGGAGCAGGTAGGGGTTAGACTGTAAATACATAGTTGGCTAGATAGAGGTTAGCCATTCTCTCAAGGGTGCTCACCCTACCTGCTGGACTATCGTAGACACTACTCTGCTGTTTCTGTTGCTCATATTCCCACCATTGGCATAGTACAGTTATTCCCCACCAGGGATCTGCATACCCTAGGGCGGGGGTACGTGTGTAGGTTCCAAGGGGCTACACAAGGTTAATGACGGTATTAAAATCCAGCCATTTGTATAACTACTTAAAATATTAAAGATGTTGATTGTTTTGGAACAAAGAAGCAGAGGCCCCGCTACATTATTGATAATGAAGCTTAATGACTCGTAAGTATGATATTGGTTCAGAGGAAAACATTTGTGGTTTGTTGTTGTCGATGAAGGGGTATTTGAGCTGTACTGTAGGGGGAGGGGTAGATGCGGTCGGTAAAGAAGGCAAAAATAATAACTTTGTGCAATTGTACAGCAACGGCACAGTTGGACTAATGTACAACTGCCATCCCCTCCAACCGGCTTCTTCTCCTGGCACCATGCTGTGTCACTCCACCCCTCTTGGCTCCATCCGACCATCCCGACCATTAAGAGACTCTGGGGACGATGCTAAGCTACATTAGCATTACAAAGACGACGCCTGCTGTTTTAAATTCATACATTTCCCATTCCTTTCATTTTTTTTTTTCCTTCGTTATCTCTCTCTCTCTCTCTCTCTCTCTCTCTCTCTCTCTCTCTCTCTCGCTCTCTCTCTCTCTCTCTCTCTCTCTCTCTCTCTCTCTCTCTCTCTCTCTCTCGCTCTCTCTCTCTCTGTCTCTCTCTTTCTCTCTCTTTCTCTCTCTGTCTCTCTCTCTTCTCTCATATTTCTATCTCTCTAACACATTTCCGTCTGCTTGCGGGGGCTCCCAGAGGGTTCATTAAAATTTAATTTTCTTATTTTAAATATAGCGACCTGTTTTTCCAAACATCAGCAAAAAATGGGGGGGGGATGGAGGGCAGGCGCTAATGCGGTAAATTGCTATGGTCATGTCCACGGCAGTGAGTGTATGGGTCCGGTGCCTTGCTTAAGGGGCCTTTGACAGTGTTTCGGGGACTTGAACCAGCGACCTTCCGGTTCCCAATCCAAGTTCCAACAGACTATCCTGCCGCCCGTTTTTTATCCCATTTCAACGAGTGGTTTAAAACAAAAACGAAGAGAGGTGTGTGTTTGTGTGTGTGTGTGTGTGTGTGTGTGTGTGGGGGTGTGCAAGTTATTGTCATGAGCTGGTCATATTTTGTCTCAGATCTCAGATCCTCAGATCCAGATATTTCAGATTAAAGTTTTCTTTCGGGTCAAAACAAACCTTTCCCGAGTCCCGACATCGATCAGAAAGTCCTTCCGGGAGGACAGGCTTCCTCCGGGCCCCGAGGATGAGGCAGAGCAAGAGTCTCCTTGAAGAATGGAGGATAACACACACTCCTACACTAACCCCTCCAAACCCCTCCTACACTAACCCCTCCAAACCACTCCTACACTAACCCCTCCAAACCCCTCCTACACTAACCCCTCCAAACCACTCCTACACTAACCCCTCCAAACCCCTCCTACACTAACCCCTCCAAACCCCTCCTACACTAACCCCTCCAAACCACTCCTACACTAACCCCTCCAAACCCCTCCTACACTAACCCCTCCAAACCACTCCTACACTAACCTCTCCAAACCACTCCTACACTAACCCCTCCAAACCACTCCTACACTAACCCCTCCAAACCCCTCCTACACTAACCCCTCCAAACCACTCCTACACTAACCCCTCCAAACCCCTCCTACACTAACCCCTCCAAACCACTCCTACACTAACCCCTCCTACACTAACCCCTCCTACACTAACCCCTCCAAACCACTCCTACACTAACCCCTCCAAACCCCTCCTACACTAACCCCTCCAAACCACTCCTACACTAACCCCTCCAAACCCCTCCTACACTAACCCCTCCAAACCACTCCTACACTAACCCCTCCAAACCCCTCCTACACTAACCCCTCCAAACCACTCCTACACTAACCCCTCCTACACTAACCCCTCCTACACTAACCCCTCCAAACGCTTCCTCAAAGTGTCCCTCTTAGTCCGCTACCGTGCCGTCCCATTTGACCCATGCAGCTACTTGCAAAGAACACCGCGACACTTGGCCAGGAGGAGCCGAGGAGGAGGTTGGGGGAGAGACTCTCCCAGCTCAACCTCCTGAGCTATGTAGTGGAAAATAAAAAAAGAGCTAAACATTGATGAGACAAGAGATATAGGCAAAAGATAGAATATCTGAGGAGCAGTATATTTGTCCAGTAAATATCAAAAAACCTTTTCAAAGTAAAAGCTGTGTACACACACCCTTGCCAGACACACACCCAATGTGTGTGTGTGTGTGTGTGTGTGTGTGTGTGTGTGTGTGTGTGTGTGTGTGTGTGTGTGTGTGTGTGTGTGTGCGTGCGTGTGTGTGTGCGTGTGTGTGTGTGTGTGTGTGTGTGTGTGTGTGTGTGTGAGAGAGAGTCCCCCGGACCCTTCTATGTGTGAGTCACATCCCAGCACAAAACCAAAACAAAAGTTCCTGGAATTACTCCAGGGACATTCTATGTGCGTCAGATCCAAGCTCATTATCAAACCAACAGAGTTTGTGTCAGATACAACTATATTATTATTATTATTATTATGCAGGCCTATATTGTAATTCTACAATTGCGACTGCATCTATGACACAACTCACGTTGTAGGGGATATGCTGCCACATAGCGACCGCAGGTTCGATTCCCACCTGTTGGAGTTCTATCCTACGTGTTGTTCCCGGTCTCTTTCAGCCTAAGACACTCTGTCTGTCTGTCACATAGATACCACATAGATATCACATTGGATATCGAAACAATCACACCACAGAGTAGACAAAGGCATGAATGGGGTTGGCTGTGTAGGCGTTTGACGGCAGCTTTTAGGTGGAGGGGTATGGGTGGTGCTGATTGGCCCTCCCTTTATCTTCAGTTTGAGATAAATATAAGAGATGGATATATTAAAGGGGTTTGTGTGGTGACAATAATCACTATGGCATTTGTGTGTGCAATCATCTTTTTCCGGTGTTCCCATTTTCAGTGCTCCTTCCAACTCTCTCTCTCTCTCTCTCTCTCTCTCTCTCTCTCTCTCTCTCTCTCTCTCTCTCGCTCTCTCTCTCGCTCTCTCTCTCTCTCTCTCTCTCTCTCTCTCTCTCTCTCTCTCTCTCTCTCTCTCTCTCCTGTGAATGACATAACTTGACTGACTTGACTGACTGTCTCTCTCTCTGCTCTCTCTTCAGCGCTGCAAAATGCTTAGTCTTACGAATGAATGAATGAATGAATTAATCTCGACTCAACGACTCAAAGTAATGCTGAGTGACAAACACCGTCACAATTATATCAAGTCAAGTCAAGTCAAGTTTATTGTCACTTCACAGTTTACACAAGTATAAAGCAGTGAGTGAAAATCTTAAGTGCAATACCCGACAACAGACAGCAGTTATAAAAATAAGATAAGATAAAAACAGAATAGAATAAAATAAGTTAAAAAAACTGAACTGAAACAAAACAGTTTAAAGTTAAATATATAGAATAAAAATGCTATTTATAAAATGCAATATATCGGCACAGAAAAAGAGCAATATGTATATATAAATCAATGTAATAAAAATATAAATCGTTATATGCTATACGTCCTTGTTCAGCAGCCTGATGGCCTGACTGTGGAAGCTATCTCTGAGTCTATTTGTACAGCACTTGATACTGCGGTATCGCCTGCCTGACGGTAACAGTGAATACAGTTCTTGGCTGGGGTGGGCATTGTCTTTTATGATGCGTTTGGCCTTGACCGCGCACCGCTGGTTGTATATATCCAGGAGGGAGGGGAGCTCACCTCCAACGATATACTGGGCCGTCCGCACCACCCTTTGAAGCGCTTTGCGCTAGAGTGCGGTGCAGTTCCCGTACCAGGCGGTGATACACCCTGTAAGAACTCTCAATGGTGCCGGTGTAGAATGTTCTCAGGATGCGGGGGCCCATGCTGAATTTCCTCAGACGCCTGAGGAAATACAGGCGTTGTTGGGCCCTTTTCACCATATGTGTGGTGTGCGTGGCCATGTGAGGTCCTCGGAGATGTGCACGCCAAGGAACTTGAAGCTGCTGACCCTCTCTACTGCACCGTCGATGGAGATAGGGCTGTGCTCTCCTTTCTGCTTCCTGTAGTCCACGAACAGCTCCTTGGTTTTCTTGACGTTGAGGGTGAGGCTGTTCTCCTGACACCACTGCTCCAGCGATCTAACCTCCTCCCTGTAGTCTGTCTCGTCGTCGCCGGCGATCAGGCCCATCACTGTCGTGTCGTCAGCAAACTTGATGATGTGGTTGGAGCTGTGCATAGCCATGCAGTCATGGGTGTAGAGGGAGTAGAGGAGAGGGCTCAGCATGCATCCCTTGGGGGCTCCCGTGTTGAGGGTCAGTGGCTCTGAGGTGGTGCTGCCCATCCTCACCAACTGGCGGCGGTCCGACAGGAGCCCATCGTGCCTGTCCCTAAACAACCCAAGGTAACATGCCTGAATGATTATAGACCTGTAGCCCTCACCTCGTTTGTCAGCAAATGCTTCGAGAGGTTGGTCAAGGACTTTATTTGCTCCGTGTTACCTGCCACGCTGGACCCATGGATAAAAATAAATAACAAAAAATCGTGCAGGAGCTCGCGACACGGCAGCCATCTTGTACGGCGCCATACTCCAGACATCCAGACATTATATGTAGCTCATGCTCCGCCTTCCCTCTCTCTCTCTCTCTCTCTCTCTCTCTCTCTCTCTCTCTCTCTCTCTCTCTCTCTCTCTCTCTCTCTCTCTCTCTCTCTCTCTCTCTCTCTCTCTCTCCACCCTCAGCAGAGTGCTGGCCAAGGCCAAACGCTTCAGGTAAGCGTGGCAGACGTGACGCCTTCGTGGCAGCGGAAGTTGGTCTTGCAGCGCGTCACACATGATTTACGATCACACAAGTTGAGGGTAGCTTGGTGTTTGACTCCCGGGCTGAAAGAAAGGTATTGGGTCGGAACCCCCAACGTCTGAAGTCTACCCCCTGCAGTCCTTGAGCGAGCCAGACGGCCCGGAACCACCCATGGGTCTACTCCTTAATGACTAGGCTTCTGAATTCACTGCAGGCAGCTTTGGGATAAAAGCGTCCGCTAAACAGTAAATGTTACTGTTATTGTTCCTAGCATGGACAAAGGGAGTGATTTAAAGTGTGGTTATTAAGGGTGACCATATGGTGGCATGCAAAAAGGGCAGGACATAAGGAGAAATGTCAAAGTTAATGTAAAGTAATGCAGCTGTAGGAAACAAAAACCTGAATCCCAGACATTTTGGGCATATTTTTATGTTCCCGCATGTCCGGGAAAAAGAGGACGTCCTAAGTTATTGTTGTATTAAAAATTAAACAACTGGAGGACAGACAACATATGTTTGAATGTTTTAAGGTAACACAATGTTCTCACGCTTTACCCAAAGCTGTCGGAAAAGTGCTGCATTTGCAGCATTCATGGACCGCTTTGCTAATGAAATACGGCGTCAGTTCTCCTTCCTTTTTTTATCCCATTGCACTTCAGTCCGCCGAGGTTTTGTGAAAGGCCTTAGACTTTTGGAAATTAAATCAACTTGAGTGATAGAGCACCGGAGAGGCCCGGGAATACAGCCTCTTCCGCCCCAAAAATAACCCTGCGCGTCTCAAACCCGAAACCGGGGACATCTAAATCGCGGCGTTTAGATTAGACCAATTGGTTTGTCCTTTTTTTGCTCACTGATAATTAATTTGGCCCTGGAATCGATGGGTCGGTGGGAGGCCGCTCGTAGGTATTCATGGTAAATCCAATACACTGTGTAACCGCTTTTAAGTGAGTTTTTATCTGAAATTGATCTGAACTGAATTAGCATAATGGTAATTGATCTGTATTGAATTCATGAGAGGGTGTGGGTTTTGTGTAAAACGCTGCATTCATTATGCTAATTATTAGCATTGGGTTCAGAGTGTCAGTAAAGCAAGTAAGCTAAGGCACGCCAAATTAACTAATGATTATGATTATCTCAATGATTATTGTCCAGTGGCTTGAACACCCATATCCATGAAGTGCCTGGAGAAACTTGTAATGTTGCATATTAACTTTTCCATCCCTGAGTCCCTAGACCCACTCTTGTTTGCATACAGGCCAAACAGGTCTGTCGACGACGCCATTTCCCTGGCACTACACATGGCCCTTTAGCACCTAGACAGGAGGGACACATCACGTTAGACTGCTGTTTATTGACAACAGCTCGGCGTTCAACACCATCGTTCCCTCCAAGCTGGTCCTGAAACTGAGTTACCTAGGTCTGGGCAACCAATCTGTAACTGGATTATGGACTTCCTGACGGGAAGGCCTCAAGTGGTGAAGATTGGGAACAACATCTCATCCACTCTGGTCCTCAACACCAGAGCACCCAAAGGCTGCTGCCTGTACTCGCTGCACACACATGACTGTACTGCCATGCACAGTAATAATCTGATTAATAAATTTGCAGACGACACCACAGATTGTACATTAGCCAGTAGAATGGTGGGTAGTGGGGGGCGATCGGATCGACATCTCAGCCTGACTAGCACGCCGGCTCGCTTCCCTCGCTTCTTCCTGCCACGCTTGCGTGTAATCGTGCCCAAGATGGTTGGAGATGCTGCTGTGACTTCGGGCGGGACGTCCGAATCGAAAGAATGAAAAAACTCCGGTAGGCAGCGAGCGACTGTCGATCTGATCTCCAGAAGTGTGCAAATGTTCTAAATGAACATGCTGCTAACTTACTGAACAAAGATACTCGCGATAAAAATAATAAATAACAAAAAACTGCGTCGTCGTGCGGGAGCTCGCGACACGGCAGCCATCTTGTACGGTGCCATACTCCAGACATCCAGACATTATATGTAGCTCATGCTCCGCCTTCCCTCTCTCTCTCACACTCTCCTTGCCTCTCTCTCTCTCTCTCTCTCTCTCTCTCTCTGCTCTCTCTCTCTCTCTCTCTCTCTCTCTCTCTCTCTCTCTCTCTCTCTCTCTCTCTCTCTCTCTCTCTCTCTCTCTCTCTCCACTCTCAGCAGAGCGCTGGCCAAGGCCAAACGCTTCAGGTGAGTGTGGCAGACGTGACGCCTTCGTGGTAGCGGAAGTTGGTAGCTCCAGCACAACACCCGGCGGGTGCTTGTTTGTTGTCGTCTTGCAGCGCGTCACACATGATTTACGATCACACAAGTTGAGGGTAGCTTGGTGTTTGACTCCCGGGCTGAAAGAAAGGTACTGGGTCGGAACCCCCAACGTCTGAAGTCTATCCCCTGCAGTCCTCGAGCGAGCCAGACGGCCCGGAACCACCCACGGGTCTACTCCTTAATGACTAGGCTTCTGAATTCACTGCAGGCAGCTTTGGGATAAAAGCGTCCGCTAAACAGTAAATATTAATGTTATTGTTCCTAGCATGGACAAAGGGAGTGATTTAAAGTGTGGTTATTAAGGGTGACCATATGGTGGCATGCAAAAAGGGCGCAAACATAACCCTGCGCGTCTCAAACCTGAAACTTGCTTTGGGGATCTGAATCCCGGTGTTTAGATTAGACCAATTGGTTTGTCCTTTTTTTGCTGACTGATAATTAATTTGGCCGCTCGTAGGTATTCATGGTAAATCCAATACACTGTGTAATCTCTTTTAAATGAGTGTTAATCTGTTAATCTGAGTGTTGAAATCAACTGAATTAGCATAATGGTAATTGATCTGTATTGAATTTATGAGAGGGTGTGGGTTTTGTGTAAAACACTGCATTCATTACGCTAATTATTAGCATTGGGTTCTGAGTGTCAGCAAAGCAAGTAAGCTAAGGCAGGCCAAATTAGCTAATGATTATGATATGATTATCTCAATGATTATTGTCCAGTGGCTTGAACACCATATCCATGAAGTGCCTGGAGAAACTTGTAATGTTACATATTAACTTTTCCATCCCTGAGTCCCTAGACCCACTCCAGTTTGCATACAGGCCAAACAGGTCTGTCGACGACGCCATTTCCCTGGCACTACACATGGCCCTTTAGCACCTAGACAGGAGGGACACATCACGTTCACGCTCGGCGTTCAACACCATCGTTCCCTCCAAGCTGGTCCTGAAACTGAGTTACCTAGGTCTGGGCAACCAATCTGTAACTGGATTATGGACTTCCTGACGGGAAGGCCTCAAGTGGTGAAGATTGGGAACAACATTTCATCCACTCTGGTCCTCAACACAAGAGCACCCCAAGGCTGCTGCCTGTACTCGCTGCACACACATGACTGTACTGCCATGCACAGTAATAATCTGATTAATAAGTGCAGACAACACCACAGTCATCGGCCTGATAAGCAAAGGCGATGAAACGGAGTACAGAGATGAGATTGTCCGGCTGACGTGATGGTGCAAGGACAACAGCCTTGCACTAATCGTCAGCAAGACTAAGGAGCCCATCGCGGACTTCAGGAGCCACCGGGGCACCCACTCCACCATCAGCCTGGATGGGACACCGGTGGAAGTAGTCAGCTGCTTCTGTTTCATTGGGCTACAGATTTCTGACAACCTGGCCTGGACCCGCAACACGGAGGTCATGCTGAAGAAGGCCCACCAGCGCCTCTATGCCCTGCTGTGCCTCAGGAAAAAGCGGAATAGGCCAGAGGTGGCTAGTGAACTTCTACCGTGGCACTGTTGAGAGCGTCTTGACGAGTGGCATCACTGTGCGGTACGGCAACACCACTGCACAGGACAAGAAAGCCATCCAGAGGGTCGTGAGGACGGCAGAGAAGATCACCGGGTGTGCACTTCCATGCATTGAGGAGATCTGTAGGACCAGATGTTGGAAGAAGGCCTTGTCCATCATAAAGGACTGCAACCACCCTGGGCTCCATCTCTTCTCCCCCCTACCATCCGGTCGCCAGTTGCACAGCATCCGTACAAAGACTACTAGGTTCTAAGGATAGTTTTCATCCACAGGCAGTGCGCCTACTGAACTGCTAGGAGTTCTGCCACTATCATAACATTGTCATTAACATTACACTTTTATACTTTGCTGGACTTTCTGGACTCTCTGGACTGTACTGCACTGTAATCATGATGCTGCTGCACTACTGGCACTTTAAATGCTTTTAAATCTGTTTGCACAATTCAACAGATGTTCATACCATCTATCAGTCACTTTGCTCTTTTTCATTTTTATTGAATATATTCTTTTCATGGTATTGTTTTTGGAGATTTATACTGCGGGAATGGGGAGTAAGCATTCCAATGTATTTGTTAGAAATTACAAATAAATATCTTATATCTTAGAGTGTAGTCTGCTAGTGGTTACATCTTTGACGTGCAAAATAATTCAAAGTAATGAATACAAAATCAAATATTCACAATGAACTATCACAGTAGACCCGCACATTCAGCCAAAGGTAGATTTTGGTGAACTCGATGAAGTTATTCTGAAAAGATTAATTAAATAAATGGCATTGGATGAACAGAACCTTCCTGTTTCCTTGTCGAAGGTATTGCTATTTATCTCTATTTGGTTGTGTATTCCATCCATGCACAACAACTAATTTTGTTTCACTCAAAATGTCACCTGGAAAACCGGCGTTCAAAGCGATCCGATGATACAGCGGCAATCAGAGGCCAGGTGTTGACGTGAATTAACAACCTTTAAGTGGGATAATGAATCAGCTCATTGGCTTCCCATTGATTACAAGATGTGTCCTCCCCCATGTGTTCCACGCCTCTCAATCTGGGAGCAGCTCGCTGTCAATCAGCCCCGCCCCCCAGGAACGCAGCGGTGCGGGACTTACTGCCAGACCCCGCCCATCTCCAGAGGGAAACGCGGCCTACTGGACGGCGCCAGGGTGAGTGGGCGGGCCTACAGCCACCTGGACGAGACCGAGGTCGAGGACAAAGAGGTGGAGTCTTTACAGAGGTGAGAGGTTCCTTCTGTGTGTTTGTTCCTCGATGGGGGATCACCGTTGTTTATTCAGGTATTCACCTAATGTTTTTGTGTGGATTCTTCTTCTTATAATTTTTTATTCTAAACGCCCATGTCTCCACCTCTGACTGGTTAAAACGTTTATGGATTTGTAAATTTCTGAAACTAAATATTTTTGCCTCTTGGACCCATAAGGTCTGCATGGATAGATTTCTCTGTACAGTGATCGTTTACCCATACACTTCAGCAATCTAATTCTGAATAACCACTAACCGACATGACAATAACATTGGCGTAGATGCTTTATGGAAGTGTCTGATCCGAAAAGCCAAAGGGATTGAAAATGTTAATTTTTAAATGGCTATGTGATGCAGAATTGTGTCTCAGTGATTGTTGTGCTTGCAGTATGGGGTGGGTGTTGCCATGGTGGCTGTTGCTGGGATGACGGTTGCTTAGGGTGGATGTGTGTGTGGTTTGCGGTGTGTGTGGGGTGCATAACTAGTGAAGCTTTAATGTTCGACAGTTTATTTTCATTGTTTGAATGTGGTTGCTATGAGTACAGCAGTTGCTAAGATACCTACCTCACTTAAATGTAGGTATCATAGCAACCAAAAAAAACAAAAAAACATGTGCCTTTCAACCCCATATAATTACAAAAAACATTTGATGTTCATGGGTTTTTTTGTAAGTTAAAAGAACCCCAGCGGTGGCTGGCTGTCACTCGGCACCCCCTTGTGGAGGGGAGGGAGTGTGCGGAAACCCGTCAGAACACTGCAGGCGGGTCAAGTAGAACGCAGAGAACGCTGCTTTGCTTCCTGTCAGCAGCTCCTCAAAAAAGCGAAAGGCTGCCTGCTCCCAACCTCACCCTGGTTACGTAACTCCCGAGGACGAGAGCTCCGTCCCACTCTCGTGTTGTCTGAAGACTCGCGGACGTGACTTATTCGGCTTTTTCTTATGTCACTCAGGCCGATTGCACACTGCGAAAAGGACTTCACACACGTGTCAAGAAAAAATATAAAAACTAAGAAACAGCAGAATAATTCTGAAAGCATATTTAAATCACCGCCTCAATGATTCAACAATGTTTTTTTGTTATTTTTGCCAAACTCTTCGTCTGACCTATTTAGTACTTTACATTCTGACAGGACTTTG
>CM051014.1:20338863-20366363 GCA_027704905.1 Muraenolepis orangiensis
ATGGGTCAAGTACTAATTACTAAGTAGTAATATTAAAAACATTTCTCTGGTGTGTACTTAACTATGAAAATAGTTAAGTACATGTATTAGTTAAGAAAAGTAATTGCAATAGGCCTTAAGGTGTTGGGCCTTGGCAAAACAAAACCCATCACTCTTAACAAATGGAAAATTCTTTGAAAATTTGTCAGAATAATTAGGTAATTTAGATTTGGACAGGGCGTTAAACTGTTGACCAATCAAAATATAGATGGGCCTATAGATAGTTAATTAACACTTACACCTGGGATACCACCTGCGGAGATCCAGGGGACAACAGAGAGCGGAGGGGAGCCCATTCCCCGACCGGAGCCACCAAGCCCCGGGGGGTGAAACAACAAACGGAAAATCTCCACTATTCTTATGGCGGCGGTTTACATCCAACAACGGGCTGGATTTAAAAAAGGTATTACCAAAATACTATCAACACATCTCACGTTCGACAAGACACAACAAGACCTTTGATCACTGCTACACCACCATTAAGCATGCTTATAACGCTGTTGCATGGCCGGCTTTCGGCAAATCAGACCACACCTCCGTGCTTCTACTTCCTGTTCAGAAGCAGAAGTTGAAGTCCACGCCCACAGTTGTAAGAAACATGCGTTGCTGGACAGATGACGCCATACTACATATGCAGGGTGGGCTGGAAATCACTGACCGGAGGGTATTCAAGACCAGTGACCTTGATGTATATGAGTCCCGAGACCCACTCCAATTTGCATACAGACCAAACAGGTCTGAAGACAACGCCATTTCCCTTGCACTACATACGGCCCTGGAGCATCTAGACAAGAGGGACACCTACGTCAGACTGCTCGGCGTTCAACACCATTGTTCCCTCCAAGCTGGTTCTGAAACTGAGGGATCTAGGGCAATTTGAAACTGGATTATGGACTTCCTGATGGGCAGGCCTCTAGTGGTGAAGATTGGGAACATCTCATCCACTCTGGTCCTCAACACCGGAGCACCCAAGGCTGCTGCCTCAGTCCCCGGCTGTACTCGCTGTACACACATGACTGTACTGCCACTCACAGCAATAATCAGATTATCAAATTATAATTATTATTAAGTATAAAGCAGTGGTGTGAAAATCTTATATGCAATACCCGACGACAGACAGCAGTTATAATAATAAGATAAAAATTTATAAAAAATGTATAAAAATTTAATAGAATAAATTTATAAAATGCAATATATCGGCACAGAAAAAGAGCAATATGTACATATAAATCAATGTAATAAAATATACATTGTTATATGCTATATGCCCTTGTTCAGCAGCCTGATGGCCTGACTGTGGAAGCTATCTCTGAGTCTATTTGTACGGCACTTGATACTGCGGTATCGCCTGCCTGATAGTAAAAGTGAATACATACATATACTGGGGTGGGCAATGTCTTTTATGATGACTGAATTTCCTCAGACGCCTGAGGAAATACAGGCGTTGTTGGGCCCTTTTCAGCACGTGTGTGCTGAACATCCCTGGGGGGCTCCCGTGTTGAGGGTCAGTGGCTCTGAGGTGGTGCTGCCCATCCTCACCACCTGGCGCCGAATTGTTTGCCAGAAACGTTTTTGTGCTGACTGAAAGTCCTTCTCAATGGCTTCTCTGAATTCCTCTCACACCCGCTGCTTTGCCTCCGCTACGGCTGAGGCTGCCGTCATCTTGGTCTGTCGATACCTTGCAATTTAGTCCTTAGTCTCACAGGCTAACAAAGCCCGGAAGGCCTCCTTCTTCAGCCGGACAGCTTCCCTGACCACCTGTGTCTACCACGAAGTCCGAGGGTTGCCGCCCCTTGAGGCACCAATGACCTTGAGATCACAACTCTCAACCCCATCATCAGCAATAGAAGCTGGTTCAATGCCCCCAGCCTCCACAGAGATGCCCGAAAAATAGGTGGGATTTGAAGGTCTCCCGGACAGTGGCATCCACCAGATGTTCCCTGTTCACCCGCACTTTGGGCTTACCAGGTCTGTCCAGAGGCTTCCCCCGCCTTCTTACCCAACTCACCACCAGATGGTGATCTGTTGGCAGCTCTGCCCCTCTCTTCACCCGAGTGTCCAAAACTTGCAGCCTCAGGTCAGAAAACACGATAACAAAATCGATCATTGACCTTCGGCCTAAGGTACTCTGGTACCATGTACACTTATGAGCATCCTTATGTTTGAACATGGTGTTTTTTATGGACAATCCATGATTAGCACAGAAATCCAATAACAAAACCCCACTCCGGTTCAGATCAGGTAGGCCGTTCATCCCCATCACGCCCCTCCAAGTTTCCCCATCATTACCCACGAGTGTGTTGAAGTCTCCCAGGAGGACTATGGAGTCCCCTTCAGGAGCCCCAAGCAGGACTCCATCCAGGGTGTGCAAGAAGGCGGGATATTCCGAACTGTTGTTTGGTGCATAGGCACAAACAACAGTCCGAGTTCCCCCCCCCCATGACCCCAAGGCGTAGGGGAGGCGACCCTCTCGTCCACCGGGGTAAACTCTAACAAAGTGGCATTCAGCCGGGGACTTGTGAGTATCCCCACACCTGCCCAGCGCCTCACACCCTGAGCAACTCCAGAGAAGGAAAGAGTCCAACCCCTATCCAGGAGTTTAGTTCCAGAGCCAATGCTGTGCATAGAGGTAAGTCCCACCATATCTAACTGGTAGCGCTCCACCTCCCGCACAAGCTCAGGCTCCTGCCCCCCCAGAGAGGTGACATTCCACGTCCCCAAAGCCAGTCTCTGTTGGCTGGGTTTGGTCCGTCGAGTCCCAATGCCGCCTTCTTCTTCTTCTTCTTCTTCTTCTTCTTCTTCTTCTTTCCTGGTGCATGCTGGGATTTTCGGAGGGTCTGACGGCGCCATGGTAAATGGAGACTTTGCCAAGCTCACGCGGAAGCATGGCATTAAGATCTCCGCCGGCTTCGCGTGCACTGTGGAGGAGATCGGGCTGGCCGTGGGGGAGAAGGTCGGACACGGAAGTATTAAGTCCTTGGCGCGGATGAACAGCGCGGTGGTGATCTTTCTGGATCAGGTGGAGAAGGTGAACTGCGTCATCGAGACGGGCATCACGGTGAGAGAGATGTTTGTACAGGTGCAGCCGCTGATGCTGCCCGTAATTAAAGTTATACTTTCAAATGTCCCCACCTTCATAACTGATGAGTTCCTCAGTAGAGAACTGTCCAGGCATGGGAAACTTGTTTCTCCAATGAAAAAGATGCTGTCTGGATGTAAGTCTCAGTTGCTGAAACACGTAGTGTCTCACCGTAGACAGGTGTATATGATTCTGAACAATCGGAATGCGGAGCTTAACCTCCGTTTTTACGTTAAGGTGGATGATTATGACTACGTGATTTTTGCAACATCATCGGTTATGAAGTGTTTTGGTTGCGGGGAAGAGGGGCACACCGTGAGTGCCTGTCCGAAGCGCGGGGACCCGGCTCCGCCTGGTCCGGATGACGCGCCGCCGGCTGGGCCGTCCAACGTGCCGCCGGCTGGGTCGTCTAACGCGCCGGAAGCCGGGCCGTCCAACGCGCCGTCCAACGCGCCGGCTGGGCCGTCTAACGAGCCAGCGGCGGGGTCGTCCGCCGCTGCGCCAGGCCCACCCGCGGTTGTTGCGCCGAAACCGCCCGTGGCTGCGCCGGGGCGGACTGCCGCGCCAGCAGCTGATGCGCCGGTTGCAATGGAGCAGCAGGTGGCTGCTGCTGAGGGAGGGGTGTCTCCCACGGTGGCGGCCGCTAATGCGGCCGCTGCGGTGGGGGGGGGCCCCCCTCCGGAGGCGGCCGCTGCTGCTGACGGCAGCGCTGCTCCTGAGCAGTCGGCGGCAGCGCTGCTCCTGAGCAGTCGGCGGTGGCGCGCGGTGTGACGTCTCGGACGCAGAGCGGGCGCGGACGAGGGCGAGGTATACAGCGCGTTTCTGGTGATGTGTCCGGCTTGGGAGACTGTGGTGTTGCACAAGGTGAGGGTGTAGGTGATTACGTTCAGGAAGATGAGGTGGTTTTGTGTGAAGCAGAAGAAAAGGGGGATGGGGGGAAAAAAGATAAAAAAACAAAAAAAAAGGGTGAAAAAACCCCTGAGATAAGCAATGAACCACAAGGTGATTTGGCAAAAGAAAGTGTAGAGACAGGTGAAGTCAGTAAAACACAGGAGGAAGATATGGAGAGTGAAACATATATGGGAAAAACAGGAGAGGAGCAGAAAACATGGGGGGAGCAGGTGGAGGTTGCTGGGATGGAGGAAGAGGAGGTGGCAACAGAAATGATAAATAAAAAAAAGACTGCTACTAAATGCAGGAGTAATAAAAAAAATGCATCAACCGTTGCAAAGAGCAGTAAAGTGGAGAGTGAGGGAAAGGAAGGAAGAGAGCAAGGACAGGCGGAGGAGAGCTGGGATGATTATGTGTCTGACAGCAGCGATGTGCCAGGTGTTTTGAGCAGTAGCCAACAAAGAAAAATGTACACGGCTGAGATGATAAAAAATTACCTGGTGCAGACAAAAAACCAACATAACGTGATAATAGAGGAATATTTCCCAGATTTGGCCATTTTTTGTGCCTCAGCAAGGTTCCATATGAACCGAAGGGAGCAGTCTGTCTTGGATGAGCTGGAAGTATATAGACTCAAAAGAATGGTGACTAGAATAAGGAAGCAAATGGGTAGCGGTGAGTTTAAAAAACTCAATGTGTGTGTTTAATTTATTTGTTTTTATTTTTGCTTTTAATATCTCACTCGCAATGGATACTTTTAGAGTGGGAAGTTTGAATGTAAACGGAGCCACAGAGGAAAGAAAGAGGGCTCTAATATTTCAAACTGCAAAAATAAAACATGTCGATGTCCTCTTTTTACAAGAGACTCACAGTGATGTTTTTAATGAGACGGACTGGAAGAAGGAGTGGGGGGGGGAAGTCATTTTAAGCCACAACACCTCTCTCAGTGGGGGGGTGGGCTTCCTCCTCTCCATGTCTTTTAAGCCTGTCTCACTGGAGGTCGAGCATTGTATCAATGGGAGGTTGCTTTTAATAAAAGCACGGTTTGACCTTTTTACAGTTGTTTTTATAAATGTGTATGCTCCAACAAACGGTACAGAGAGGAAGCTGTTTTTACTCAAAGTGAATGATGTTTTAAACGGTTATGCCACGGAGGATTTTTTATTCTTGGGCGGGGATTTTAATTGTACAGAAAATGCATCTTTAGATCGCAACCATGCAGAGCCGCATCCAGCATCCCAGCATGCTCTGAGGCAGCTGGTCCACTCCCACGGCCTGGTGGATGTATGGAGAAGGATGCATACAGACAACAGGCAGTACACCTGGTCCCAGGGAGAATAGAATATCATCAGCTAGGTTGGATCGTTTTTATTGTTTTAAGCATCATTTTAACACTTTTAAATTGTGCAGTATATCACCTGCTGGTTTTACGGATCATTCTTTGCTTTTATGTGATGTTTTTATTAGAAATGTTTTACCCAGAAGTGCATATTGGCATTTTAACTCGGTTTTAACATTTGATAAACATTTTAAAGAGGCCCTATTTTATTTCTGGAGTGTTTTTAGGCAGAGGAAGGGAGAGTTTAGCAGTCTTAGGCAGTGGTGGGACCACGGTAAGACCGAGATAAGATTACTCTGCCAACAGCACACCCTCAATGTCACACAAGACATCATTAGATCTATGAAAGACCTGGAGAGTGATATAGTGGAACTTGAAACAATAAGTGAGACCACAGGAGATCGAGGATATATTGAAATCCTCAAAGAGAAAAAGATGGCTTTAGCCAACCTGCTGGATGTAAAAGTTCAGGGTGTACTAGTGAGGTCCCGGTTTTTAAACACAAATTAGATGGATGCTCCCACTAGCTTCTTCTTCGGCCTGGAAAAAAAGAATGGGCAGAGGCGAGTGATCCACTCCCTGCTGTCAGGCACAGGGCAGGAAATAACAGAGCCAAGCCAGATCAGGAGGCGAGCTGTGAGTTTTTATTCCACCCTCTATACAAGTGAGTATGAGGAGGGGGAAACTCTGTCCGAGGGGTTCTGCAATGGGCTACCTCAGGTCTCCGAGGAGGCCAACTCACAGCTCGAGGGGCCGTTAACGATCCAGGAGTTACAGACTGCCCTGCAAGGCATGCAGGGACGGCGGGCTCCTGGTATCGATGGCCTCTCCGTGGAGTTTTACAAAGCCTACTGGGACGTCTTGTCACATGACCTTTTAGACGTTTTTAATGAGAGTCTGGCCTCTGGCTCTATGCCAGTGTCCTGCAGGAGAGCGGTGATCACACTGCTTCCAAAAAAAGGAAACCTGCAGGACATCAAGAACTGGCGTCCTGTGTCTCTGCTGTGTGTGGATTACAAAATTCTGTCCAAGGCTTTGGCCACCAGGCTGGGGAGGGCTGTGGAGCAGGTCATCCACCGGGACCAGACCTACTGTGTGCCCGGCAGGTCCATGGTGGACAATGTCCACCTAATTCGAGATGTTTTGGAGGTCTCCAGCTCATTGGGCATTAATACTGGTCTGATTTCTCTAGATCAGGAAAAGGCTTTTGACCGCGTTGAGCACAGCTTCCTCTGGAAAGTAATGGAGAAGTATGGGTTCAGCGCTGGTTTCATAGCCAAGATCAAGGTGTTGTACAATAAGATTGAGAGTGTGCTGAAGTTCAACGGTGGGTTGTGTGCTCCTTTTAGAGTGTGTAGAGGGGTCCGGCAGGGCTGTGCTCTGTCTGGCATGCTCTATGCACTCTCCCTCGAAACTGCAAGGGCTGTTTTTACCTGGTCTTAATGGAAACATGGTTTTATCAGTGTATGCAGATGATGTCGTTGTTTTTGTTAGGGACCAGAAGGATACAGACATTTTAGTTGACATCGTGAGGGATTTTAGTTCAGCATCGGCAGCGAGGGTGAATTGGAAGAAAAGTGAGGCCCTCGCTGTCGGTGAGTGGAGTGGCGGTCTCCCAGTTCTTCCCCAGAACATGGTCTGGAAAAAAGATGGTTTTAAGTACCTGGGTGTGTTCTTGGGGAAGGGAATTATAGTCCTGAAGAACTGGGAGGACGTCATAGAAAAGATAGAGGGAAAGCTTTCCAAGTGGAAATGGCTGCTCCCTCAGATGTCTTTTAAAGGTAGAGTGTTGGTTTTAAATAACCTTGTGGCATCCCAACTGTGGCACCGTCTTACCTGTGTGGACCACCCCTCAGGGTTACTAGCCCAAATACCAAAAGAATTGGTGGATGTTTTTTGGGAGGGTCTACACTGGGTGCCACAGGGGGTGCTGTTTTTATCTAGAGAGGAGGGGGGACAGGGCCTTATCCACCTGGCCAGCCGAATGGCCACTTTTAGGATACAATTTCTACAGAGGTATCTGACCGGCCCGGCTGATTTGGTGTGGAGAGGTGTGAGCAGCTGCATTCTCAGACGCGTGAGTAACCTGGGGCTGGATGCTGCTCTGTTTTTAACTGATTTAAACATTTTAAAGTTAAGTGGGCTACCTCCTTTTTATCAGGGTGTTTTTAAGTCTTGGGCCCTTTTTAACCATAAAAGGTGTCCAAAGACTGACTCTCTGTACTGGTTGCTGAAAGAGCCTTTGATTCACAAAGCCAGGTTAGACGTCAGCAGCAGCGAAACGCCCGGCCTGACGGTGGCGCTGTGCCGATCCAAAACCCTGTGCCTTCAGCAGCTGGTGGATGCAGTGGGGCCGGAGCTGAGCGATGCCCAGGCCCTGGGCTCTCTGCTGGGTCTGCACTCGGTCCGGGTGGCCCAGAGGATTCTTCAACTCTGGAGCCAGATCCTCTGCCCTGAGGAAAAAAGACTGCTAAGGAGCTACGGACAGGGAAGAGCCAGGCTGGACCCAGCAGACCCTTTCCCGGAGATCTACCTGAGCCCAGGGCTCGGAGAACTGACCGGCCCCCTGCTCCAGGTCGCAAACTCTGTAAAGATGACAATACACAGAGCTGACAAGAGAACACTCTACATTGTACACATTGTAAAGACGACCAATAAGAATGTGCTGAAGGACAGGGCCTCCACTGTGTGCCGCACCAGACTGGGCGCAGGAAGTGGACCAGGCCCACAGTGGAGGATTTTATACATACCTCCCATAAAAAAACGTACTGCCGACCTTCAGTGGATAATTTTACACGGTGCCATTGCCTGCAATTCCTTTATCTCCAATATTAATCCTGCTATTTTTGTGTCCATTTTGTGGTTTTAGAGAGACTGTGTTCCATGTCTTTACAGAGTGCAAGAGACTCACAGGTTTCTTCTCTCTTTTAACATGGGTCTTTAGTCTTTTTGGTATAGTTTTTACCGAGAGTGTTTTTATCATGGGAGCTCCATGCAAAAAAACAACTGTTGTGGATGAGGATTTGCACTTTGCACAAGTTTTTAAGACCTAGGTTTTAATGTACTATTTTGAGTGATTTGTTATTTTTGTTTGTTGTTCTGTTGTTTTTTTTGTTTGTTTTTATTTTTGTTTTTTGTTTTTGCACAATGAAGCACTTTATTTGATCACAATTGATCTAGTGTAAATAAAGTGTTTTTGCAAAAGTCAAAAAAAAGTCTTCTTCTTCTTCTTCTTCTTCTTCTTCTCTTCTTCTTCTTCTTCTTCTTCTTCTTCTTCTTCTTCTTCTTCTTCTTCTTCTTCTTCTTCTTCTTCTTCTTCTTCTTCTTCTTCTTCTTCTTCTTCTTCTTCATCCTACAGTGGCCCCTCCCTATCCATATTCCCTCATCACAATCACTTCTGACGGAGGAAGGAATGAAACACACACATACACACACACTTGCATGCACACATACACACACGATTGTTAGGGCAAGTGTAGACCAACCCTAAGCCACCACCACCCACCCACACCACCTTCTTCAGGGAGTCCTTTGACAGCCTGTGAGACAGATTGAGGTCTTGACCTCAGTGGCTGTTTTGGCCCCAGCTTTGCACTTAATATCAACGTATTCCCTCAGTGGAGGCTGTCAAGGAAACTGTAGCCCTCTATCTCTCTCTCTCTAATGCGATTTCATCTATACTGGAAGGTAGAAGACAGGGTCTCTCTATTTTTAAGTGTATCCTGTAAGACATTTTGAGCATTTGATTTGCTCAAGTACCGAACACAGGATATTGACATCACCAGCATTACCACTTTCAGCCAATCAAAGGCATGCTGTTGCACAGCATTTGTTTTTAGTGTGGCACTGTGGTTTCATTGCTGTGACTTCATTATATGTGTGGAAATGTGAAATTGTAAAACAGTTTCCAATGGAAAGGAAAAGGAAATCCCATTAGCATGAGCATAGCTTAACATGTGTGACTGTGCAACCAATCCAAGGGCTAAAATTTGGAAGAGTGCAATAACTACCATCTTGCTTCGATGGTATCCCAGCACTGCCTATTTCTTACCATGGTTATCTATTAGTATATATATATATATATATATATATACTATATATATATATATATATATATATATATATAATATACTGTATATTTCAGTTGTGAACCGTCAGGGCCTTCAAGGTATTCAGAGAAGACCCTGGAACCCTCAGATGAAACAAACAAAAAAATTGAATTAATAAAATTAATACAATTTAATACAATTTAAATAAAATGAATAAATGAGAATCGTATCTGTGTTGTTGATTTGTAATATTGCAGTGTCTTTCTCGGTCCCTGCACTACGCATTTGAGTGGTTTTGTGTTAGAAAAAAAATGCAACCAATCAGATATTTTTCTTAGTTGCTGGGAAAAATATCCTTTAACCAAAGTACTCTCTGTTCTTGAGCGAATTCCTTGGCCCTTAAACTGAATGAGAGCGTTTGGATTGACAATTTGATAAACTAATCATATATTGGTTTGTAGCCAATGGGCGTATTCTTTCAGATTTCCCCACAGTTCCATGGTACGCTAGAAGGTCCCATTAGTTCACTGGCTCGAGACAGAGGATCTAGCTTAGTGCTACGTTGTTTTTTTTCTACGTAGGTTTTTTACGTCAAAATGGCAATAGGTGAAGATGATGTTGTTGCGGAATTGTTGTTAGTACCCTTTTCAAGACGACCATTCAGTGAAAAGATTTACATTATAAAAAAGTTTTAACGATCCCCGTCACCGGTTATCGAAACAGAAGGTCTACAGAAAGTCCAGTTGTGATAGACACGGTTCGCCACTGGTATATATATATATACTATATATATAGACATTTATGTTCTTTTATTTGTGTGTGGTCTGCTGAATTGTTTCTTTAAAAATTTAGTATTTTCTCTTCTTATATTAGCTCTTTATTTGCGTATATTTTCCTTCAGAGAAATACATGGCAAACTGAGACATTAGACTGACACACATGAGTTTAATCTCAAGCTGAGTCTTGCATTTGGATGTCTTTAACATGTCATGTCTCTATGTATTTATGAAGTCACATATCAGTTGCCATCAGAACGTTAAGTGACCTGATGTTGCTTATTATCCTAAGTTTAGTATATATTATTACCCAGACAGAATGGCTGTTGTTTTTTGTGTGAGGGGTTAGACAAGGAATGGTCTGCATTGTTTAGGAGTTAAGAGATATGGCATGATATAATAATAATGGCAACAATGACACTTCTAATCTTTTTAAATCGATCATTTGAAGAAAGATTGTAAGAAACCTCACAGTTGAGAAATCTACTCACTGCATGCATGACGATGTGTGTCCGACACAATAACTCAACAGTAAAAAAACAGAAACAATAATAATAATAATAATAATAATAATAATAAACCCAGACATTTAAAATGAACATCTAAAGGGCATAAACTGTTTAAGTATTGGTATTAGGTCCGTAATAAAAATAAAAGGAACCTATAAATATGTGTGCATGCTATATGTAACAATATGTGTGTGTGTGTGTGTGTGTGTGTGTGTGTGTGTGTGTGTGTGTGTGGGGGTGGGTGGGTGTGTGTTTGTGTGGGTGTGTTTGTGTGTGGGTGTGCATAAGATTGACAATTTGTGGGTATGTATGAGGAAAAGAAGGCAATTAAAGAAAAAAGTATCGAATAATAATAATAATAATAATAATAATAATAATAATAATAATAATAATGATACAAATAATAATATCATCATCATCATAATCATTTTATCAATGATAAAAAATGGTTAAATTCTATCAAAGGAATTCACATTGTGAAGAGTGCACACTATGGCTGTTCCATTTCAGGGTCTGCATCCTTTAAGGGCGTATTTGAAGACCGCTTACGTCACAGCAGCCGCGACAAGGCTGTCCCATTCCGTAGGCTCCTTCAAATGCAGCCCTCAAATGATTTCTCCGAAATTGAAGCGTGCATCGATGCACACTTCTGCAGACTTCTGGCCCAGCATATCCCAGAATGCATTTCGCACCAACCAGTACAGAATTTGAGCCCGGCTAAAAGCTGTTTTAGATTTCGCTGTATGACTGTAATTAAGTCACTTCATTAAGTTTTATTATTTTATTACTGTGACAATGTACCTATGTAGATTATACATATGTTGTCAGTTTATCCAAATAAAGCCTGTTTAGAAATATGCTACGGAAATTTCGGAGATGTCGGGAGCTGCATATGGGAAGCGCAGTCTCCCAGTCCGCCACAAACCTGACCTTCCTTAAGTTCATCAATTAAAATGACTAATAAACTAAACAAAATACGCCTGTCTGGGTCCATTTTTAATAAGCAATCGATTGCCCTCGTTTCAACCTCTCAAAACAGTGGGTGTGGCGCTTCGTGACACAGCTGGTGACGCATACAGGAAGTACTCCGTAGACTAGACCGTCCCATTTAACAAGTTTTTGAAGCAGCCTTCAAATGCGCCCTTAAGGCTGCAGCCCCTGAAATGGAACACGGCCCACACTGGTGCACAGGAAATCATGGCACTGAAGACAAATTGCACTGGGCAGTATCAGTAGTCTGGGGGGAGCTGTGTATGACCTGGGGGTGAGGTAGTGTTAGTCCCACAACGGGGTCATATGGCACAGGGTAATGTAATGGCCAAGTAGCGTGTAGCATGTGTCTGCAGAGGTGGAGGCCATGCTTTTAGGACCCCCCCCCTCCTCACCCCATTTAGCCAGGGTTTCCTGGCAGAAAGAACCCTAGTCAATTTGTATTTTTTTGACGTTAAAGAAAAATAGGGTGAACATTTAGCTTGGCAGAGGTAAAATGGCGTCATGAAAAAATATATATGTAATCATTTTAGCTTTATACACCTCTGTTTATATAACCACGGCTTACCATAACATTAACCATTAAGATTAACATTAACATTAAATTAAGTTGTTTTACATAACCTAACAATTTCCGTAACGACCAACCTTTGTGACATATTTCACGTTTTCATCTGTGTTTGCAGGGCCAGAGAGGGCCATAGCCTTTCCCCTGCTGACATTGTCATGCCTATACAAGATACAAGATACAAGATATGTTGTGCCCCCACGCTCTAATGAATCCCAGGTGTTGCCCATCATAGTCGGGCCTGCTGAGGATAATGAACACCTGGGATCTACCCTTCTTAAGGCTGCCGAAGACCGACGTCGGGCACTTGATCGTTGAGAACCTTATGGCTCCCTCCTACTCAAGAACCTGTGTCTCCAGCTCTGACTACATCACGTCTCGTCCTACCCCCTCCCTGCTCCAAGGACCCTCTCCGCGTTCCACTCTCTGGACCATCTCCCTGTGTCGACCATACCTCGTAACCTATTCAACCCTACCCTGTTGTTTTTGAGTTTGTGGATCTTTCAGTAAAGACATTATCCGTTGTTTTGGGTGGGTGTCCTGTCTCTTCTTCTGGGTTCTCTGGCACATTTGGCTAGCCGGTCTTGTTGGGTCATAACAAGATATATATTGGCCATTTGTAACAAGTGCATTGGAATGCTTACTCCCCATTCCTTCCCGCAGTATAAATCTCCAAAACAATACGCAATTAAATTTAAACGCATTAAAAGTGCCAGTAGTGCAGCAGCATCATAAATACAGTGCAGTACAGTGCAGTACAGTGCAGTAGCTGTAATGAGTCCAGAAAGTTTAGCAAAGTTTAAAAGTTTAATGTTAATGACAATGTTATAATAGTGGCAGCACTCCAAGCAGTTCAGTCGGCACACTGCCTGTGGATAAAAACAATCTTTAAACCTACTAGTCTTTGAATGGATGCTGCGCAACCGGCAACCAGACGGTAGGGAGGAGAAGAGATGGTGCCCAGGATGGTTGCAGTCCTTTATGATGGACATGGCCTTCTTCCGACATCTGGTCCTACAGATCTCCTCACTGCATGGAAGTGCACACCCGATGATCTTCTCTGCCGTCCTCACGACCCTCTGGATGGCTTTCTTGTCCTGTGCAGTGGTGTTGCCGTACCACACAGTGACGCCACTCATCAGGACACTGTGCCACGGTAGAAGTTAACTAGCCACCTCTGGCCTATTCCGCTTTTCCTGAGGCACAGCAGGGCATAGAGGCGCTGGTGTGCCTTCTTCAGCATGACCTCCTATACTACTATACTGTATATTTGTTAAATTAAACTGTAGCCCCATTTTGGCAAGCCCAACTGGTATCTTATATTAATTGTTGATTTGATTACTGTAATCATTCATTTTAGCCAGCACATTCATTATGGTGTGCATGTTGTGGTCGGTCTGTAGGCTACTATACATTCACAGTAGCCTTCTCCCCTCGGTGTGAAGGCTTGTTAAATACCTATTGTTTCACCATTTTTAACTAAACTTGTGATTGTACTAAACTGTGCTCACTGACCTGCTCAGATAACTATATGTTATCAGCCAGTGCATGTAGACGTTGCTTTGTAGGCCTAATGTTGGATTAGGATTTGTCTTTCCAATTTTCTTTAAAATGATGTATTCTTGCATGTTTCTGTTTATTATTGTAATGAAAACAGTATATATATATATATATATTTACTGTATGCTTATTGTAACAGATACCCCTGCTACAGTCCGGGCTCAGGCAGAAAACAGCACACAAGGACAGGCTTAGAGTCTTAGTATTGCCCTGAAGGTTCTAGTCGGCACCATGCTTAACAAAGCCAAACACAAGTGAAACCAAAACACTTTCAATCAACATAAGAATAAAAGGCAATTAAACAGCAGACAAATAACACAAGCACACATGTAGCGCTCAGCACAGTCTCCACGGGCGCACAGAGGGACCTTTACTCTGTGGGAATTAGGGTCCAGTCTCACTGTGGGGGATAGCAGAAAGAGATATATATGAGTATATATATAGTATAGTCTCATTATGCTTACCACCCGCAGCTACATCAATCACGGGAATTTGCTGCTCCCGCTTCCCTCGTTTACAGAGCGATGCCAAGCCACGCCTCCTTCACACCACATATATATATATATATATATATATTAATCTGGAATCTGCCCCAGTGTTCTTTGTATCTGTACCTTACAAATATCTGTATCTGGTAGAGAGTAACTGCAAAGGCCATAGCATATGATCGAATAATTCCATCTGTATAATTACCATTTTATTTTTGTTAAATCAAAAGCCTATACTATTCTGAAAGCGGTGCTTGTTAGCATAAAGTCTAATCCCAGTTGTCAGGTGTCATTGCTGGCTGTATTCCTTATGGCATCTTTCGCGCAGCTCTGCAATTTGCCTTGGAGTAAAGAAATGTTAAAATTGTTGATTGAGTACGGTGTACTTCTTGTTATTCAGAAGAAAGATGTGTTTTAAATACCAAAGCCTGGACGGGACACCGCTGGAAATTGTCAGCTGCGTCCGTTTCCTGGGACTACAGATCTCAGATGACCTGGCGTGGACCTGCAACACGGCGGTCATGCTGAAGAAGGCACACCGGCTATGCCCTGCGGTACCTCAGGAGAAGCGGCATAGGCAAACGGTAAATGGTGAACTTCTACTGTGGCCCTGTTTGGAGTGTCCTGACGAGTGGCATCACTCTGTGGTATGGCAACACCACTGCACAGGACAAGACATTTCCTTGGAGGATTTATTAGGATTGAAATAAACAAAAACATGTCACTTTATCATAGCTCTCTTAACTCTTAACGTTTTCTTGTTTCTTATTCTAACCATATTTAGTTTTGCAACATCAACCAAATACGCCACCAAGAGCATTTAACACCATTAAACATATACCACAAACATTAAAATCGGGTGTGCACTTCCATGCATTGAGGAGATCTGAAGGACGAGATGTCGGAATCAGGCCATCTCCATCACAAAGGACTGCAACCACCCTGGGCTCCATCTCTTCTCCCCCCCTACGGTCTGGTCTCCGGTTCCGCAGCATCTGTACAAGGACTACCAGGTTCAAGGACAGTTTTTATCCACAGTGCAGTGTGCCTACTGAACTGTGAGGAGTGCTGCCACTATCATAATATTGTCATCCATATTACATTACACTATTATACTTTTGCTGGACTTTCTGGACTCATTACAGTTGCACTGTTCTGCACTGTACTGCACTGCATTAATGATGCAAAAAAAGCTTTTCAATGTTTTTTTGCATAATTCAACACATGCATCCATCAGTCACTTTGATGTTCTTTTTATTGTTCTTTTTATTCTGTACAGTAATAGTTATAGTTATAGTTATAGTTATATAATTGTTATAGGATAGTGTTTTATAGTATAAGTATAGTATACAGAGTTGAATTGTAGAAAATTCAAGTAAGCATTCCATTGTACTTTTTTCATTGTGTGTAGTGTGTTTCATTTTACTACAATTTAAAACGCAACATAACATTTTGATGTTGCGACAAAACTCGATAGTCTCTCACCTCTCGCCCTAAAGGGACTCAATTACAGAAAAACGTTGTATTCTCAAACTAAGGGAACTCTTTTTCTCGGTTGTTCTTGTAAAGCCAGAACATTGTTGAAGAACGTGGTTTGGTGGCGTACATTGTGCCACCACTACTGGGGGGCCACTTCAGAGAGCTGAATTAACTCAAGCTAGGGTGTGTCACGCCACACGTCTTCCCTCCGCTCCCTTTGTCTCAAAGCACTTGGCAGGTGATCTTCCCAAGTCCTGGAGTGTAGTTTCATCGTAATTTATTCACCACTACTTCAAAGCGGGGCCACCAAATGCTTTCCAGGGTTGAAGCGGTAGCCAACGTATTGCCGAGAGAAAGGGAGAAATTCCCTGACAGTGAAACAGAGGAAGGAGCGGTGGGAACTGGCAGTGGCATAATCAGGTAGGCACCTGTTGTACCTGCTTCCTTTCTCCCCCACATATAGCCACAATGCCTTGCGAAGGCTTAGCAGACTGCAGAATGCTGTCTCAGAACCTCCCAGGCTTAATCTGTCATTCGTCTTAAACCAAAACTCTCTCCATTCAAACAGTATTTTTTTTACTCTGGCGTAAAGCTCGGCTGTGAAATCCTAATTCCAAAACGAGAGGGGAAAAAAAGCTATCTTTTTCACAGTTGATAAAGAAAAACGCTTGGGTTGGTTCACAGGAGCTACTTCTTCTCTTTAGTGGCGTATGGAGTTTGGAGTTTGGAGAAGTATGGATCAAGCGAGGGAAAGAAGGGAGTCTTTAATGGCTCCAGGTTTCTCTCTCTGAGGAAGACAATGGAGAAACTGCAGGGTGAAACCCTGGCGCCTCAAACTTTTGAAGCTAAATGAAAGCGTTTGTAGTTTTGAAGAATGTAATGTTGACGAATCGAAAGGTGTCCTACTCCGTAGTAGGAACTTGTATAATGAAGCATTCATTAAGCTACGATCTGTTTTATAATCTATTGATATTATTTTTTATCTTTGCTTTGATGATTGATGATTCAAGATTCAAGATTTGTATTTGCCATATGCAAAGTACAATGGAATGCTTACTCCCCATTCCCTCCCACAGTATGGGGAGTAGGCATTCCATGAAATTTATAATATGGTCTTAGGTCCAGCTTTATTTAGACACTCATCAAGCTACATTAATATGATATTTAAGAAATGTCTTATTGAGAAAAGGCAGTAGTCGTTGCAGTCATAGAGGTGCTTTATTAGACACTTTAAACCTTTCAACTGGTAATGAAACCACTCGTATAAAACCACATCCAAATCGCGCTGATTCAAGCTTCCATTTGTTATAATTACCACACCCAACATTAAACATCAGGCCTTTGTTACCATTAAACGGAAAACTGTAACCTATTTAACTACAGTTAGCTGGAGTCTGAAATGTAGCCTAATTCAATCTAACCAACCTCATGTCCCTCCCCGTAGGAATCCGTGTCCTAGATACAGTACAGTTCTATAATAGACGACAACCCGTTTAGCGTTTTGAAATATTGATCACAAACAAATAGAGAGAAAAAGAAGAAGGCCATTATGGTGGAAACGCATGCATCGCTCACTTGTTTATCGCTCACTTG
The DNA here is from genome assembly GCA_027704905.1 of Muraenolepis orangiensis. Classification (NCBI taxonomy): domain Eukaryota; kingdom Metazoa; phylum Chordata; class Actinopteri; order Gadiformes; family Muraenolepididae; genus Muraenolepis; species Muraenolepis orangiensis. Next base: position 20,356,224 of record CM051014.1, read on the forward strand.
TTGATTGTTTGTGTTGTGCCACACACAGATCGTAGCTGGAAACCCCTTGGTAGTACAGACAGAGTCGGAGGCAAAAAGGAGTTTAAAACCTGTTTATTGACTCGGGTAGAAAACGGCGTGTATGGTGCACCAAGGAATAAACTGATATGAGGTGTGAACTATCAACTATGTGTGTGTAAATTACGGAAGTAATAATACCATGTGTAAAGCGACTTACGATGTGTGCGAAATGGAAATCTGTGGTGTAAATCAAGAAAATGCATGTGTATTTCATATGAATAATACATATATTTGGGTAAATTTAGAAGGCCATTCAAATCTTTTATGATTCTAAATTCTCTTTTGATTAGTTTGTTACGCACGGGTCTTCTCCCTTTTCCCGGTTGGAGCACAGTTAATATGTGTATGAGGATCGGAAGAATAGAGCGAAGATCTGAACACGACAAATGTGGTGACCCTGACGTGATCCTTGACGGGGGCGCAAGGACGGACGAGAGGAGACGCAGCTGACCAACACTCCCACGGGCCAACACAGAGGTGAGCAGAACCATCTCAACACTCCCACGGGCCAACACAGAGGGGACCAGAACCATCTCAACACTCCCACGGGCCAACCCAGAGGGGACCAGAACCATCTCATGAACTCTGCAGAGGTAGACTAGAGCAAGCAGAACACAGCAGAACCAGACTATAGATCAGATACTATAGCCAGTTAATAGAAGGTAGGAAAGATTTAATGGAGATGGACCAGAATTCAACATTCCCTACCCAGTGCATGAAATAGATCTGTGATTCCAGAACTGCACTGCGTAATCAAACAGTGGTCAGATCACAGAATTCCAATACACTACCCCCAACAAAGGGCTAGAGACAAAGTGGAGGGAAAACCCAAACCAGGCAGCAAGGCCCAGTTAGAACCATAAAATGGTTAGCAGCCCCCCAGAAAGGTCAGCGAAAGGGCAGAGAGAAAACCACCGACTTGGACAACCCACAGTACAGGGACTCATGAGGACCCATGTCCCTCATACAGCGACATGGAGGAGATCACAGGCAGCCATAAACAAATGGAAGAGTGCACACAGCCCAAAGAGCAGAAAGGGGAAAGGGACAGACTCATAAAACACTTCGGGAGATGGCAGAAAGACGGACTATTCCCAAAAGAAAAGGCCTCTACAAAGCAGAACAGACTGAACATATGGTTCACAGCGAAGATGAAGAGAAACAGCTTAAAAGAATCTAAGCACTAGAAGGTAGAAGAAAAGTAAAAGATATGTAGCAGATTGGGACATGCATGGAACATGGAACAAAGAGAAGGCAGGGCCTAATGACTGTTCTTCTGAGTCTACTTCCCAGGCTAAGGTGGACCTGGACTGCCCTCCCCCAGTGGCCCCACCAGCGGCCCTACCAGCAACCCCACATGTGGCCCAACCGCCACCAGCTGAGGCGCCACGACCAACAGCCAACCTGTTTCCATACCTGCTACCATCACTGCAGCAAGCCACCAGAGCAGCGGACCAATGTCAAGAGAAGGTGTACGAGAGACACGGCACGTGAGCAAGGCGAGTGGAGAGGTGGCCAGCAACAGAACCAGAGCAGAGACATTTTCTCTGAAAGGCGGTTACACTGGCTCCGGCACAAATGGCAGCTTGAGAGTGTCAACCGGAGGAAAGGCCGATGACTTCAGATGAAACCAGCACAAGGAGACCAACTGACTGGCGGGGGAGGAGCAGGAAGGCGACGGGTCCACCACAGCTGAAGTCAACAAACAGGGAAGTGACACACGTAGACATGCAGCAACATACACACATTAGGGAAGTCATTGACTTAGAAGCATGACCCACACCACAACAAGGCACATACGTGCTGTATATCTAGAAAATATGGATCCAGAAGATGGTGCCAGAGGAAGGAGTAAGCCGTCGTGGAGGACCAGGTGCAGAAGTGGATCATTGGTGGGGGAGGTCGCCCTGCCACACAGACATTGAGAGCCGTAAAGATAACAATCGCGGAGCACGGTCTGGCGGGAAAATGCTGGACAGGATGACGAGAATGACGACAAGGACCACGCGAAGACCAGGTGGAGTTTCAACGGGTTAAATGGGTGTTTGGTTCCGAGAAGCGGGGGACTCTCGGGTGAACTTCTGTCAGGCAGCTAACTGGTTATCCAGTCTGTCGGGTGGAGATCTCAGGCTCCCTATTCCATGGAATATTGTTTTGAAATGTATTGTATTGTCTTAATTTAATATTTTATGATTCTAAATTCTCTTTTGATTAGTTTGTTACGCACGGGTCTTCTCCGTTTCCCCGGTTGGAGCACAGTTAATATGTGTATCCGAGGATCGGAAGAATAGAGCAAATATCTGAACACGACAAATCCAACCATGGGGTGTTGTATAATGTACTGCAGGAAAAAGTCAGAAGTCCAAAACAAAACACAATAACATCCAGGGCGAATCGGCTAGAGAGTCTCAGGTTGTAGAAAACGGGAAAGATCTGGCAACGAGTGAACAGAGCGCATAGAGTATAAGTAGGGAGGTAATTGATGGGGCGCTGATTATGAAAGGGAACAGGTGGGGCTGAAGCGTGATCATGGTCTACTGTGACGGCGTGTCCTCCTGGGTGGAGAACCCCAGGTGGACCCGAGGTGGGGGCAGAGGAGTGTGGCTGGAGAGGAGAGTGGTGTGATGCTGGCATCGCAACAGTTTGTTTCAAAGAGGAATTTTACATTGAATTCATTCCACAGGCACTTTTATCCAGAGCAATTCACAAGTGAGTTTGAAGCAATCAAAGAGTTATACGATCAATATCGGGAGCGTTTAACAGCTACCAACTTTCTCAAGAAGCAACCAGGCATGTCAAGACAGACCCTGTGTGGTTCAGTAAACACCCTGCCAGCCAGTCCTCCTTCTACAGCCAAATGTCATTTTGAAAATGTCATTCAGCCGGTTATTTAATCACTACCTGGCCTTTCGCGGAGAAAAGCGGCTTCAACCCAGGAGGGTGGGGGAGAGAGGGTTATTGTAAGTGACAGAGGTCAAAGGGCAAAGAAAGGAGGGGGGGCGTTCAGGGGCAGACGATGCGTGCGGGAATGATTCAGACAGCACACAGAGCGCTCTCCACGCCCGCACCCGCCTGCGGGACATTCAAATCCAATCCAGGCACTTTTTTTTTCTTTCTTTCCCCATCGTTATCTTCTCGTCTTCAACACCAGAATCACCCGTGATGAATGACGGGATAAGGACACAGACGAGGCCCCATTGGAAGGGAGAGAGAGAGAGGGAAAGAGAGAGAGAGAGAGAGAGAGAGAGAGAGAGAGAGAGAGAGAGAGAGAGAGAGAGAGAGAGAGAGAGATGGCCGGTAATGTAGTGTGACGGATGCAGAGATGTAAACTCGCCACGTTAACCGTCACATTACAGGAACCCTGTGTGTGGAGGCGCTGTGTGGTGAACTGTATGGCAAGTGTGTGTGTGTGTGTGTGTGTGTGTGTGTGTGTGTGTGTGTGTGTGTGTGTGTGTGTGTGTGTGTGTGTATGTGGGCCGTGTGGCATAGTGTGGCATCACATAGTGTAATGTGTGTGTATATATATATATAGGAAGATATCAAATAATATGCTAAGATTATAATTTCATGGAAATGACTTATACATATTCCCACATGTTCCAGCCAGGGTTTCCGTTAGCCGGTATTTACCGGTTTTTAGCGGGTAAAAATTATAAAAAAAACGGTAATTTAAAAACCTGCCGGTCAAAATGTCCGGTAATAATGTTGGGTTTTGGTCATGAAGTGACCAATCAGCTGCCGCCCCTCTCATGACGTCACGCACGCCCGACGAGATGCAGGTGCGGTGATGGCAGAGCTCCACGGCTATGGGGCTTTAATGTTAGCACTCCACGGCTATGGGGCTTTAATGTTAGCGACAGCTTGCCAAGTGCGAATGTCTGAGTTCAGCGAGCTGTACCCCGACTGGGTCACGCGGGCTCAAAGGGCCTGTGTTCTGCCCGTGTCAAGCGACCAGCAGTGGTTTGAAAACATCACTACAATCTTATGCGGATTGCAAGCTGCAAAGAAACATTAGACAACTTTGATTTCAGCACGGCAGCAGAGGACTTTGCTGCAATGAAATGAAGGAGAAAGCAAAAAGTTGCCTGGTAGCCTACAGGGTAAATGTGATGCCATGTAGCCTATGTTAAAACGGACTACAGATGTTACAGGGTTTTTTGAAATAGCCTCGATTTTTGCGGCTAACAAGGTTTTGCTCAATCGTTCTTGTTTGTTTTGTTGTTCATTAAATATGTCAGGAGTGGGATTGGTCGGTGGGACCCAGAACGCAGACCAAGATAGTGGAGCTATAACATAAAGCTTTATTTAAAGCAAACACAACACAAGAGTGATCAGGGACAGTCCAGGGGTCTGGGTACCGGGAGGTCGATCCGCGGAGTACCGGCAGGTAGTAGACCGGCGAGTAGTCCGGGACGGGAGAGGAGTCTGGGTACCGGGAGATCGAGTAGCGACAGGTACTGACAGGTAATTATAATGACCGGGGAGCTCGTATAGACCAGAGTAACACAAGACAGGCGCGTGACGCGGGTTAGGCAAAGGATCGGGTTCTGGATCTCCGGGACATCACCGTGGCGATTCCGTCCAGAATGTACGACTTAACGTGAACAACGTATGACGTATGACCTAACACTGGGGTAACGGGAAGCCAGGGTATATATACCCCAGGTGAGGGGATTAGCAATTAGACACGGCAATAGCTGACAGGTGTGTGTGTGTGTGTGTGTGTGTGTGGCTTGGCCACGCCCCCTGTCAACCACCGTAACACTTGTTGACAGGAGTGTGTGTGCGCCGCCAGTGCACGTGGCTTGGCCACGCCCCCTGCCAACCACCGTAACCGTGACAAAATAGTCAAATGGATTTGAGGTCTTTGTCATTCTTTCGTCAATCTAGGTGTACATTATAGTTGCGTTTGTAATATAGACTGTTTTTGAAACATGACCGGTAAGTTTAGAATTTGTCCGGTAAAATAAAATCTGTCCGGACACTTGACCAGCAAGAAAAAATCCTAGCGGAAACCCTGGTTCCAGCCTAAAAATGTATATCCAATAGAGTTTAATGGAGTCATAAATCTTCCACCCATAATCCTCCACCAACGCGGTGATGCGGTGATGTGTTGTGGTTGCGAATGCGAGTTTTCAAGCGAACAGGATGTATTTCAGAGCTTTTCTATGGTTGCCTTTCATAATGAAATATTGTCTGCCATATTTTCAAAAGAGTGTGTAACAGCAGCTCATAAACTCATAAACTCCAACCCACGTTAGTAGGAAGGAAGAAGCGGGTGGTCCTTTGGTTTGACGGAAAATTGTATATATTTCGTTGTTTTACAATTTTTAACGACTAGAGTCGTTCTTTATGACAAACAACTTAGTTTTAAACTCTTAAAACAACACTTAATCATTTAAATCCCGTAGGACAGCGGCCCCTCTCGTGAAAAAAAAACATCAACAAGGGGTTTTACAGATTCTGTGTAAAGGGGAAGTGTTATGTAGCCTAATTTGCACTGCGACTGATTTAATTGTAGACGATAAATTCCAAACAATTCACTGATCAATTTCAAAACGAGTTTTTCATGGCTTTGTATGTTTGTGTGTGTGTGTGTGTGTGTGTGTGTGTGTGTGTGTGTGTGTGTGTGTGTGTGTGTGTGTGTGTGTGTGTGTGTGTGTGTGTGTGTGTGTGTGTGTGTGTGTGTGTGTGTGTGTGTGTGCGTGTGCGTAAGTGCATGCCATAGAGACCTGCCATGGCAATATTTGACCACATCGCCAGATGTGCATTTTGCTGTTTGTGTGGTCTGACTAAATACAAAGGTTGATATCATGCGAAATGCAAAACATAACTTCCTAGGCTACGCTTGTATTGACTTGCTCGTTAACAGCTGCTGTAGCCCTGATTACAATCACCTTATTCCCATGGCGACGTATGTGACCCAATCATAAAAAGAAAATGCCCTGCAGAGAATGTTTCCTGCAGCCAACCAACCATAGTTGACTTGCTGCTCCGTTGATTATTTCCCAGCATTTATAGATTTTAAGTGTTAAAATTCTATGTTTTTGCCAGTCTCGGTCCGGCAATTTGTGACGTTGAAAGTGCCTCGAAAAGCACATTTAAAAGCACAATATAGCAAATAATAGCACTCACACACAGTGGTGGTAGTAGCTTAATAAACAAAAGCTTCCTTAGTGAGCTTGGGTCTTATCCATGGGGATAAGACATCCACCCCTCCTTCTTCCCCTTTGCTCAAAACCAATATTGGTTTAGGTTCGATTTAGCTTAACTAGATTAGACGCAATTATCAAGTGAGACTCAATTATATATACAGTACCATGTAAAAATACCTCTCTCTCTCTCTCTCTCTCTCTCTCTCTCTCTCTCTCTCTCTCTCTCTCTCTCTCTCTCTCTCTCGGTCTCTCTCTCCCTTCTCTCTATCTGTCTCTCTCTCCCTTCTCTCTATCTGTCTCTCTCTCCCTTCTCTCTATCTGTCTCTCTCTCCCTTCTCTCTATCTGTCTCTCTCTCCCCTCTCACTCTCTCTCTCTCTCTCTCTCTCTCTCTCTCTCTCTCTCTCTCTCTCTCTCTCTCTCTCTCTCTCTCTCTCTCTCTCTCTCTCTCTCTCTCTCTCTCTCTCTCTCTCTCTCTCTCTCTCTCTCTCTCTGTCGTGTGTGTGTATCTCTTTCCCTCTCTGTGTGTGTCTCTCTGTCTCTGTCTCTGTCTCTGTCTCTATCTCTGTCTCTGTCTGTCTCTCTCTGTCTGTCTCTCTGTCTCTGTCTCTGTCTGTCTCTCTATTTCTGTCTGTCTGTCTCTCTGTCTCTGCTTCCTGAAGTCCACAAGTCGGGGCCTGCCGCCTTACGGATGTTCAACCGCTTGAAGGTGCGGCGCACATCCGCCTCTGAGATGTTCAACAGGCTGGTCTCCTCAGGCTGCGCTGGCTTCGGCGGGCTGCCATTCATGTCGAACCGAGCAAAAAAAGTATTCAGCTCTCCTGGGAGGGAGGTAGAGGAGTTCTCTACACAACTGATTCTCCCTCTGAAGTTCGTTATCGTCTGTAGCCCCTGGCACAAACACCTCGCGTCGTGGCTCTTGAATTTCTCCTCCACTCTGTCCTTATACTCCCGCTTGGCAGTGTCGATGGTCTTACGGAGGTCGTAGCGGGCTCTCGTACATTCCTCCATATTTCCGGAGCCAAAGGCGGCGTTGCGCGTGTGTAGGGCAGCGCGAACATCGCCGTTAATCCACGGTTTCTGGTTGGGGTATATCCTAACCGACTTGGTCGGAACAACGTCATCTATGCACTTCTTGATGACCCAGTGACCGACGACGCGTACTCGTTGATGTTATTGTCCGAGGCAATGCGGAACATGTGCCAGTCAGCGCGATCAAAACAATCCTGCAGCGTAGAATCTGATTGGTCCGACCAGTATTGGACCTCCCTCACAGCAATCGGTTGCTGCTTCAGTCTCTGCCTATAGGCGGGGAGTAGCTGGATAGAGCGGTGGTCTGATTTGCCGAACGGTGGGCGGAGGAGGGCCTTGTAGCCATCACGGAACGGGGTGTAGCAGTGGTCGAGGATCTGCTCACCCCGTGTGTTGCTCGTTATGTGTTGGTAGAACTTCGGGAGAACCTTCTTCAGGTTCGCCTTGTTGAAATCCCCCGCCACGATGAAAGCAGCCTGGGGGTGTGCCGACTCCTGTTCGCTGTTCCACTGTGCCAGGTTTGTCTTGGTTTTATCTTCCTCTCTCTCTCTCTCTCTCTGTCTCTCTCTCTCTCTCTCTCTCTCTCTCTCTCTCTCTCTCTCTCTCTCTCTCTCCTCTCTCTCTCTCTCTCTCTCTCTCTCTCTCTCTCTCTCTCTTTGTTTCCCTCTCCTTCTGGGTCCATAATCTACCATTCAAATGTCTGTACCCCCCCAGGTACCTTCGTTTCCCCCCCCCCTGCTGTCAGTTATTTCCTACTTCCTATTTATTGAGACAGAGAGGCCATTACTCATTGGTGACATTTTTAGAGGTTTGGAGGAGCCGACAGCAGACTGGCCTTGACTGACGAGGGGATGAGGGAGGAGGTGATGGCAGCGATCCCTCCCTTGCATAAATGAGCTGATGCCGCTGTTCGGGGTTAATTGCACCCTCTGGTGATCAAAGGTTAGGTCTCCATGTGGTGAAAGTGTGCTACTGTGGTTTGATAACATATGATATACTTACAGCATTAGCTGTATTCAAAACAGCTGGAGTTCTGTTTTGAATGGTATGTATTTATAAAAAATGCTAATGCTGTAAGTAATATTTTATAAAGATATTAATATAAAATACAGATATCATTGGCCCATATTTTCTCATAACAACAGTAATAGAGGTGGAAAAAGCTAATGTTTTGTTGCTAGGCTCATAAAACATTTAAAAACGATTTTCAATAAAATAAAGACTAGAATTTCTGGTTAAAACAAATAATGGAACCACAACACAATAACTCCACAACTAATAAAAATACAATTATATGTAATGTGCAACAGAGGAAACAAGCGATTAAAATCGTAAAAGTGCTATGACTAAATAACACTAAAGTAATAGTATAATATTGGTACACTGTAAAACAACTGAAAAAAAAGTAAGTCTGTCAGTAAAGTTCATACAGAGAAAGAGAGATAACGATCCTTCTACATTTGAGTTGAAAACTCCATCCATCCATCCATCGTCTACTGCTTATCCGTGGTCGGGTCGCGGAGGAAGCTGCTTCAGCAGGGGACCCCAAACTTCCCTCTCCCTGGCAACATCGACTAGCTCTGACTGGGGGATCCTGAGGCGTTCCCAGGCCAGTGTGGATATGTAATCACCCCACCTGTACCTTGGTCTGCCCAGTTGTACCTGGAAAACCTCCCTTGGGAGGCGACCAGGAAGCATCCTTACTAGATGCCCGAACCACCTCAACTGGCTCCTTTCTACGCAAAGGAGCAGCGGCTCTACTCAGAGTCTCTCACGAGTGACTGAGCTTCTCACCCTATCCCTAAGTGAGATACCAGCCACCCTCCTAAGGAACCTCATTTTGGCCGCTTGTAGTCGCGATCTCGTCTTAGTGCAGTATGTATTGTCTGTGATATGTTGAGACAAGCACACCGGTGTGGTTGTCTCAAAGCTTTGGGGACACGTGTTTGTATTTCTTTGACATTGAGCTTATTTCTGGTGTGAGAGCCTATCTGTCTGTCTCTGTCTAAGATATGCCTATAAATAGGTGCTGTTCTATAAAAGTTAGCTGTATAGGTATGATTTAAGAGTTATAATTTGAGTGAAATACCACCGGCATCATCGTCATCTATTAGTGAGTGAAATGCGGTGTGAGAATATCAGTCAATTTCTGAGTTGACTGCATTGCCATTTCTGACAGTGCATGTTAGAACATTTCAAAAGCTTTTTTCTTTACTCTCTCTCTCTCTCTCTCTCTCTCTCTCTCTCTCTCTCTCTCTCTCTCTCTCTCTCTCTCTCTCTCTCTCTCTCTCTCTCTCTCTCTCTCTCTCTCTTTCTCTTTCTCTCTCTTGCTCTCTCTCTCGCTCTATCTCAAAACATTTCGGTTTCCTTCTCTGTGCAGTTATTATTATTATCACTATTATTATAGAATATAATATAATATATTATATTATATATAATCAGCCGTAATTGCAGGTGTGGTTTTTTTGGACTCACTTCCCAAAGATCCATCCGTGTTTCCTGTTTGACGTCAGTCGGTCGGCAGTTGGTTAACTCACAATACTAGCAGGGACTCTGTTGCGTTAGCGTCTACTCTCTGGTAGAACCACAAAGATGGAAAACAACCAGTTGGGAACATTCACAATACTGAAAATGTGAGTGGCTTTCATCAGTGAGTTTCATAGACTCGATCATCATTGTGTTATCTCATTTGGCAATAGATAGCGACTCAACAGACATTTACTTACATGAAAATCTGCAAGGTAATTACTTTAACGACTATAGGTAAAGTCATTGTATTTAATTAATCAATGATCAATCAATCATTAAAAAAAGTATGCTAAGTTGTATAGACTTGTGTCCCAAATCAGACTTTAGATTCATATGTAAAGTCTCAAAGGAGGTTATTCATTTCGC
>CM051014.1:20371363-20488863 GCA_027704905.1 Muraenolepis orangiensis
AAACCACCACGATGATGAATCGGAATTTCTGTGCTGATGAAATGAGGAATGTTAGTCACACTCTATGTGCTAAAGAATAACCCATGTATGTGCTTATGAAGATTACGAATATGTCCGTTATTCGCACTTGTGCTAGCTTTATCTTCTTTCATATAAAGAGTAACTTACGTCTCAGTGTAAAATATACTGCGTATGTGTCTGACTATATATAACGCTTGTGTCTGGTTGTGTGGAGTCTTGAGGTTATTACACCAAACAATTTGACTGTAGCAGACGACGCTGCCACCAGCCAATTAAAATGGCTACTGATTAAAATGGCTGCCCACTGCTCCTAATACTAGGATGGGTTAAATGCAGAGAAACACATTTCACAGTGTGTTAACACTGTATAAACAGGACCAATAAACAGGAGTAACACAAGTATGAGGCCTCTCATACGTGTGAGTTTGTGCCGAGTGCAGGACACTCACTGTTACACTGGAACAGTAACTCCTACCAATGAAATATAATATCCTATATATATAGCCATTATACATTCTAAGTATATGCAGTGATGGCTGGCCCATAGGAGGCGATGGGGCGCCCCCCCTAAACCACACGCACAAACTAAATATTAAAAAATAAAAATTTGCGCAACATAATATGCTTTTCCTAGTACACATACGCCTAGTACACTGCAGCCTTAAGGGCGCATTTGTATGACGATGCTGCTGGGGCGCTTTTCAAATTTCCCCACGGAGGCGGGTCTCTGTAGCAGTTTAGCCAATTGCTGATTCAAGATATAAACGAGTGACATAAATGTAGCCAATCAGCGTCCTCAAAACAAATTCCCGTGGGGCGCTTTTTTGGAAGACGTCATTTGTGTGCGTCACAGTGTACTACACTGTAAAACCGAATAAGTTAGCAGAACTCAAAAATTTTGAGGCAATGACTTGCCTCAAAATTTTTGAGTTTATCAACTCAAAAAACTCAAGTTCTCAGTACTCAAAAGTTTTGAGTTCTGAGAACTCAAGTTTTGAGTTCTGAGAACTCAAAAGTTTTGAGTTCTGAGAACTCAAAACTTTTGATTAGGTGCTACTTAACTAATTTAAGTTACTATGACTTAAAGTTGTCAGTTTTCAGAACTCAAAAGTTTTGATTAGGTGCTACTTAACTAATTTAAGTTACTATGACTTAAAGTTGTCAGTTTTCAGAACTCAAAAGTTTTGATTGGGTGCTACTTGATTATATTCAGTTACTACGACTTAAAGTTTTCAGTTTTCTATCCGTGGGAATAAGTTAACAGAACTTAAAAAAATAAGTACACAACCACATTATTTGAACTTAATAAAAAATAGTTTTATGTACACAAGTCAAACATAAATACAATAGAATCACTATAATTAAACAACTTTACAACAGTTAAATATGGCAAATAAAATAAGAAAATAAAAACAAATAGAAAAATAGAAAAAATGAACAGTGCACACTGTGTAGTAGGCCTATTGATAAATGTATAGAAAGAAGGATACCTCAGTGAGGTATTATTGAAGGCCTTCTGAATCAAAGTTCTTTGCTTACTTCTTAAGGCATTATTGTGACAAAGGGAAAGAACTTTGATTCACAATAATAATACCTCACCCCACATCCTTTCTACACATTTATCATCAAGTCATTCTTGAGTGTCTGCAACCTGGGCGACAGTTTACCAGCTTCTAGACCAAGTACAATCTTCTGAACGAATTCAAAAGTGTTGGTCAGCGCTTTAGGATAGCTGAGGTGTAGTGCATAAATCAGTCCAAACATGACCAGGAAGGCATCACCAAATCTGGGGAGGCTGATCACGATGTCACTTTCGAGGACGACAGAGATTTTCACAGGCTGGTAGTGAACTGGACTTGTGTCATGGTCACTGATGACAGTAAGGAGGGCCACAGCAACATCGTCAAGCTCTGGCTCATCAGGCTCCTGAATGAATGAAAGAGACATACTAATCACAAACTAATCCATGGTTTCTACTAATATAAGAGTTAAATAGAATTATTTTTTCCACAAAATAGTACTTAATTTATTTTATAACGTTTTTTTTGGTTATTGTTGTTGACAAATCATCTCTCCTTATCATTTAAGTACTGCTGGTGCAGCACAAAGCTAAGTATATGGAGTTATGTTTGTAAGTTGTAAGTAAAAACAGAAGATGCGTGTTCTGGACACAGGAATCAGCCAAGTTACCAGAGAATCTAAGTGGCGGGAGATAGACTGATACTAAGCTCAAGAACACATACAGGAAAATGTTTTACTAAACTTCTTGTCGCTTTGAACAAAACACCAAGCCAGTTCATTTGTAGTAGGGTGAAATAAAACAGACCATACCTCTCCAAATCACACAAACTGTATGGATAGACTAAACAAGGGTAAGTCCTAAAACATGTTAGTATTTTGATTAACTGTTCACTTAATATACAGTGGTACTGTTCATTATTTAAGGAGACTCACTGTGCAGGTTCTGAAAAATCCAGAGACTTCCTCGTTCAGATACACAGGAAGTGCATGGAGAACAGTGGTGCGCCTGGTGTGGATGTCATGGATTTCCTATTAAGATAAAAAACAGAAGTGTATATACTGAAAAGTTTACTGAACAATGTTGATTTTAAACAGTCCAATCAGAACATATGTCCACAAATAACCTCTACACATCTTTAATGCAATCAGACAAATACAAAATACAAAATGTAAAAGCTCATTTGAATCATTGAAGCTGTCCAATGTTAGAGGTTCAACCTACGACATGTATAATAATCTATTCACCTGTTCATCGTGGATTCGTAAAATGTCTGCCAACGCAACTGCTGTGGTCCCAGTTTTAGTCGCCTTCTGTCGAAATAACGTCATCAGTCTACGAATATGGCGGTCAAGCTCTGCGTAGAAGGTGTTGGGCAGGTTCCGGTTTGTAACCATCTGGAACTCTGCATACACCTACATTTAAAAACAGCATCAGGACAATACAACAACATCAATTAGTCAGTTCAACTTGGAGGATCTCTTAAACTTCTATAACGCAGCAAATAGCCGCCAAATGAGTAAGAACCACAACTTTCACTTTAAACCACACAGAATGTGCAATATGTTAACACAGGAAAAAAATATCCATATTACCACACTCTATTTTAAGAGCAGGCCAGGTCCATGAGCTCGTTCACTGGTGGGCAGGAGTTTACTATGGTCTGTCCGCGCAGGGCAAATGTGGTCTGCATCATCTTGGTAATGAGAGGCAGGTTCTTCTCAGTCTTCTTCAGTTCTTCAGCAATTGTCTGCCTCAACTGCTGAATGATGACTGAAATGTACACACGCAATCAGTATAGAGGCATGGAAGAGGGCTGTGCTGCAGTCTGTAGTGTTTCAATAACTGTATTCTGGAAGTGAAAGAAGGAGCGCACAACTTACACTGCCAGACCATATCGGAACAAGCCACCTGAAAGGAAAAAAAATGACAAAGTTTAGACCTCCATCAACAACATTCAAACCAGAATTACTTACAACTCAATATAACAAAAAGTTCATTACTATTAGCTTACAAAAACATGACCATGGAATACAGAATACACAACACTGCTGTGCGGTCGGAAACCTAGGCTGTAAAAGCCAGCTGGCTAGCTAATGACCAGCTAGCCATAAGTTATCCCTTACACGTGTTCTAACCACCATGAATGGAAGGAAACCACGTGCTCGAAATTTTAACACCGTTTTGGGCTTCGGTTTGGTTTAGATAGTAAAAGTTAGTAACCAGAGTTAGCTCTTAAAAACAAGATTCATTTTCCCATAACCTGAATACATTTACATTACATTTAGGGCATTTGTCAGACGCTTTTATCCAAAGCGACTTACAAAGAGTACAATTGTTGAAGACAGCAATATATCTCCGTGGTGCATAAAGATAAGAAAAAGAGTAGGTTTCAAGCATTCCTGCTGAATAGTGCAACGTTATATGAGCCTCATGTGCTCTGCACTACACCAACATGCGAGACTAGCGAGAACAATTGAGCGAAATTATATTTTTAAATCAGGTAGATTAAATGAGCAGAAATAACTAACTATAATTGGTATAATGTATGTGATGTATCTATTAATTAATACTTTAAGTAACTTACCATGCACTTTGGACAAGATCTTGGAGTTCTTCAACGCGGTTGGGGGGAGGAGAGCAAATGATCGCGGTGGAGTGGTGTGGAGTGGGGGAGGGGGGTGGAGCGAATCAAATGGGGGTGGGGGGTGGGTTGAAACCGCCCGTCAAGGGGAGAGGGGGGAGGGGCGTGTTGCTGAAACAGTTCATGGAGGGGGGAGGGGCGTGTTGCTGAAACATCGTCTGACCCTCAAGGGTGGCGACTAGACCAATGTGTGCGTTCATGCAGCGTTTCCGCTGGTAAGGTTTCCACGGCTAAAACCTTGCCGCCACACCATACATTTGATAATAAAGAATAGGGCTGTCAAGGTTAATGCGTTACTAACGCGTCGCCGTTAACGCCCCCCCCCGTTCGGACCTGAAGTCCCGCCGCCACCCTCCCCCCCCACCCCCACCGCTGGCCATCGCGACCTGAATCCCCCCCCCGTCTGACACCCATGAGATCAATTCCACAGGAATCACTGCTTCCATGAGTATATACCACACACCCAACCCCAGATAAATGCCAGAAGAACCCATGCCTGTGGATTAAAGACCAAAGATCGTACCTCTTGTCTTGTGTTCTGACCGACACGAGTGCGAGTGCGCGCGATATACAGAGTCATCATATACAGTCCTTTAAAGTCCTCCCCAATACCCACTATGATGTTACTGACATCAGACACATGAATGTTGAAACAATAGAAATCAGTGGAATTTATCATTTTGAATATGTAATTACTTAATTATTTAAATTATTTTATTTTATTTTATTATTATTATATATTATTATATTATTAATTATGATTTAATTATTTAATTATCGTGCTTAAGTTATGCTTTTAAGTTATGCTTACTTAATACACAAATAGTTCAAGTCAATCAAGTTAATCAATCAAGTTAAGTTGCAGTTACTCAAAAAAGGACGACAAGTCACACGAACTCAACATTTTTGAGTTCGTAGAACTTTTTTGAAACTTTGAGTACACACTACTTAATCTATTTGATTACTTTGAACATTCGGGTTTACAGTGTACTAGGAAAAGCATATTATGCTCTGTCTCTGCGGGCACACACACACACACACACACACACACACACACACACACACACACACACACTTACAAATATACAGTATGTCAGTGTTTTTTGTCAGTGTGTGCCGATATATATATATTTTTGTTGAGTGATTGATATCGTTTTCGTGAGTGATTTAAACAAGCAGGTGTATATATATATATATATATATATATATATATATACCTGCTTGTTTAAATCACTCACCAAACTCACCTGTTCAGAGCTGCTTTGAATGTGTTTTGGTGTTATTGTTAACTCGTTGTTTCCTCTTAAATGTGTTTATGTATCCATGTACCAAATAAAGTCTAAAAGAATAGACTGTGTGAAGTTATGTGGTGCCTTTGAGCTGGCCTTGCGTGGCCATGATGAAAGTGATGGACAGAAGGGCAACATTTCAATACAAAAAGTAATTGTATATAATGTAATTAACAATATGTAATTGTAAATAAAAAAAATGGTATAGCCCCCCCTGGTGAAAAATGCACCAGCCGTCACTGAGTATATGTAACTTAACTATGCTACCTGTATGTGTGTTGTTACACATTACTAATGTGCACTTTATTAGGAGACATTGTTGCCAACAAAATCTGAAACAGATATTGAAATTAAAATACATTATGTGGGTCAAACCTGAAGTGGACAGCGATGAGTCTGACCTACGCTGACAACATATTCAAGTGGAAGCTGATAGATAAAGGATGATATTTCAATGACCGTACTACACATACAGCTGGGCCATAGAGGGCTATGGTAATGTGACACACACACACACACACACATCGACAGGATGAGGAGAATCAACAGGGTTATTCTTTATTTTGTGATGAGAACGAATCAAGTGTTGGTTTAATTACGCTTGTAAAAAATGGTTGCCAAATTTATGCAAATGATGCATGGCAAATTATACCCTAATCAAAATCAGACATCATCTTGAATAATTATCCTTTTGAAAAATAAGCAATTTTAGTGCCTTTTAAAATTAATTGCAGCCTTGCACAAATACATATTTGCATGATACAAAAATATTGGTGGGGCTATGCTAATACTCCTAAAATAATTAAATACATTAAATAAACTGGGTGTAGCACGAATGTTATGAATGTTTGTGAATAGATCCATGCCTTCACAAACATGAATGCTGAATAGCAGAAGAGACGCATCTGCACTGATTTGAGAAAGACGGAGAGAGATGTGTATACCAATACCAATGGATGAACATGTACAACTCTTCCTGTCCAAAACACTACCACCACCACTATTCAGAATACGTGTCACAGTTTTTTGTTTTATGTGGTACTATTTGGTAAGCTTTGTGTTTTGAGTGAATTCTGGGTAATTCAATTTCATCCACCTCTGCGGGACAAAGGGAGCTCTCCAGCTCCCTGAACTCATTTCGTAAAACCTGCATTTTTACTTTAATTAATTATAATTTCAGTGGGAAAAATAATTTTGAGAAAAAATTGTACCGGTAGTACTAAGGTAAGGTAGGTTTGCTTCTTTTCAATTTAGATTCCCAACTGGGACAACCTTAAGCTTAGACTAAATGGCTTTGATTAGGCCTCAGTCTTCCTGCGCATCAATTTCTCCCTCTGGCTGTTTGGTGAGACGCTGAACTGCAGGTTGAAGTCCATTTCTTGGTAAGTATTTGTTTTTTTGTTCGTTTGTAGTAGACCTTGCTGTCAAATGATGTGCATTCCGTAATATTGGCCAAACTTAGTGACACAACAGCCAGATAACCTTAAGGGAGGCACACTTTGCTCCATATTTAGTAAAGTCGAGTTTGCAGGCTAGCTAGGTAGCTAACATAGTCGCTATCTAGCAAGATATACCTGACGTGACAATGGCAGTCTGCAAAAGTGCTGTGTCAATTGACAAAGTAGATACTTTTTGTGATGTGAATGAGTTTGGGATTATTTGACTAAAGACAGGTGTGTCTGATTGTGAGTGGGAGACATTCTAGATTAGAGACTAAATGCATTGTAGACACGGCAGTTGGGTCTGGAGCACCTAGGTGCAGCGGTTGGGCATGCTTTGGGAAGTTTGTTCGCAGCTGAACAAAGTAGAGCAATTTATATACATGTTAAAACAAGTCTGGCGGGGATCTTCAACATAAAGATCATCATAATTTCTTAGGTAATAATTAATTGAATTTCCAGTTCAGTTGGACAAATCTATTTCACTTAGTCAATGTAATTATTTTAATGTAGCTGTATTTGATAAAAATGAGTTTGACTAACTCAATTAAATTGTATTGCATGGATGTGTTTTTAGTTGGGCCTACATATATTTATTGGATGGAAATCCTGCACACAATTGAATTGAGTTCATCCAATGAGTTATTTTTTCTAGTGTGTCTTCAGATTGCAGACACCTGACTCATTAAGTGACTATCATCATAATGTATTCATCACTTCAACAGAGGACATTGTGGCTGAACAACAAACACTCATCATCAGTCATTTGGTATATGATCGTTGATTGGTTTATGATGAGGTTTGTTCTGAATAATGTGTGTGTGTGTGTGTGTATGTGTGAGAGAGAGAGAGAGAGAGAGAGAGAGAGAGAGGAGAGAGAGAGAGAGAGAGAGAGAGAGGAAGGGTGTGACAGAGATAAAGAGTGAGACATAGAGTGCGAGGAGGGGGGCTATTTAATGATAACCGATTAATAAAATACCTTCAAATGATGACATTGACCGATAGCAACAAAACAAACAGACTATACGAGAGGGGAGAGCTATCAATGAGAACATGCAGTTCTGTCAACGACTCGTTGACATCTGTGACACATGTGAGCGACACAAGTGAGCGACACAAGTGAGCGACACAAGTGAGCGACACATGTGAGCGACACAAGTGAGCGACACAAGTGAGCAGATACTTACAACCGGGAGGGGCTTACATATGCAAGACACGGGCTTGTTTTCCCCCACATTTGGTTGTTTAGTGGGCAGCATCTAACAAAAACAAACCAGGTGACGGCGAGGCGAGGAATCACCGAACCAAAGGTCACTGAAATGTGTGACCATAATCTGACAATCTGCGTTCTGCTGCGATGCGATTTGAACACATAGTTAGAGCTGTTTGTCACAGACTTAAACAGGACTTGGGGTTTAGGGTGACCAGATGTCCCTGCTGGCCTGTCCTCGGAAATGTTTTAATTAAAAAATATATATATATAGGATTTTCTAAATATATTTACAGATAAAAATTCTCAAAATGACTTGCTCAACCTCTGCATCATCATCATCACCCTCATCATCATCATCATCATCATCATTGTCATCATCATCATCATCATCACCCTCATCATCATCATCATCATCATTGTCATCATCAGTCACTTGTGCATCATAAAAGCAATTTCTCATTATTTTTAAACAAATTTAAAATGCTTTAGCACATTCTTGCAAATGATTACGCACAATTGCTGTTTCCTAGAATATTAACTGTGTAAGTCACATTACATTACAGTCATTTAGCAGACACATAGACCTGGTTATAGACCTGTAGCCCTCACCTCGATCGTTAGCAAATGCTTCGAGAGGTTGGTCAAGGACTTTATTTGCTCCGTGTTACCTGCCACGCTGGACCCATGGCAATTTGCATATCGTCAAACAGATCCACGGACGACGCAATTGCCATGGCCCTCCACACTGCCCTTTCCCACCTGGAGGGAAAGAACTGTTATGTGCGAATGCTGTTTGTGGACTACAGCTCAGCATTCAAGAGGAATAAAAAAATAAAAAGAATAAAGTCGAAATCCAATTTCGACTTTATTCTCGACATTTTGACTTTATTCTCGAAATTGGATTTCGACTTTATTCTTGACATTTCGACTTTATTCTCGACATGCAAAATTTAATAAAAATCTTCCTCAAATCTTTTTTTTTATGCCTGGCCCTAATACTCTTCCGTATGAAAGAGAGTGAGAGAGAAAGAGAGAGAGAGAGAGAAAAAAAAAACTAACTGTGAGACCAATGGATAGGAATATGCCAAGTCAATGCTTTTAGTTCCAGGTTTCACAGCTCACAAACACAATTTTAGAATTTTTGTTAGTATGTTAAGTAAGTTTAAGTAAGTAAGTTTCTCTCTGGCTCTCCGTTTGTGTGTGACGTGTGTGTGTGTGTGTGTGTGTGTGTGTGTGTGTGTGTGTGTGTGTGTGTGTGTGTGTGTGTGTTGATTTAATCAGTAAATAAACAGTTATCAATTTTTGATACTTTCTCCGTCTTAGTAACTATATTTTTGCAAATGCATTTCAGAATTGTTAAATATACAATACCATTATTTTATCTAACCCAGAGGAAGAGCTTAATATGAGTGATATGGTGATTTACTTTCACCGGGGATCCGACTGAACCGACTTCGTTATGCTTGGTTCAAGATCCGATTCGAGAATTGTATTTGCAATGGAAATGCTTACACTACAATGGAATGCTTACTCCCCAATTCCTAACACATAAATGTCACTGAAGGATGATATGTACATGTCTATAATTGTGCAAAACTTTTTAAAGCATTTTAAAGTGCAGCAGCATCATGAATACAGTGCAGTACAGTGCAGTTACTGTAATGAGTCCAGAAAATCTAGCAAAAGTATGATAGTGTAATGTTTATGACAATGTTATGATAGTGGCAGCACTCTAGCAGTATAGTAGGCGCACTGCCCGTGGATAAAAACGATCCTGTGTGTGGGAAAAATCTTAACAATAGTGCCATGGTCCCAAGCAGGTTCCAATCTCCAAACAAAACACCAGTAACTTCAAAGCAAGAACACTATTATAACAATGTATAACTATAAAACAAGGAGGAACAGGCAACTTTTGTGTCACATGTTGTCTGCGAGAGCTCTCAAAGCTAGCTATTTAGTAGATGAACTCGTAGCCAAATAGAAACATCTGCACACTGTGGCAGAGACATTAATACTACCTGCCTGCAAAGCCATTGTAAATTAGATACTCAGCCCTGACGTGGAAAAGGTTGTTTTGGCCAAGATACGCATCAGTGGGGTATTTGCATTGCTATTGGATGAGTCTAACTCCTGCTCAACTCCTGCTAAACTCCTGCTAAACTCCTGGCCAATGTGCGTTTTGTGGACGGAGACGCCATCAGAGAAAACTTCCTATTTTGCAAGGCACTGCCATGGAAAACAACATTAGCCGTAATTGTTCAGGTCACATCAGAACATCTTGAACATGGAGGACTTCAGTGGGAAAACTGTGCGAGTGTCTGCACTGATGGAGCAGCAGCCATGGTCGGGTCCCCAAAGGCTCCTTTAGCAGAGTGAAAGAGATCAAGATTCAAGATTCAAGATGACTTTATTTATCCCGAGGGAAATTAAGGTGCAACAGTTGAAACAGGGGGAATAAATGCACACAAAATATACTAATACCTAAAAACTAAATAACAACAAACTAAACTAAACTAGTGTAAACAAAATATAACTAAATTAAATCTAAATTAAATCTAAATGTATTGACAGATGAATTGCACAATTTACAGTATTATTACAGTAATACGTAGGTATATACAATATACAACAATACATATAGTGCAAATTGGCAGTAATAAAATACTAATAAATAACTCAACCAGATGTTATTGTGTTTTGCACCACGAGGCGCCAAGTTGCCAAGACATTACCAGCAGCCCTAGCTCATGTGTGGGGTGATGTCGTGCGCATGGTAAACTCTGTAAAGACAAGACCTCTGAAAAGTTGCATATTTGGAAGGAAATGGAATGGAAATGGTGAGTACAAATGGTGGTACTCAAAGCTGCTTGCAATTGATGAGGGGTGTGCAAGGCTGGCATACATGGCGGATATGTTTCAGCATCTTAATGAACTGAACACACAAATGCAAGGCCGAAATGAAAACCTGCTCACAAGCACAGATCAAATAAAGATTCTGTTCGAAGGTGTGCCTCTGGCAAAAACATCTGGAAAGGGCCAACCTCAACATGTTCCCACTTACACAGAATTGGCAAGGAGATGTCAACACTGCTGTACTGTGTGAGATGATAGGTAAACTTTTTTTCTCTTGGGGATAAGTTTTCATTTGAATTCCACTCAACCTCCACCACATGCCATGACTGGGTCAGGGATCCATACAGCTCAGCAGCTAGTTTTCGGACCAGACATGACTTTGCAGGAGCAGGAGGAACTAACTAAACTGAGACCAGACGGTGGTTTGGAGCTAAGCTTTGCTGATCAATCCTTGGACAGTTTTTGGCTGACTGCTGCCAATGAGTTCCCCATTCTGGCTAACAGAGCTATTTCGACATTGCTCCCATTTTCCACAACATATGTATGTGAGCTGAGATTTTCAACCATGACTGCTATAAAAACTAAAAACAGAGAGAGACTGAGAGCTGTTGAGGAAGAGCTTTGTGTGTGTGCCAGTTCCTACCAGGATATCAGCTTTGCTGATATATTTATATAGTACAATGCACTTTACTGCAAGATTCACTCTGTTTATATGACAAATCATTTTCGCTGTACTGTACTTGTGCTGTGCAATGACAATACATTTGGATCTAATTTGATCGAATCTTTGTTCATCTAAACAGGCCCAGGTTTCACACGGAGTGAGCATAAATACATTGTGTAAAAAATGTGGCTTGGCTCAACATTTTTTGAAAAACACTGTTTTAGATAACCTTATAAGAATCATGGATGTATTAAAAGAACGGGATACAGTGTTGGAGGCCCCATTCATTCCTATGGAAGCTGCTCAGTGGCGCATGAGGCCGAAAAGGGTCTCATGGATGTTCTGTCGGTGGTTTCCGGTCGTTGATTTTCCTTATATACTGGTTGTTTTAGCCACGCCCCTCCCACCATGCCTCTCGGCAGCTCGTTCACGTGAACGGCAGCAGTCCGCGTTCACGTAGCAGCACTGCGCGTTCACGCACTTGCTCAATCGTAGCTGTTTAATCTGGTGAGTCTTATTGATGTGTTAAATGATGAAATCATTATAAATAACATTCATTCTGATGAAGCGCTATTGGTCATGTCAATGCAACAGAGGTAAGTTAACATTGATAATAAAGCTTAATATGACACCACGTTACACTTAAAACGGATAGATGCCGGTTTAATCTTTGAGAATGTGTAGTATTTTGAAAGCTTGTTATATTATCAATTATGTTTATTATCTTTAATGTATCATTCTAATCCTATTCATGTAGATGAATACATATTTTCCTCTGTAATTAGAAAACGATTTAGACTTCTGATTAGAAGTCTAAAGTAATATCAAATGAGAGTAAATTAATTAAATAACTTTCAACCACTGTGTAACCACTTTAATTATGTTAATAATTAAAGTATAAAAAGTATAATTATGTTAATATAATTAATCAGTTTTTGTCACTGTTTGAACATGAACAATGCAGGCCTATTAAGTCCCAACTCTTCTCCTTCTGGCACCACATGTGGTGGAATGAGCTACCGACCGTCGTCAGGACAGCAGAGACACTTGCCACGTTCCGCAAGAGACTCAAAACACACCTGTTTAGAGTCCACCTGGACTCTGCTTAACCACCCCCTCCCCTTTTATGCACTATGTATTCATGTTGGCACTATTTCCTTGTGCTTTTATGACTTGGTAAATCCTTGTGTTGTGCCCCCACGCTCTAATCGATCCCAGGTGTTGCCCATCATAATCAGGCCGGCTGAGGCTAATGAACACCTGGGATTTACCCTACTTAAGGCTGTCGAAGACCGACGTCGGGGCTTGACCATTGCGCACCTTACCGAGAACCATCCTGACGAAGACCGACGTTGGGGCGAGACTGTTGGGAACCATCTGCCGAAGACCGACGATGGGGGCAATATCCATGAGGACCTACTGCCGAAGACCGACGTCAGGGGGATGAGTTCACTGAGAACCATATGGCTCCCTCCTGCTCGAGTACCGTTGTCTCCAGCTCCGACTACGTCGCGTCGCGTGTCGTCGACAAGCACACACCAAAATGCCACCCCCTCTTGGAACAAACGCAGGAGGTTTAAATAAGCAGCTGATTAGGACAGTTCCAGACGCAGCCACTTGAGGTTAACGATGACCACCAACACCTGGGTAAAAAGCATTAGGAGAGGGCGAACTCACCCTTAATGCAAATTAATTTAAACTTGACATTGACACTCATTGTGAATGAAAATAATACACACTTCTAGCAGTTTCAAAGATTCAAAGGTTTTATTGTCATATGCACATGAATCAGGTGCATGCATGCATATGAGGCTCCGCCCACAACTCAACATAGAATAGAATAGTGCAATAGAAACAACAACAATAACAGTAGTATCAACTGTGTAAACAGTGCAAGTACAAGAACAGCAGCAGCAACAACAACAGCAACCACACTAGAACAAAATGAGATAAAATAGAATACAATAAAATATAATATAATAATATATATATATATATACTGTATATATATGTTCAACATATTTTATTAAGTCACTGGAGCTTTTAATGAGACACTTGAGCTTGCTTATCTTTCATAAGCTTTGATAGTTCTGGGGGCAGTGTGGCCACAGACGTCACTAGGCTGCTCTCCACATTCAGTCTGTTCCTCTGCTTGGTTTTGATGTGAGTCAGGGCCGAGAAGGTAACTTCACACATATAGGTAGATCCAAAAGGCAAGAGTTAATTCAATGCACATTTCCCCAGCTCTGGATTCTCCTTTGCAACATCACACCAAAACTCTGTCAGTGACTTTTCAGCATATGCCATCTTTTGCCCACGATCAGAGAACAAATCCACCAGGTTTTCCTGCAGTCTGACAGGAAGGCTGCTGCTGCTCTCAGTCACTCTGAATGGGTTCCTCACCCAGTCCAGCTGTTCTGACTTTGCTTCAATGTCATGAAAGTACTGGTTGACTGATGCTTTTTAACAATTGTGACCATCTGCTTGTTTTCAGCATCAGTAGTGGTAAGATAGCCATCAAGCAGTGGGAAACAGCTTATATCCCCTTTGTCGCATTTCGTCTCCCATAAGTTGACTTTATGAATCCATTCACTCATACATGTCATACTTAACAGTCATACATGTTAAGGATATGCAAGTCCTTGCCTTGAAGTGAGAGGTTAAGCTCATTAGCTTGGAAGACATCGGCAAGATATGCCAGCCGTGCAACCCACCCTGCATCCTGAAAAACCACTGCGAGAGGATGAGAGTGCTGTATCAGGAAAGCAGACACCTCAGTGCGAAGTTCAAACAGCCTGGATAGTGTTTTGCCACGCGACAACCAGCGGACGTCTGTGTGAAGCAGTAGCTGCCCATGCTCTGCCCCGCTGTCTTGACACAGAGTTTGAAATTGGTGATTCGTAGGTCTGGACTGAATGAAATGAATCCCCTTAACTGCGTCATCCATGACAGCACTTAACTTGGGGCTCATCCTTTTACTGGCGAGAGCCTCCCGGTGGATAATGCAGTGATTCCACTTAATTTCGGGGTTTACCTTCATCACACGTCCATGCAACCCACGCACTTTCCCCGTCATCGCAGCTGCGCCGTCGGTACAGATGTGACTGCAGGATTTCCACTCAAGATTGTTTTCTTTGAAAAAGCTGTCACTCACCTGAAATATTTCGTTAGCTTCTTGCAAAACAAAATATGCTCATGCATGTCAGACTCTTCAGCATAACGCGCAAAGGCCAGGAGCTGAGCCTCCCCACTCACATCCGTCATTTCATCCAACTGTAGAGCGAACTGACCGCTCTTTTTTTAATTCACCACCTGTCCAACAATATTAGTGGACATGTCATCGATCCTGCAGCAGATTGTGTTGTTCGATAATGGAACGTTTGCACGTTTGCTGCTTTCTGGTCCAGCATAGTTTCAGCCAAAATGTAATGCCACAGCATAGGATGCCTCCATTGCTTTGCTCGACACACTTGCCGCTTTTTAGAATGTCTGACATTACTTGAATTGAATTGAAATTGAATTGAAAAGTCCTCTATTTTACTGACATTCCCGGGGTGTTTGGTGCTCTGGTGCCGCTGCAGGTGGGCTGGCTTCATTCAATTATTTGCCAGCACTTCGATGCAAAAAACCACTGTGGCTGCGGTGGATCATCAGATGTACAATCAATCCATAAACAATGTATTTGTCACTGAACTGCCGGTGTTTGGCCTTGTCCACCTTTTTTTTCTTTTCACTGGGCTCACCCGGTTCCACAGCGACGGTACCGGTATTAGTGCGTTTAACGCGGCCCAACCATGCATCCATTTTCCAGAGTTATGAGCACGAGCGCCACCAGCCATCTCACAGACCGCATCGCAGGTTTCATTTTGCGGGTTTCATTACGTGGTTGTTAGGTTGCTAAGCATTGCTAAAATGTAACACATTTTTTTAAATAATAATAATATATATATATTTTAAATAAATTGCATTCCCTAATATTTCTACGTACCCCCTGCAATCCCATCACGTACCCCTAGGGGTCCACGTACCCCCGGTTGGGAATCACTGCATTAGGAAGTATGTGGGAAATGACGCTGCCTACGCCATGGGGTGAAGCATCACACACCAGGAGGGGAAGCTGCGGGTCGTTGCAGCCTCTTTGAATGCCATTACACATCAGATGCCAATCGCCACTGTTTGCCTTTACAAAGCTATGCATTGAGCGGGCTGAGGATGGATGATAGACCAAGAACGAATCTACTGTAATAGTTGATTAGTTGATTAGAAAGAGCGAAGTTGACTTACGTCTGTCGGTGCAGGAGCATCCACAATTGCTCGCACTTTCTCAGGTGACTTGTGAAGACCATGGGCGTCGACGACATGGCCCAAATACTCCAGTGACTCTTTGAAAAACTCACGCTGTTGTTTTTGCACAAGGACTGCATCCAAGTTGTTCAGGTGCTGGAGCCGATTTGTGCCTGTGACAAAAATGTCATCCAGGTAGCAGTGGACGTTCGGAAGGCGAACTTAGTCCATGGCTCATTGAAACCTCGCCGTGGGCTGATGTAATTCCAAAGGCAAGTCTGTTGATACAGAAACGTCCTTGTTGATGTTGTGATGGTGAGGTATTTGCAAGATTGTTCTTCAACAGGCATTTGCAAGTATGCGTGAGATAAGTCCAGCTTACTGAAATGCTGCCCCCCTGAGAGTGATGCAAACAAATCCTCAATCTTTGGATGGATAACTCTCCCCACACAGAGCAGGATTGATTGTCACTGTAAAATCTCCACATATTCTGAACTCTCCATTCTATTAAAAAAATTGGCACTATGGGTGTAGCTGAGTCACTAAACTTGACAGGGGAGATAATTCCACCTTTGGTCTAAGTGTGTAGGGAACAACTCTTGCATGGAAAAACCGTGGTTGGTGGTGTGGTTTTAGAGCTATGGCAGCTACAATACCTTTCTGTGTGCCCAGCTCCTTTTTAAAGACTTAGCCCTCAGCTTGTTCATCTTTACTTTTCACTTTTAGTTTCACTGCCTTTTCTTTACTTAAAGTCGCTTTGCTTCTGCACACTCTTGCTATACGGCCTTTCCTACTACAGTTGTTGCACTTTTGTTCCCTGTAATAGGATTGATCCTCGTTATGATTTGTTTTCCCACAGCGCACACACTTGCTGCATTGCTGACTATTCGCTGACAGTCCATTCACTTTTAGCACATTACTCATCTGGTGCGTTTCTACTGCACAGCCTCTATGCTGTTGACACGAGTCTCCCACCGTGTGTCACTCCAAAACTTAAGTGCAATAGTCAGATGTTCCTTTAGGATTGACCATCTTTGTGGGGCTGCTGAGAAAAGGGTTTACAGTGTGTCATTGTGTCAGTCATCAGACACCACCAAGTGGAACAGAAAGTGCAGGTGGATGTTTCTGGAGCAGCCTTGCTTGAACCCCTCGGTTCCTCCCCTTCATGTTGACACCATTATCGTATGATTGTCCTCTGCAATCATCAAATGGAATATTAAGCTCCTTAAGCCTGTTCCAAATCAAAGATGACAAACAAAGACCTGTTGTTTCAGAAGCCACAAGAAATCCTAGAAAGTGTTCCTTGATTTTGGGCGCTTTGTCCATTATGACAGTCCTTATGATGACTGACATCTGCTCTTGGTGGCTTACGTCAGGGGTACAATCCAAAATGATTGACTAATAACATTTTCCCACTGATTGCAGCAATCAGTTCATTTTGGATCAGATTTCCTAGATAGCTGGAATGACTGAACTGGTCACTCTCCACAGGCTCAATGTGCTTCATGACAGGATCACATGTTGCTAGAAGCTCCACCTCTTTTAACAAGTTTCCATTATGTTGCTGGTGTGTTTGCTGAACCTCTCAATGCAAGATTTCTCTCAGCCAAAGATTGCATTTTAGAGATCAGGCGGGTTAGGACATCTCTCCAGCGCCTCTTCTCAGCCTCTAAAAGTGTAATTTCAGCTTGGTCTATGGTCTTTCCTGTTTGTAGACGCAGTTCAAAATATTTCCAGGTTGCCATGAGGGTTGTGTGCTCTGGACTACTTTCGTGACTTTTCAGAAGCATGCCTATGTTTGTCCAGTTTGATAGTATTAGTCCCTCTGTCATTAATTTGTAGTCCTTTCTTGAAAATAACTTGCAGCTAAAGCAGTAAAGGGCATCGTCAGGTCCGCTCTTTTCCCCATTCACTAATGTGCTGTAGAAATAATGATGGTGAAAGCTCCTACCATCTTCCTCTTTTGGAAAAGTGAAATTTATACCAACCTGAAAAGGCTTTCTACCTACTAAATCGGTCCTAAAGTAATCGGGTAGAACTGATGGCCAATCAGCTGGATCTATTGGTGGACCAAAAGATGGCTGCTGTGCTTGTAAGTCTGCAGGTGGAGCAGATTTACCTGCGGCATGTGTGTGAGGAGCTGATGAGGAGGATGGACCTGCTGCATGTGGGTCAGGAGGTGATGAGGAGGATGGACCTGCAGCATGTGGGTCAGGAGGTGATGAGGAGGATGGACCTGCAGCATGTGGGTCAGGAGGTGATGAGGAAGATGGACCTGCATGTGGGTCAGGAGGTGATGAGGAAGATGGACCTGCATGTGGGTCAAGAGGTGATGAGGAAGATGGACCTGCATGTGGGCCAAGAGGTGATGAGGAAGATGGACCTGCATGTAGGTCAAGAGGAAATGAGGAAGATGGACCTGCATGTGGGTCAGGAGGTGATGAGGAGGATGGACCTGCATGTAGGTCAGGAGGTGATGAGGAAGATGGACCTGCATGTGGGTCAGGAGGTGATGAGGAAGATGGACCTGCATGTGGGTCAGGAGGTGATGAGGAGGATGGACCTGCATGTGGGCCAAGAGGTGATGAGGAAGATGGACCTGCATGTGGGTCAAGAGGTGATGAGGAAGATGGACCTGCATGTGGGCCAAGAGGTGATGAGGAAGATGGACCTGCATGTAGGTCAAGAGGAAATGAGGAAGATGGACCTGCATGTGGGTCAGGAGGTGATGAGGAGGATGGACCTGCATGTAGGTCAGGAGGTGATGAGGAAGATGGACCTGCATGTGGATCAGGAGGTGATGAGGAGGATGGACCTGCATGTGGATCAGGAGGTGATGAGGAGGATGGACATAGTACTTGAGAGAAGATTTGCAAGAGAATTGCACCTGCAAAGACAAAACTCCTTAAATTAGCAAGCAAACTTTGTTGTTGTTTATTTTTAAACATCATACAAACATTAATTATAAACATATCACAATGTAAACTTATACAACAGTATTTAGTGACTGAAAATGCTTAGGCAAAAGCTTATATATGACTATCCTATATTCTTAGAATTAAATCGAAAATATATATTTCTTTTTCACATTTGTATCCCCCCCAAAAATGTATTGAAAAGCAAAAGAAAGGCACATTTTTAAATGTACTTTGGCTTTTTTCTCTTTTTACTATTATTATTAGGATTACTCCCTCCACCCCACACGTGAATTTACACCATGAACATATTATCATCATGTGAGGGTTCTTATTCTTCAGCTTTCTTCTTTTTTCTTTTTTCTGAACCGGAGGGATATGTTTGTTTTGATGCCATGATTATCCCATTTAGCTTGCTACGCTACCGTTAATCTCTTCACTGACGTGCCGTGGCTGTCAATCATCCATTTGATTTTGAAGCATATAATGCTTCACCGAACACAGAATTTTAATTGTCCTCGAATATATTGCGGCTGAATCGGAACTTTCAGCTTGGGGGCCCCCTAGTGGCCGCGGGGGCAACTAGGGGCAGCGTTTGAAATTTGGGAATTAGGGAATTTCCTTCCGCGAGAAAGTCTGGCTTGGAGAACTTCTGTTGTCTTTTTTTAGGAAACAGAAGATCCATTTTGTGTGGGGGAGATCTGGCGGTTGCCAGCTTGACAGCAAAGCCTCAGCCAATTGTTCAGTGAGTCCTGCAGCATACGGTGTCGTCAGCAGGCACTCGCCAGATGTTACGCTACGTCAGCGCGCAAAGCATCTAAGATAATTATTGGGACACCTGCTGTGCTAGTACACATTATTTGATGTAACTGAAACTAAAACAGAATGTATTTACCACTGTTCATCCTATCCTAACAAATTTATACAAAAAATAGTTAAATTTTGAATGCGATTGTCAAAATTAGCAGATTACCAGCAAGAAACTCCATTTATGGCCGAAACTGAGCAGTGGCTTGTTCGTTTTGTGTAAAATGTGATGTATTTATATTCAACCCTCTGAAAGAGAAAAGTATCGGTGAACAATGTTGAACTTTCTTAAATGTGAACAGGGACGATAAATTGTTGCCCAGCAGAACAGAAAAAATTAATCCTGGACGTCGACAGTCTGGGCCCAAAGATGGACAAACAGTCCAGAAAAGTGGACTCAACCGCACACACACACACACACACACACACACACACACACACACACACACACACACACACACACACACACACACACACACGACAACACCATGAATTATACATTGTAAGTTCCCCCTCACCTTTTAGCTGATTCATCTCTCTCTCTTTGTCTCTCTTCCTCTCTCTCTTTCTAGCTCTCACTTTGTCTCTCTGTGTCTCTCTGTGTGTGTATCTCTGTGTGTGTGTCTCTCTCTCTCTCTCTCTCTCTCTCTCTCTCTCTCTCTCTCTCTCTCTCTCTCTCTCTCTCTCTCTCTCTCTCTCTCTCTCTCTCTCGTGTCAGTCAGTGCCAGCCTGAGAAGACTCAAACTACACTGTAAACCCGAATGTTCAAAGTAATCAAATAGATTAAGTAGTGTGTACTCAAAGTTTCAAAAAAGTTCTACGAACTCAAAAATGTTGAGTTCGTGTGACTTGTCGTCCTTTTTTGAGTAACTGCAACTTAACTTGATTGATTAACTTGATTGACTTGAACTATTTGTGTATTAAGTAAGCATAACTTAAAAGCATAACTTAAGCACGATAATTAAATAATTAAATCATAATTATAATAATATAATAATATATAATAATAATAAAATAAAATAAAATAATTTAAATAATTAAGTAATTACATATTCAAAATGATAAATTCCACTGATTTCTATTGTTTCAACATTACTGTATGTGTCTGATGTCAGTAACATTATAGTGGGTATTGGGGAGGACTTTAAAGGACTGTCGCACTCGTGTCGGTCAGAACACAAGACAAGAGGTACGATCTTTGGTCTTTAATCCACATGGCATGGGTTCTTCTGGCATTTATCTGGGGTTGGGTGTGTGGCATATACTCATGGAAGCAGTGATTCCTGTGGAATTGATCTCATGGGTGTCAGACGGGGGGGGGGATTCAGGTCGCGATGGCCAGCGGTGGGGGTGGGGGGGGAGGGTGGCGGCGGGACTTCAGGTCCGAACGGGGGGGGGCGTTAACGGCGACGCGTTAGTAACGCATTAACCTTGACAGCCCTATTCTTTATTATCAAATGTATGGTGTGGCGGCAAGGTTTTAGCCGTGGAAACCTTACCAGCGGAAAAGCTGCATGAACGCACACATTGGTCTAGTCGCCACCCTTGAGGGTCAGACGATGTTTCAGCAACACGCCCCTCCCCCCTCCATGAACTGTTTCAGCAACACCCCCCTCCCCCCTCCATGAACTGTTTCAGCAACACGCCCCTCCCCCCTCTCCCCTTGACGGGCGGTTTCAACCCACCCCCCACCCCCATTTGATTCGCTCCACCCCCCTCCCCCACTCCACCCCCCTCCCCCACTCCTCCCCCACTCCACACCACTCCACCGCGATCATTTGCTCTCCTCCCCCCAACCGCGTTGAAGAACTCCAAGATCTTGTCCAAAGTGCATGGTAAGTTACTTAAAGTATTAATTAATTAATAGATACATCACATACATTATACCAATTATAGTTAGTTATTTCTGCTCATTTAATCTACCTGACTTAAAAATATAATTTCGCTCAATTGTTCTCGCTAGTCTCGCATGTTGGTGTAGTGCAGAGCACATGAGGCTCATATAACGTTGTACTATTCAGCAGGAATGCTTGAAACCTACTCTTTTTCTTATCTTTATGCACCACGGAGATATATTGCTGTCTTCAACAATTGTACTCTTTGTAAGTCGCTTTGGATAAAAGCGTCTGACAAATGCCCTAAATGTAATGTAAATGTATTCAGGTTATGGGAAAATGAATCTTGTTTTTAAGAGCTAACTCTGGTTACTAACTTTTACTATCTAAACCAAACCGAAGCCCAAAACGGTGTTAAAATTTCGAGCACGTGGTTTCCTTCCATTCATGGTGGTTAGAACACGTGTAAGGGATAACTTATGGCTAGCTGGTCATTAGCTAGCCAGCTGGCTTTTACAGCCTAGGTTTCCGACCGCACAGCAGTGTTGTGTATTCTGTATTCCATGGTCATGTTTTTGTAAGCTAATAGTAATGAACTTTTTGTTATATTGAGTTGTAAGTAATTCTGGTTTGAATGTTGTTGATGGAGGTCTAAACTTTGTCATTTTTTTTCCCTTCAGGTGGCTTGTTCCGATATGGTCTGGCAGTGTAAGTTGTGCGCTCCTTCTTTCACTTCCAGAATACAGTTATTTAAACACTACAGACTGCAGCACAGCCCTCTTCCATGCCTCTATACTGATTGCGTGTGTACATTTCAGTCATCATTCAGCAGTTGAGGCAGACAATTGCTGAAGAACTGAAGAAGACTGAGAAGAACCTGCCTCTCATTACCAAGATGATGCAGACCACATTTGCCCTGCGCGGACAGACCATAGTAAACTCCTGCCCACCAGTGAACGAGCTCATGGACCTGGCCTGCTCTTAAAATAGAGTGTGGTAATATGGATATTTTTTTCCTGTGTTAACATATTGCACATTCTGTGTGGTTTAAAGTGAAAGTTGTGGTTCTTACTCATTTGGCGGCTATTTGCTGCGTTATAGAAGTTTAAGAGATCCTCCAAGTTGAACTGACTAATTGATGTTGATGTATTGTCCTGATGCTGTTTTTAAATGTAGGTGTATGCAGAGTTCCAGATGGTTACAAACCGGAACCTGCCCAACACCTTCTACGCAGAGCTTGACCGCCATATTCGTAGACTGATGACGTTATTTCGACAGAAGGCGACAAAAACTGGGACCACAGCAGTTGCGTTGGCAGACATTTTACGAATCCACGATGAACAGGTGAATAGATTATTATACATGTCGTAGGTTGAACCTCTAACATTGGACAGCTTCAATGATTCAAATGAGCTTTTACATTTTACAATTAGTCCACTTTGTGTTTGCTATTTGTCTGATTGCATTAAAGATGTGTAGAGGTTATTTGTGGACATATGTTCTGATTGGACTGTTTAAAATCAACATTGTTCAGTAAACTTTTCAGTATATACACTTCTGTTTTTTATCTTAATAGGAAATCCATGACATCCACACCAGGCGCACCACTGTTCTCCATGCACTTCCTGTGTATCTGAACGAGGAAGTCTCTGGATTTTTCAGAACCTGCACAGTGAGTCTCCTTAAATAATGAACAGTACCACTGTATATTAAGTGAACAGTTAATCAAAATACTAACAAAATAATGTTTTAGGACTTACCCTTGTTTAGTCTATCCATACAGTTTGTGTGATTTGGAGAGGTATGGTCTGTTTTATTTCACCCTACTACAAATGAACTGGCTTGGTGTTTTGTT
Organism: Muraenolepis orangiensis; assembly: GCA_027704905.1. NCBI lineage: Eukaryota > Metazoa > Chordata > Actinopteri > Gadiformes > Muraenolepididae > Muraenolepis > Muraenolepis orangiensis. The sequence continues at coordinate 20,394,702 of CM051014.1, forward strand.
CAAAGCGACAAGAAGTTTAGTAAAACATTTTCCTGTATGTGTTCTTGAGCTTAGTATCAGTCTATCTCCCGCCACTTAGATTCTCTGGTAACTTGGCTGATTCCTGTGTCCAGAACACGCATCTTCTGTTTTTACTTACAACTTACAAACATAACTCCATATACTTAGCTTTGTGCTGCACCAGCAGTACTTAAATGATAAGGAGAGATGATTTGTCAACAACAATAACCAAAAAAAACGTTATAAAATAAAACTTAAAAAAAAAATAAAAGTACTATTTTGTGGAAAAAATAATTCTATTTAACTCTTATATTAGTAGAAACCATGGATTAGTTTGTGATTAGTATGTCTCTTTCATTCATTCAGGAGCCTGATGAGCCAGAGCTTGACGATGTTGCTGTGGCCCTCCTTACTGTCATCAGTGACCATGACACAAGTCCAGTTCACTACCAGCCTGTGAAAATCTCTGTCGTCCTCGAAAGTGACATCGTGATCAGCCTCCCCAGATTTGGTGATGCCTTCCTGGTCATGTTTGGACTGATTTATGCACTACACCTCAGCTATCCTAAAGCGCTGACCAACACTTTTGAATTCGTTCAGAAGATTGTACTTGGTCTAGAAGCTGGTAAACTGTCGCCCAGGTTGCAGACACTCAAGAATGACTTGATGATAAATGTGTAGAAAGGATGTGGGGTGAGGTATTATTATTGTGAATCAAAGTTCTTTCCCTTTGTCACAATAATGCCTTAAGAAGTAAGCAAAGAACTTTGATTCAGAAGGCCTTCAATAATACCTCACTGAGGTATCCTTCTTTCTACACATTTATCAATAGGCCTACTACACAATGTGCACTGTTCATTTTTTCTATTTTCTATTTTTCTATTTGTTTTTATTTTATTTGCCATATTTAACTGTTGTAAAGTTGTTTAATTATAGTGATTCTATTGTATTTATGTTTGACTTGTGTACATAAAACTATTTTTTATTAAGTTCAAATAATGTGGTTGTGTACTTATTTTTTTAAGTTCTGTTAACTTATTCCCACGGATAGAAAACTGAAAACTTTAAGTCGTAGTAACTGAATATAATCAAGTAGCACCCAATCAAAACTTTTGAGTTCTGAAAACTGACAACTTTAAGTCATAGTAACTTAAATTAGTTAAGTAGCACCTAATCAAAACTTTTGAGTTCTGAAAACTGACAACTTTAAGTCATAGTAACTTAAATTAGTTAAGTAGCACCTAATCAAAAGTTTTGAGTTCTGAGAACTCAAAACATTTGAGTTCTGTGAACTCAAAACTTTTGAGTTCTCAGAACTCAAAACTTTTGAGTTCTCAGAACTCAAAACTTGAGTTCTCAGAACTCAAAACTTTTGAGTACTGAGAACTTGAGTTTTTTGAGTTGATAAACTCAAAATTTTTGAGGCAAGTCATTGCCTCAAAATTTTTGAGTTCTGCTAACTTATTCGGTTTTACAGTGTACAGCAAGCCACAGAACACACTTTCCTGCTCCATAGTCAGTCTGCGACAACAACAAAACTCTCTGATTTAATCAAAGGATTTTGAGGGACTGAATTGAAATCATGACAGATGTTATGTTTGTAGCTGGATTGTATTTTTTTCTGTCGGCTTTCCAACTCCAATTCCATGTTGTTGTGTTGCCCGATTTAAAATACGTTTAAAATGTTGCAACAAAATCAGATACCCTCTATTTGATTTTGGCATGGTGTGATAAATGTTTGAATGTCAAACATATCGCTTGTTCGCTAATGTGTTCGCTAGGGTGTTGTTATCTAATGTGTTAGTAAGCTAGTGTCTTCGAAAGCGCATTAAGTCATACCGGAATCTGAATTGTGATTATTAATAAAACTATACAAAAATATATATATAGATCTCAGGAAGCGGTGTTTTGTTTTGATGGACTCCAGGTCTCGTAGCACGGCCGCTTTCTTTGAATCTTTGAAACTTTCCTTTGCTTTGGGAACTTTGAGAACGACATGCTGCCAGCATTCACAATAACGTGTGCAGGTCTCTGACTAACAATGACAACTAATTGCCATAACCATGACGCTTGCACTTCTGATTGGGAAAAAATCCTTGCCCCTCCCCCTCCCTAATGCTACCAATAGGAGCATTAGACTTTAACTTTCATATAAGTGAAAACGAAAGTTAACTTGCAGTAACTTGCTGTCTGCAATGTGTTTCACGCTTGCGCAAACGAGTAAATACACATGCACGTTCATTCTCACAACGCGTCAGACACAAGAAAAAAATAATAATTAATAAATTAATTGATATTTAATGGGACACGACATTGATTTGCAGTTCGGTCCAAACCTTGGTCCGGAGTTTGAGAAGCCCTGCCCTAGAAGAAAGTAGGAGTTTCCTGATCCACTCATCTGAAATAAGATCCATTTAGATTAAAGAGACCCGGCACTTCCCACTCTGCGACTGGGTCAAAGGTCGGGCCGATAAGGAGCCAGTACCACTGGTCCGAATTACTCTTTTGGACCGGAGAAACCTGTAGTCTCCTCATTTAATGAGAATTTTCTCATTTCTAATGCTCTTCTTATCGTGTTCCTCTGATGTGCACTTTGCTGAACAGTTGCTTTTGGTTTTGCCAGTGATACCGTAGAATGGGTTTCTAAATGACGACTTTGATGGAGACAATGTACAAGGGAAATTACATATTTCCTAAATACATATCTACAGAAAAATATGCATATCAAAATGTGGTTGTGATTTTGTTGGAACACCTTGACACCTTGACAACCACTTCCTGCTCCCTGTGTGTGTGTGTCAGATCACTACCTGTTTAGACTGCTACATTCACGACAGCATGGAGAAGTGACAACTGTCACAAAATAAGGATTCTTCTCAGTCAGAGAAAGACGTACCACAGACAAAGTGTTAAAATATCGCAAAGGTCGTCCGTCAAAAGGATTTTTACAGTCAAGTTATTTTTCACAGCAGGGTGATTGTGACCCACTTAACTCCCCCCCCTCCCCCTTCCCCCACCCTCCCCCCTTGTGGCGGCCTCTTTGGACCCGTGACGAGAGAGGAGGGAGGGAGTTCCACCAGGCACACACCTGGGTAACCGTGTTTTTGTGTGTGTGTGTGTGGCATTCCAAAGGAGCTTGTGTGAGGGCTAGCTTAGTATCAGGGTTAGGGCCAGAGCAAGGCATGGACACCAGTTAGAAAATAGCCCTAATCCTCAATCCTCATGTGTAGTGGTAATCCCTAACAGCTGGTGTGTGTGTGTGTTGTATGAAAATAAATACAGAGGGGGAGCTTGGACAGATGGGTCCAGATGTGTATCTGTTGGCCTAGAAAAACGCCACCTGTTACCTTTCAGGGGCTGCCAGAAGAGACCTTTCTAATACTTTCTAGATTAAAAAACCTCCTTGGACCCAGCTGGAGCACCCCCCCCCCCCCCCCCCACCTCCACACACAAACACAGTAATGTGTAGATAAGATACGGTAAGACACAGTAAGGCACTAACCAAGGAGGGAAAGGTAGGTGTTACGGAAGCATGGTACCGACCGATGTGTTGGCAGTACTACGCAAATCTATATTGAATAACACCCATGTACTTATTACTGTCTCCGCCATCCTAGATGGGAGATGGGAGATGGGAGGAGGTTATGTTTTTCGCTTGTCTGTCTGTCTGTGAGGAAGGTAACTCAAAAGTGTATGCATGGAAATGGACAAAAGATACAAGATACAAGACATAGTAATGCTAACTTCCCATTCCCTCCCACAGTATACATATTCAAAAATAATACCAGAAATACAATGCAAATAAAAATGAAGAAAAAAAGGACAGCAAAGTAACTGACAGAGTGCCAGTAGTGCAGCAGCATCATGAATACAGTGCAGTACAGTGCAGTACAGTGCAGTACAGTGCAGTACAGTGCAGTACAGTGCAGTAGCTGTAATGAGTCCAGAAAGTCCATCAAAGTATATATTCTAATGTTAATGCCAATGTTATGATAGTGGCAGCATTCCTAGCAGTTCAGTAAAAACGATCCTTACAACCTAGTAATCCTTGTACAGATGCTGCGCAACCGGCGACCGGACGGCCTTCTTCTGAAATCTGGTCCTAAAGATCTCCTCAATGCATGGAAGTGCACACCCGATGATATTCTCTGCTGTCCTCACGACCCTCTTGATGGCTTTCTTGTCCTGTGCAGTGGTGTTGCCGTACCACACAGTGACACCACTCATCAGGACGCTATCTACAGTGCCACGGTATAAGTTCACTAGCCACCTCTGGCCTATTCTGCTGTTCCTGAGGCATCGCAGGGCATAGAGGTGCTTGTGTGTCTTCTTCAGCATGACCTCCGTGTTGCGGGTCCAGGCCAGGTCGTTGGAACTCGGTGGTTGGATCCAAGGAACAGTTGATTTTGGCCCAGGGGACTTTTTGGTTTGGCGTAGAGATATGCACTCTATTCAACTGAGGTTGTTGTTGTTCATTTACACTTTCAGATAAGATAAGTTACAGTTTGCTTTGTGATTCATTTAGCTTCCAGTCGCAGTGTCTGTTTTCAGGCCTTTTTCCCGCCAGAAGTGCAACCGCTCATGTTTGAGTAGCCATTGTGAAAGGAGAGGTTCTTGGGTTTCTGGGTCTGGAGTGGATGTGAGTGTGAAAAGGGGGTTTAAGTGTCCTGTACCCGTATCTCTGGACCTGCGACCCTAGCGCTGCCTCTAGAGACGATGCGATTAATGTAGGGCTTTTCATATTGTGGATGAAAACATGTTACTGCTCGCTGGCTCTCTCGTCTCTCCACCACCCACTCCCTGCTGCTGGTCTCTCTCTCTCTCTCTCTCTCTCTCTCTCTCTCTCTCTCTCTCTCTCTCTCTCTCTCTCTCTCTCTCTCTCTCTCTCTCTCTCTCTCTCTCTCTCTCTCTCTCTCTCTGTCTGTCAGCCCTTTCACTCTTAACACTGGTTGTCTCTCTCTTTCTCTCTCCTTACCGTCACTCTGTAGCTGTTGTTGGGTCCAGTCCTCCCTCTCTTGCGTTCCCTCACCCACTGTCTTTTTGCTCTCTCTCTCTCTCTCTCTCTCTCTCTCTCTCTCTCTCTCTCTCTCTCTCTCTCTCTCTCTCTCTCTCTCTCTCTCTCTCTCTGTCTCTCTCTCTCTCTCTCTCTCTCTCTCTCTCTCTCTCTCTCTCTCTCTCTCTCTCTCTCTCTTTCTCTGTGTGTGTGTGTGTGTAAGTGTGTGTGTGTGTGTGTGTGTGTGTGTGTGTGTGTGTGCGGGCGTGCACTTGCAGGCTTGTCTGTGTGGGCTGATGGCCTGTTTGTGTGTATGTGTGTATGTGTTTCATGTGTAAGAGCATGTGTGTCAATAAGAATATGTGTTGTGTGTGTGGTGTGTGTGTGTGTGTGTGTGTGTGTGGTGTGTGTGTGTCTGCATGCGCTTGCAGAAATGTCTGTGTGGGCTTATGGCCTGTGTGTGCATGTGTGTGTCTGCGGGGGCACATGTACACGTGTGTGTGTGCGTGTGTGTGTGCAAGTGTGTGTGCGTGTGTGTTTCAGACCGCCTATGTAAGTTGTAATGACTGTGGCCTGCCCGCTGTGACTACAATGTCTAGAGAGTGAGTTTGATGGCCAGTGTGGAAGCGAGTCCTGGGCTCCATTACCCAACACCTTCCCAGTGTGCATCAAACATGTTCAGTGTTTAATGCTTAACATGCTGACTCTGCGATACAAAGAGCCTCCTAAAGGTCCATCAAGCAGAATGGTGGTCTCAGGTTGACCTTTTTCTCTGAGGGAGGGGGGGGGGGGGGGATGTTGTACAGTTTTAGTGTACATGTATGCTTGTATTGATTTTATTTTTTGGCGTGGGCGTCCAACAGACGGATCTCCACTAGATCACCTTTAAGTAGCTTGTATAGGACGTACCAGTTGGGACAATGAGAGAGCCTGGCTGGAAGCCAAGCTGGCAATGCGAGCTCTTGTTGTGGCCAGCGCTGATAAACAAAACTTATCCTGTAGCCGGTAAGAGGACGACAAGCTCAAACGTTCTGGTCTGGAAAACCAACGTCCTTAAGACAAAGTGTCTGTAAAGGTTTGAAATCAAACCTGAGCAGAAGACCTCTGGCCACTGTAGAAATACTGTCAATTTGTGGAAAATCGTCTTCTGAAATCTTACAAGACACAAGGAAACAGAGCGTCACTCTTCGGACACCCTTCGCACTTTTTTGGTTTCCTGCCTAGGCGCTGTGCAGTCTCCCTCTGCAGGAGTTCTGCTAGAGCGTCGTCAAACTCCTAGCTCTGAGATGAAGGCTGACTCAACTAAACGCACACTCTTGCTTTCGATGCTGGCATCAGTACAGTCTGCTGCAAACTCACCGAAAAGGACCACGTGGATGTGGTTAGAACTGTTAGGCCGTCCCGTGACAACCTGACAGAGGACATACATTACGCTCAACATTACGGCGGAGCCATTGTCTACGCGCGGAGTCAACTGTTGTCGCTACAACAGACCTCGCTGCTACGGGAGAGGCCCGACATCCCCGACCTCCCCAGGGAGCTGAGGAGGACGTACAGGGGATGCAAGGCTGGACGTAAACAGCAGGAGAGACAGCGGGAGAGGAAGCGGAGATATAAACCATATCTCCCTTCCATCACCATGGGGAACGTGAGGTCGCTAGCGAATAAGATGGACGAGCTAGCGGGCCTGGTGATGACCCAGCGGGTGTACCGGGAGAGCAGCGTGCTTTGTTTCACGGAGACGTGGCTCAACGAGGACACCCCGGACTCTAATGTTACCGTGGACGGCTTTCTAACCGTCCGGGCGGACAGGACGCACCGCGAGAGTGGCAAGAGGAAAGGTGGGGGACTTGCTATTCTCGTTAACAACAAGTGGTGTAACCCTGGACATGTTACTGTGAAGGAACGTGTGTGTAGCCCGGACATTGAACTGCTGGCCGTGAGTCTGCGGCCATACTATCTGCCGCGAGAGTTCTCCCATGTGCTTCTTGTTATTGTTTACATTCCACCGTCTGCAAACGCTGCGCTCGCGTGTGACGTCATCCATTCCGCCGTCGCGAGACTTCAGACACAGCACCCTGAAGCATTCATCGCGATATCTGGGGACTTTAACCACGTGTCTCTGGCTGCAACACTGCCCACCTTCAAGCAGTTTGTGGACTGTCCCACCAGGGAAAATAAGACACTGGACCTGCTGTATGCCAATGTTAAGGAGGCATACAGCGCCACTGCCCTTCCTCCTCTTGGAAGGTCAGACCACAACCTCATCCACCTGCAGCCCCTGTATAGGCCTCTAGTACAGCGGCTGCCTGTGACCACAAGGACTGTGAGGAGATGGTCACAGGAGGCCGATGAGGACTTGCGGGGCTGCTTTGAGTCAACAGACTGGGATTTCCTCTGTGATTTGCATGGAGAGGACCTTGATGATCTCACGGATTGTATAACAGGGTACATCAACTTCTGTGTGGACAGTGTTGTTCCCACAGAGACTGTACGCTGTTTCCCCAACAACAAGCCATGGGTCACCCGAGACATCAAGGTCCTGCTCAATGAGAAGAAGAGGGCCTTCAGAGGTGGGGATAGGGAGCAGATGAGGCGGGTTCAGAGGGAGCTGAGGGAGAGGATCCAGCAGGGCAAAGACAACTATAGGAGGAAGCTGGAGCACAAACTTCAGCAGAACAACCTGAAGGATGTGTGGAGTGGCATGAGGAGCATCACTGGCTACAAACAACCTGGTAGCCAGACAATAGGGGGGGGTCCTGATCGGGCCAACGAGTTGAATTTGTTTTTCAATAGATTCAATGAGTGGGCTCCGGTCTACCCCCCCTCCCCCAGCCCCTCTACAACCATTGCCCTCCAGCCCCCCAGCCCTGCTGTCCCCCCTCCCCCACCGTCCCTCTCCAGCATCAACATACCTGTTCTCTCTCCCCCTCTACCACTACCTCACCCCTCCCCCATCAACACATCAGTGACTCTTCCAGCCCCCACACACGGCTCACATACCTTCACAGCTGAGCAGGTGAGGAAAGTGCTGTGCAGGCTCCATCCAGACAAGGCTGCAGGTCCTGACGGCGTCAGCCCGAGGGTCCTCAAAACATGTGCTGCCCAGCTGAGTGGAGTCCTGCAGTACATCTTCAACCTGAGCATGAGACTGGAGAGGGTCCCTGTGCTGTGGAAGACATCCTGCCTGGTGCCGGTTCCGAAGAAGGCACGTCCCAGCACCTCAAACGACTACAGACCGGTGGCGCTGACGTCCCACGTGGCGAAATCCTTTGAGAGGCTGGTCCTGACGCTTCTTCGGCCCCTGGTCAGATCATCACTGGACCCTCTTCAGTTTGCCTACCAGCCGAAACTGGGAGTGGAGGACGCCATCATCTTCCTGCTCCATCGTGCCTACGCCCACTTGGACAGACCCGGGAGCACTGTGAGAATCATGTTTTTCGACTTCTCCAGTGCGTTCAACACCATCCGGCCTGCCCTGCTGGGAAGTAAGCTGACGGCGATGAAGGTGGACTCTTCCCTGGTGTCCTGGATTACTGACTATTTGACGGGTCGTCCACAGTTTGTCAGACTGCAGGACTGTGTGTCTGACACTGTGGTCAGCAGCACTGGTGCTCCACAGGGAACTGTTCTTTCCCCATTCCTGTTCACCCTGTACACCTCAGACTTCCAATACAACTCAGAGTCCTGCCATCTGCAGAAGTTCTCGGACGACTCTGCAGTTGTTGGTTGTGTCAGCGAGGGAAACGATGAGGAGTACAGGGGCGTCGTGGACTCCTTCGTTGAGTGGTGTGAGCTGAACCATATGCAGCTCAACACTGACAAGACGAAGGAGATGGTGGTGGACTTCCGCAGGAGGAAATCCACACCCACACCCATTTCCATCAAGGGTGTGTCCGCTGAAGCTGTCCAGGAATATAAATACCTGGGAGTTCATCTGGACAACAAACTGGTCTGGGCCAAGAACTCTGAGGCGGTCTACAAGAAGGGCCAGAGCCGTCTTTACTTCCTGCGGAGGCTCCGGTCCTTCAACGTTTGCAACAAGATGCTGAATGTGTTCTACCAGTCGGTGGTAGCCAGTGCCATCTTCTCCGGAGTCGTGTGCTGGGGTAGCAGGTTGAGATCAGCAGACGCCAACAAGATCAGCAGGATTGTCAGGAAGGCTGGCGCTGTCCTGGGGGTCCAGCTGGACTCCTTGTTGGTGGTGTCTGAGAGAAGGATGCTGCGCAAGCTGCGTAGTATCCTTGACAACAACTCTCACCCTCTCCATCAGGTGCTGACCTCATATAGAAGCACCTTTAGCAACAGACTCATTCCACCCAGGTGCACCACAGAACGCCATAGGAAGTCCTTTCTTCCTGTGGCTATTAGACTCTATAATTCCTCTACCTCGGGTCGTGAGAGGGACAGTGGTGACTCAGTGACCTGAGGCCAACGTACTTATTTTTATTTTTATTTTATTTTTGGTCAACGCACTGTAATCATCTCATTGTACTTTGCACTGCAAATTCTATTTCAATTCCGAATTCACTTTTCACTTTTTCACTTTTTCACATGTCACTTTTCAGTCGAATTATTTATTAATATATTATTACTGCCAATTTGCACTATACGTATTGTTGTGTATTGTATATACCTACGTACTACTGTTATAATACTGTAATTATCTTCACTTATCAATACATTTAGACTTCATTTAGAATTATTTTAACTATTTTTGTTTATAATAGTTTTTATTTTAGTTAGTTGTTGTTTTGTTTTTTAGCTTAGGTTTTAGTATTCTTGTGTGTGCATTTATTCCCCCTGTGTCAACTGTTGCACCTTAATTTCCCTCGGGATTAATAAAGTTTTCTGAATCTGAATCTGAATCTGAATAGTGTATGTATGTATGTATGTGTGTGTGTGTGTGTGTATGTGTGTATGTGTGTGTGTGTGTGTGTGTGTGTGTGTGTGTGTGTGTGTGTATGTGTGTGTGTGTGTGTGTGTGTGTGTGTGTGTGTGTGTGTGTGTGTGTGTGTGTGTGTGTGGTAAACTAGGGTGGAGTTCGACTTCAGTGACATATACTGACTATACAGTATACACAGTGTGAGATTCTTGGACAGAAAGTGGATGGATAAGTGTGATGAAAAAGAGGTCGGCTGAATAGACGTGTGTGTGTGTGTGTGTGTGTGTGCGGTCGTGGCTGGGACTGTTGTAGAGGTACTAAAGGCTCACTCCTGGCTTTTTGGGGTAGGGGTGGGAGGTTAGGTTGTAGGCTGTAGGTGGGGATGCCTCAGTGTATTAAAGTTGTGGGGGGGGGGTTATCTCTCTCTGTCTCTCTGCCTCTCTCTCTGCTCTCTCTCTCTCTCTCTCTCTCTCTCTCTCTCTCTCTCTCTCTCTCTCTCTCTCTCTCTCTCTCTCTCTCTCTCTCTCACTCTCTCTCACTCTCTCCTCTCTCTCCCACCCCCCTGCCATTCCAATTTCTCCTATTGATGTCATTCTGAGATGACACACACACTCACACTCACACTCACCCACCCACACCCACACCCACACCCACATACCCACACATGCACAGCTCTTGTGGGAATAACCAGCACTGAATAACTGCACTTACAGTGTGCTAATGCGCTGATGTGTGTGATGGATGTCACTGTTCATCCCCTCCCCCTCCCTCTCTGCCTCCTCCTCTCCCCCTTCCTCTCTCCCTCCTCCTCACCCCTCTCTCACTCTCCCTTCTCTCCCCTCTCTCTCTCTCTCTCTCTCTCTCTCTCTCTCTCTCTCTCTCTCTCTCTCTCTCTCTCTCTCTCTCTCTCTCTCTCTCTCTCTCTCTCTCCCTCTCTCTCTCTCTCTCTCTCTCCCTCTCTCTCTCTCTCTCTCTCTCTCTCTCTCTCTCGCGTCCGTTACACTAAGGGTAACATGAAATGCCGTCAGTGAAGTGATCGCTAGTGCTAGCACAGCGTTGACAGGAGAATTATAAGCCCTACAGCGCTATAACAGAGAGAGAGAGAGAGAGAGAGAGAGAGAGAGAGAGAGAGAGAGAGAGAGAGAGAGAGAGAGAGAGAGGAGAGAGAGAGAGAGAGAGAGAGAGAGAGAGAGAGAGAGAGAGAGAGAACACTGTGCAGTGTGGCCTTGACCGAGCTGCAAAGCAAAAAGTAGTAGAGAACTCAGGGCGCAATATGACCGTATTTTGACGCACAGAGAATGAATGACCGGTGGGCCAGCATGGTTAATAGCACGCCTGCAAAGGAGAGCCAAGGGTACAGGGGCCAGTGCGTTGTAGCTGTTGATTTTGCTCATGTTTCTGCTCTGCGCCCGGCGCTGTGGTAAACAGCCCGTCTCTCTCTAGGTCAAATACAGGTTAGATAAACCTGCTCTGGGAAAGGAAGAGAGAAACTGTAAGTGTATTAAACATCAATATTTCGCCGACCCCTGCAGTCTACTATTCTGCCCTCTTCTGTCCTCTACCATCTCCTCTCCTCCCCTCCCCTCTCCTCTTCTATTCCCTCTCTTCTCCTTTTTCCTCTCCTCTTCTCTTCCCTGTCCTCTCCTCTATCCTCTCTACTCTCCTCTCGTCTTTCCTCTCTGCTCCTCTCTTCTCCTCTCTTCTCCTCTCTTCTCCTCTCTTCTCCTCTCTTCTCCTCTCCTCTCTCCCCTCTGTCCTCTCTCCTCTCCTTCCTCCTCTCTCCTCTCTCCTCTCCTCTCCCTTCAGTTCTTGAGCTCATCTCATCCATTATCTCGTCTGGTATTTTGGATTGCATCTGAACTGATCTGAGTAGTATTTGAATCATACCATATATGGCTTGGTATATGGCGTCTTGTAAGCATCATATCACACAGCATGTAATTTGATATTACACATAATATTATGACCGTATGAATGGCAATAAATGACATCATCATACATCATGTCATACATCATGCATCATATAACATATGTCACATGTATTTCCACACATGAGAAATGGGGGGAAAAAAATATTTTGTGTGTGGTGTGTGCCTGTGTGTGTGTGTGTGTGTGTGACGTCCAAGTGAGACATTCCAACATTGATTAATATTGATATTACGCTCCTATAAACACTTCCAATACGCAATAAGCTGCAATGAATTAAATCCTCAAGGACCAATACATATATTCAACCCCCGCCCCCCTCCTCCTCCTCCTCCTCCTCCTCCTCCTCTTTCTCCTCCTCTTCTCCTCCTCCTCCTCCTCCTTCTCCTCCTCCTCCTCCTCCTCCTCCTCCTCCTCCTCCTCTCTCCTCCTCTTCCTCCTCCTCCTCTCTCCTCCTCCTCCTCCTCCTCCTCCTCCTCCTCCTCCTCCTCCTCCTCCTCCTCCTCTTTCTCCTCCTCATCCTCCTCCTCCTCTTTCTCCTCCTCTTCCTCCTCCCCCACATCTTCCTCCTCCTCCCATGTAATGTCCTTGTGTACATGGACATGAGACTGACCACCAGGCAAGCAGACATTTGGTGTCTCAGTCAGGGAGACACGGAGGGTGAAACATTTAGCTATCCAGTGCTGAACCAGTGAAACAGATGCAGACTGTAGTGACAGGGCATACTGGGAGCTATCCAGTGCTGAAACAGTGAGATGCAGACCGTAGTGACAGGGCATACTGGGAGCTATCCAGTGCTGAAACAGTGAGATGCAGACCGTAGTGATTGGGCATACTGGGAGCTATCCAGTGCTGAAACAGTGAGATGCAGACCGTAGTGATTGGGCATACTGGGAGCTATCCAGTGCTGAAACAGTGAGATGCAGACCGTAGTGAATGGGCATACTGGGAGCTATCCAGTGCTGAACCAGTGAAACAGATTAGTTAGGTTTCTATAATATATATAATTCTATAATATATGCTCTATATATATATATATGCTATATATATCCGTATGTGAATTCGTTAGATTTACTAATGACACTAGATTTATATGTATATATAAATACATGCTTAAGTAAATATATTTATATATATATGTATAAATAAATAAATAAATAAATAAATATATATATATATATAGCTACAACACTCGATTTATATGTATATATAAATACATGCTTAAGGATATTTATATATATATATATATATATATATATATATATATATATATATATATATATATATATATATATATATATATATATAATGCATGCTTAAGGATACAATGAACAATGAATAATTCATTCTGGGATACTCAATGTGGATAATTGATAAGTTGTGTTTTACTTACTCTACAAGCGCGTCACAATCAAAGAAAGGCCTTTATTGTTAGTACAGTGCCTGTAAAGATCACATTGTGTGTTTTTGTACCAGCGCACCAAGGTCACCATAACCGTTTGTCGGTGTGTTGTTGTGCGGAGAGTGAATTAAAGAAATGCCTCACTTATTTTATTTTAATTTTAATTTTTTGATGTTTGCCTGAAGAAAAACACATCTGCCGATTTCATGACCCTGAAAACACAGTTGACACATCTCTCATCGGGAATTTACCTTTACCTCGCAAACTAGGATGAAATGGGTGGCTGTTCACCCTCCCCCCCCCCCCCCCCCCCCCCATGAGAACGATGCTAATAGACATGGAACATTTGGAAAATGATAGAGAACTCACCTCCACCGACGCCGAGATGTGTTCGATTTTGGAAAAATAATAATGATACTCCCACTGGAAACTGCTTGACACAGAGTTGCTTTTAAAAACACACACACTTAAATAAACCAAGTAATGCTTTGAGCATCAGTGTGACCCACACAATTTACACTGTAACTGTCCTCAATGTTCTGCTGTGGTATTTCATGGGTAATGTTCCCAGAAGAAAATTTAAAAAAGTGTATGGATGCACCTTTTAGCTCACCTTTTAACTCTTTTAACTTTAGTTTGTGTGGACAAAGCGTCCCTAACGTGACACCGGAGAGAGCAGGCCTGCGTGTCTGTCAAGGTCTGGCAAATCCAGCACGGCAGCACTAAACGCACCAAACTCACTAAACTCACTAACTCACTAGCTAACTTACATATTTGCCTCCCCCCCCCCCCTCCGTCTCGCAAGGGCTCAGGCGTGGGAAACGTAAACCCAATTTGGGGAGAGATAAGGATAAGGGGAGGGTAACTTAAACATATGGGACACAAGATAATCAGAGATAGGACACATTTGACACCAGGAGGGTCGGCCATTGGAGACGGACCTCCTTCACACGCTGTATGCGTGTCGCAGGATGAGAGGGTTATCATTTTTTACAGAGTTACATAAACCCCTCAAATTGCTAGCCACAGTCATCGGTGCTGAGTGGCTAGCATTACGGTTGTCGTGGCGTGGGAAACGGTAACGATTTTTGTAAGCTAATGTTGGGGTAACGCGCTCGTTTGTGGCCTCATCGTCGCATAGCGGGTTAAGCACAGGAAAGGAGATTACCGTAGCGTCTGAGAGCCATTCCTGCTGAACACATGGCACCCGCTTTTGTCTTTTTGTCTGATTGTCGGTGCGCGCTACGAGTCCTAGCTCTGATCTGTTGGAGTAGCGTTAACACCATTAACACTGCTAATGCCGCTTACGCCGTTGAAACCGCAAACACCGCTAACACCGCTGACAATGCTAGCTACTGCTCACTGATTTCTATCCATGGCTATCCATGGCTATCCTGTTAACACTGCCGACGTCACTCACTGCAGCTGGAGAAGGTTCGTCGTATCCTTCACAGACTTCTCCCTTTTCCACTATTCGTCACATCTTGACAAACACACAGCTATAGTCCTCCCTAAGGACTCAGGATCCATCAGTCAGCCCTGGCTGACTGACCACTTTGCTTCATTTTGCTGCACCACCAGCTGACACAGCAGCGGCTCCCCCCCCAGTCGTCTGTATTTCAAATGAATTGCACCCGCTGAGCATATTGGCTCCTCCAGCGGTGGAAGTTTCCCCCCTTCCGACACTAGAGGAGGGGCACTTGATTCACAGCCGTGCAACGTCACACCACCAGGATGTGGGCGGGTACATCTTGGTGGCTGGTTTGCCGATTGGATGTCTGGGAAGGGGGATTGGTCTGTCTGGTGCCACAGCCTGGGAACCTGGATCCTACAAATCACAACACTGTGTCTGTGGCACCTTTCTGTGTGTGTGTGTGTGTGTGTGTGTGTGTGTGTGTGTGTGTGTACTGTAGTACTACCTTAGTTCTAATACTACCATATAGTACCACTGTAGTGCTTAATACTACCACTGTAGTACCACTCGGGTACTACTACAACCACTGTAGTGACACCTTAGTACTAATACTGCCACTATACTACCTCTGTAGTACTAACACAACCATTGTAGTACCACTGTAGTACCACTGTAGTACTAATGTAGTATTAGTACTACTATTAGTACTACTAAAAGTACCCCTCTATCTCTCCCTCTCTTTCTCTCTCTCCTCTCTCTGTCGCTGTCTCTCTCTCTCTCTCTCTCTCTCTCTCTCTCTCTCTCTCTCTCTCTCTCTCTCTCTCTCTCTCTCTCTCTCTCTCTCTCTCTCTCTCTCTCTCTCTCTCTCTCTCTCTCTCTCTCTCTCTCTCCCTCTGAGTGATGTAGTTAGTGTTTTAACGGTGCAGTCTGCCAGAGCTGATAATCGACTGGCTTGTTCTGTCCACCATCCATCTGTCCGCCAGAGAGAGAGAGAGAGAGAGAGAGAGAGAGAGGAGAGAGAGAGAGAGAGAGAGAGAGAGAGAGAGAGAGAGAGAGAGAGAGAGAGAGAGAGAGAGAGATCAATCAACCTGACAGGGTGGGGTTCATGTACCTTTACAACACAACTGTGTACTACTATTTGGGTACATTGTGGATTTTACTGGGGAGGACTGAAAATGATCTTCCGATCACATCCACATCCACACGTTTGATGTTTGATGAAGGTCATGGCGACTGCTTTTTGTAAATGATTTAAACGTATGTGGAAACTCTTTGGGTCTCTTCGGTTTGTGCCAGGTTTTGGAAAATAAAAGACTGGAAGACTGGAAGACTGGAATCTAGAATCTTCTTCCGCTAAGAGAAAAATCATCATACACTAGAAAGTGGTGAGGAAATCGTACTTTGCGATTCAGCGCTTGTAGAACACCGACGGTCAGACCTGCTGGATTGAAACCAATTTGGTCAGTGCTGGATTGGCACTCATAAGGTCAACGATACGACGTCGGAGCTTTCTGTAAATCCTCCTTCTCAAGCATGCTTGAAGACATGGAGTGAGAGGCGTTTCGGCACTAGGGGCACTCCCCGCTGATGTCAGTCAGGACAGCAGAGTCTCTGTCCAGTGCCTGTCCTTTTCAGCCGCAGGCGGAGAAAAACCTTTCACCTCTCCAGGAACCACTACCCCTGACGCTTCCGCTTAGCACTTACGTCTTGTAATGGTAATGGATGCTTTTATATAGCGCTTTTATCTAAAGCGCTTTACAAGTCATGCCCCACATTCACCCATTCATACACCCATTCCTTCAACGACGGCGGAGTCAGCCATGCAAGGAGACAGCCAGCACGTCAGGAGCGGGTAGGGTTAGGGGGTCTTGCTCAAGGACACCTCAACTTTTTTTTTGCTAGGAGGAGCCGGGGATCGAACCAGCAACCTTCCGCTCTACCTCCTGAGCTATACCGCCACCTTGTGAGCGCTGTTCATTCTATTGCTAGGCAACTATTGTAAGTTGTATTGTAGGTCACTTTGGAAAAAAGTGTCTGTTCAAATGACTGCTGAATGTAATGTTATGCCAAAACATTTCTAAAACACCACATTTCTCTGAAAAAAACATGAAAAAGCGAAAAGCTATATTTAAACAAACATCTTCGACTGAATCATGACTGCCTGGAGACTCTTTCTGTTCTCCAGGAGACACTGACAGCTCTGACATCCCTGTGAGAACAACAACAAGGAGCCAGATGATAAGAATTGCAGCTGGTGATTGTGACAAGTGCTGGCGGTAAAACTACCACAAGTGGAGTATTGTACAATGATCTCTTCCTTGTTCCACAGACAACACATAAGACTCAGAACCTGGGCCTCAACATCTGTAATGCTGAGGGCCACACTTTCACTGAACCCCACCAATGCCCCCCTGCCCCCCCCCCCCCCAGAGGGTAGCACTCTCTCACTCACAGATGTGCAGCTTGGTGGCAGACCAAGAGGGGTGGGAGCCATGAGATCGGTCTCTGCGTGACGGTTGGGGGGGGGGGGCTGTGACATGCACGATTATGGGTCGTATTGTCCATGACCGCCACCGTGGGTAATCAAGAGAGGGAGCGAGGGAGGGAGTATCGTGAGTGATGAAGTGAGGAAGGGAGGGAGGAGAGAGGGAGGGAATGGGTTAGGAAGGCAGAATGGATGGATGCACGGGAAGAAGGAAGGATAAAGGATGTGTGCTTGTTGCTAAACTGTCCATTTGTTTTGCTAGCAGCAGTGGTTCTTACGACCGTGGGAGTGAAATGGGGCGCATCAAATAGGTCACACAGAAGGGAGGCTAGGGGAAAATGTCTGCAAAGGGAACTGGAAATCGAAGAGATGAGACAAAGAGACAAAGAGAGAGGGACAAATACAGATATATATAAATAGAGAGAGAGAGAGAGAGAGAGAGAGAGAGAGAGAGAGAGAGAGAGAGAGAGAGGAGAGAGAGAGAGAGAGAGAGAGAGAGAGAGAGAGAGAGTGGAGAGAGAGAGAGAGAGAGAGACGAGAGAGAGAGAGAGCGAGAGAGAGATGAGAGAGTGAGAAAGAGAGACATAGAGGGAAACACAAAAGAGAGAGAGAGTGACATAGATTGAGAGATTGAGAGAGTGAGAGAGTGAGAGAGTGAGAGAGTGAGAGAGTGAGAGAGTGAGAGAGTGAGAGAGTGAGAGAGTGAGAGAGTGAGAGAGTGAGAGAGAAAAACAGTGAGTGAGAGTGTGAAAGAGAGTGCGAGAGAGAGAGAGACAGACAGAGTTTTTTCTGCAGTAAACGTCTTCAAGATAGACAGTTGAACAGTTGACACAGGGGGAATAAATGCACACAAAATATACTAATACCTAAAAACTAAAAACTAAATAACAACAAACTAAACTAAGCTAAACTAGTATAAACTAAATATAACTAAATTAACTCTAAATGAAATCTAAATGTATTGATAGATGAATTGCACAATTTACAGTATTATTACAGTAATACGTAGGTATATACAATACACAACAATACGTATAGTGCAAATTGGCGGTAATAAAATACTAATAAATGACTCAGATGAAAGTGACATGTGAAAAGTGAAAGTTTTTGAATTTACAGTGCAAAATGACAGTGAAAGGATTTACAGTGCGTTGACCAAAAAATAATAATAACAAAAGATAAGATGTAATAATCAGCTGTGGCCTTTCCTGCCTGGTCTCTCCAGGGTTGTCAACGCTCTAACAAGCTCTTCTCTAACGAGCTCTTCTCTAACGAGCTCATCTCTAACAGCTCTTCTCTAACGAGCTCTTCTCTAACGAGCTCTTCTCTAACGAGCTCATCTCTAACAAGCTCTTCTCTAACAAGCTCTTCTCTAACGAGCTCTTCTCTAACAAGCTCTTCTCTAACGAGCTCTTCTCTAACAAGCTCTTCTCTAACAAGCTCTTCTCTAACAAGCTCTTCTCTAACGAGCTCTTCTCTAACAAGCTCTTCTCTAACAAGCTCTTCTCTAACAAGCTCTTCTCTAACAAGCTCTTCTCTATCGTTTTATTGAAGCCCGACCGGATGGATTTAACCGGCACATGGAAGACATGAGAAATGTGAGGGATCATAAAAAAAATGTTTACACAGTGAAATACGCAAAATATAGATCACTCCTACTACAACCCCTTTCCCCAACACACACACACACACACACACACACACACCACACACACACACACACACGCACGCACGCACGCACACACACACACACACACGCACACACGCACGCACACACACACACACACACACACACACACCACACACACACACACACACACGCACGCACGCACACACACACACGCACGCACGCACACACACACACACACACACGCATTTCTCAGGTTTCATTTTTCAGATTCAGGAAAACTTCATTGTCGGTTTTTAACACAGACTCAGGCTCGCAAGCACGTCATCTTCATTGTCTTCATCGTCATAATCGTCACCATCATCATCATCATCATCATCATCATCATCTCCACTCCATCCACTTACTTTTGTCCATCTCCTGTTTCCTGTTTTCTGTCACCATCAAAAAATGAAGCACCACCAAAGTGCTTCATAAATCAAATGTATTATTATTATTATGATTATTTTAAGTTTTTTTGTTAATATTATTATTATTATTTTTATAGCAGACCCAGGGTCTGACTCTGTGAAGCTGTAGTGCTATTTTAACAGATATGACAGCAATTGACCTGTCTGACTCCAAAAGAAAGATGCTTTTCCTGAAATGACTATCTCTCTCTCTCTCTCTCTCTCTCTCTCTCTCTCTCTCTCTCTCTCTCTCTCTCTCTCTCTCTCTCTCTCTCTCTCTCTCTCTCTCTCTCTCTCTCTCTCTCTCGCTCTCTCTCTCTCTCTCTCTCGCCGTCTCTTGGCTGCTACGATTATAACCACTTACCGTCCATTTTCCCTGGGCTGCAAATCAACAAAATATCCTGCTTCTTTTTTTTCTTTTTAGAACATGAAGGTACAATCTTATCCAAGTACTAAGATCCCTGCGGGCAATATTATTTTTTGGTTTGTTATTTATTTAAGATTGGTGAACAGTGATATGCTAACATAGAAAAAAAGGACATTTAAAAAACATGAATATACAGACTCGCACCGAATACGTTGTACATGCTAAAACCAATCTGCGGTTTGTTAGCGCTGGCATCAAAAGACAGGGTCGTGTGCGTAAGTAAAAACCTATTTTAATTCTTAATCAGCCCGTCTCTCCACAGTTGGCTTTACCCTGCCGTGAGTAACCCAACATCATCTCACTTTTTATTTAAGTGTTTTAATTTTTCTTCGAGATCTTTCCCTGAAGCTCCACTGTATCGGTTTATTGTTTTGGCGTTTTAATTGGTTCATCCATGTTTTCAAAACAGTTTTACCCTATGCTCCATGACATGTATAATTCATTATTAATTAAGTAAACAGCTATTTAGCTATAATGCCATATTGATTAAAGGGAACTAAGATTACAGCTGCACCTGTGTGTGTTTATTGACGTTTTACCTTATACCCAAACTGTCTCTCTATCGCCCGTGCCCCAGTGAATGTCCCCGTAATACAATACTAGCAATGTAGTGGATAGGAGGTCGGACCCACTCCCAGCCATGGTGCTGGGCTCACCATGTAGTGGGTAAGAGGTTGGACCCACTCCCAGCCATGGTGCTGGGCTCACCATGTAGTGGGTAAGAGGTCGGACCCACTCCCAGCCATGGTGCTGGGCTCACCATGTAGTGGGTAAGAGGTCGGACCCACTCCCAGCCATGGTGCTGGGCTCACCATGTAGTGGGTAAGAGGTCGGACCCACTCCCAGCCATGGTGCTGGGCTCACCATGTAGTGGGTAAGAGGTCGGACCCACTCCCAGCCATGGTGCTGGGCTCACCATGTAGTGGGTAAGAGGTCGGACCCACTCCGAGCCACGGTACTGGGTTTAATCCACCATGTTGCAACATACCTTGAGCAAGGCACCCTCACCTCTACCTGCTCCTTACCGGCATGGATAATTTGAGTAACGTACACCGCATTATGGGGGTCCAGAAGTATTCTTCCTCAAGGACACCTTGGCTCTTGAGCCAATGGGAAGCAGAGGATCAAAGCAGTAACCTCCTCATCGCCAGATGCCCTGCCTCTATCCCCAAAACCACCGCCTCTGGGGATTTCCCACCACTGCTGCTGCTGCTTTCAAATGCAATGCAAATCCACAAAGAGCATGATATATATATATATTTATATGTTTATATAAATATATATATATCCATCACCCAGTGACTTCCCAGAATCATGAAGGTGTCCAGGTCAACACCTGAGCAGTGTGTGTGTTCTTCAGGAGGGAGTGAGGGAATAATTCATAGCCAGTGTCTGGCCTTGCTGGGTGTTCGCCTGCCTCTGACCCTGGCTTGATCTGCCTTACTTTATATATATATTAGTGCTGTCAATAGATCTAAATATTTAATCGGATTAATCACAATAAAATTCTGTGATTAATCACAAGTTTAAAAGAAACATATGTACTTAGTAGTTTTGTTTTTTGCGGGTGGCAAAAAAATATATGAGGTATGGAAGAATGAAATTAGAGATCAAAATTTTTATTATTTTATTTGTTACTTTTCACTTTAGTTTTTCTGAGCAAAAAGGTCTCAGTGAGTGCTTAGTATTGCCCAAAACATCGATGATAATATTAAGCAAACAACTGCATAAATAATCTGTTACAAAATAATGTCTGCAACAAAGTGAACATAAACAGCTTGCCTGTATGTATACCATGCACTTTACTGCAACAGTTATGCTCTATTTGTGCTGTGCAATGACAATACATTTTAATCTAATCTCATGCAAATTAATGTTGCAACAAGTAGGCCACTTTAATGACATTGAAACAGTGTAAACATGGTGGACTTTCAGCTCCGCTCTGTTTGCAGGACTGTGTTTGAAATGTCCAACTATTTGACGGTTCTGCGGTGCGTCTCCTCAGTCATCCTGTTAGTTTAACACGCTGCCTCTCAGTTCCTTCCCAGGTGCACATGCGCGCTGGAAAAACTGAGGGAATAGCTGTCTAAACCGGATACTATGTTAATCTGAGTTTAAAAAAATTGCGCGCGTTAAAGTCTCCAGATTAATAAAGTCTACCGCTGATCCGTAATCGGGTCTTGGAGGTAGCAGCGTCAGCAGGGGACATCAAACTTCCCTCTCTCTGGCAACATGGACTAGCTCTGACTGGGGGATCCCGAGGCGTTCCCAGGCCAGTGTGGAGATGTAATCACCCCAGGCGACCAGGAAGCATCCTTACTAGATGCCCGAACCACCTCAACTGGCTCCTTTCTACGCAAAAGAGCAGCGGCTCTACGCTGACTAAGTGACTAAGCTTCGGACCCTATCCGTAAGGGAGATACCAGCCACCCTCCTGAGGAAAGTCATTTTGGCCGCTTCTTCGTTCACGATCTCGTCCTTTAGGTCATTACTCATTGTTCATAATAATAGATTGGTAAATCTAGAGCTTTGCCTTCTGGCTCAGCTCTCTTTTGGTTACAACGGTGCGGTAAAGGGCACCGAATACCGCTCCCACTGCACCTATTCTCCTATGCTCCATCCTCCCCTCACTTGAGAACAAGACCCCGAGATACTTGAACTCCAGTAGAAAATCCACCGGTTTCCTGCTGAGAACCATGGCTTCAGATTTAGAGGTGCTGATCCTCACTCTAGCCGCTTCACACTCCGCTGCAAACCGATCAAGTGAGTGCTGAAGGTCATAGGCGCCGATGCTACAATTTCCACCAGTGCTACGTCTAGTTCCACCAGTGCTACGTCTAGTTCCACCAGTGCTACGTCTAGGGGGGGTCTGCTCTGTTCCAGCCTGCCCTCTGGAGTGAGGGGGGGGGGGGGGTCTGCAGTCCAGAAGGAAATTCCCAGAAAGATTGATTATTGACGGAAAAACCAAATATTCCCCCCTGGACTGAATTCAACAGGTGTGAGGACCACCACAGGTGTGAGGAGGAGAACAGGATGGAGGAGAAGGTTATAGTTATAGATGACACTTGTGGTGAAATATAGCACATTGGAGATGGGGGCAGGGCAGTCTAGTTGTTAGGGTGACTGCCACAGTACAGTGTATTCGCTGGCCCAGATCGACGGTAGTAAAACAATGTCACACATGTTTTCACGGAAGTCTAAACCAACCTTCTCTCGCACCAAAGTGTCTGCTAAATGACTGTCATTTAATGTAATGTTATTGTGTTGTGTATTAGAGTTCACATACAGGCTCTGTAATTGCAACAAAGACAGTTGAGAGTCCACACATGATTAAATGATAAAGATAAATATTAGCAAAAAGATGAATAAGGATGTCAAATGTATTCTGTGTAACCAGTGGTGAGTAGTGTAGGGATGAGTGGACCAGGTGCTGTGGTGACGTTGTACCCCTAAACACACAACATAGAACCCAGTGGCCGATGTGGTCCACCTTATGAAGCCTGCAGGCCCCACCTGCACAGGTGCACCACATCAGCTGACCACCATCTCAGCTCCGCCCACTGGCTCCCTGCACCAGGTAGACAACCAGCAGACTGACACATAGCGTCACAGTATATATACAGTATGTGTGGTGATCAATATGTGTGTGTGTGTGTGTGTGTGTGTGTGTGTGTGTGTGTGTGTGTGTGTGTGTGTGTGTGTGTGTGTGTGTGTGTGTGTGTGTGTGTGTGTGTGTGTGTGTGTGTGTGTGTGTGTGTGTGTGTGTGTGTGTGTGTGTGTGTGTGTGTGTGTGTGTGTGTGTGTGTGTGTGTGCGCGTGTGTGTGGGTGTTCTGTGTTGAGTCATATTTCATTCCGGTAGGTTCATTAGCAGAAAGACAATCAGACATGGGGACATGAAGGCAGTTCATTAAGTTGCAGTTAATGAAGTCAGAAATGAACTCATGAGTTATGGGAAGAAGAACATATACGGTGAGAGTGATTGAAACAAAAATCATTGAAAGGCCAATACTGTATCTGGAGCCAGGTTATTTGAAATATGTATTTTTATTAATGGTAAGCCTGTTTTTGTTTGAGTTTGGTTGACGGTTTTATTTTGAAGGAGCGCATGCCAATGGCCAACCCTAGACCACGATACAAACCTTCTATGGATTAGCGCTGGAAATCCATTCATTTCTGAAAAACTCTGTTAGAAATGACAACATTTTTTATTGAATTTTTCCAAACCATTTACTCATGTTGTTAGTGGCTTTTTATTTCACCTTTTTGGATTTGGATTGCTAGCTTACCTTGACATGCTCTCAAAGCCTGGAATTTTGACTACACGTAAGTAGCTAACTTGGAAAATATGTTTGCCTTTTTTTAATTGAATCATATCTAATGATAAAACCTAGCCTTGGCAGATTTTTGGCAGGTGAAACAGTGAATTGAATATTGTATTTGCATAGACCATCCGGCAAAGCAGGTCTTTTATTAATTAGAGTGCACTGCGTTCCCTTTAAGCACACATTTATGTACCGGAGCTGCAATCTCTTAAACATTCCGCTCATTAGCATATGTACAGTGAGTAGCGGAAGACCGCCGGGAGAGGAATGAAATGGCTGTGTGGCCCAGACGGTAGCTGCTGTCTCTGCGCTTTATCTCTGGGTTTATTCTTATCTTAACAATGTGACTTTGTGACTCATTGTTTGTTGGCCTCTTTGGTTCCTTTGTTCCTCTCTGCTCTCTCCGTGCACCTATCCGCACTAATGGGGTATACAAATCTCTCTCTCTTGTGTGTCCAAGTGCGCTTTCACATGAGGGGCCCAGTACACTTGACCCCAAAGTCCAGTTGGTTTTTGATTAGTGTGACACGGTGTGAACACTGTATACTGTGCTGTCTCCAGTGTGTACTCGGGTACAGTTCACGTCAGGTGTGAGAGCTGCTTCTACGACAACACAGGAGTGGAACTGCTGTTCTGCATATATGCGGCCCGTAGCTGAGGAAGTGCCAAGTGGCAGACGAGGGAATTGTTCTCGACGTTGTCTTCCAAAACCTCCTCAATAATAGAAGGCATGGTTGACATCTTGCGTTTGGCACACTTGTGCTACACTGGAGCGATATTAACATTGTGTAGTAGTAGACACGAGTGGACACGAGCCACCTGCTGTAAGGGAGTGTGTAGTGTCCTCGGGTACAGTAGCCTACAGGCAATGGTACACCCTACACACCCTACCCTGAGGCATACAGTATCTTCTCTCTCTCTCTCTCTCTCTCTCTCTCTCTCTCTCTCTCTCTCTCTCTCTCTCTCTCTCTCTCTCTCTCTCTCTCTCTCTCTCTCTCTCTCTCTCTCTCTCTCTCTCTCTCTCTCTCTCTCTCTCTCCAGATACAAGATACAAGATGTGTTGTTGGCCATTTGCAACAAGTACAATGGAATGCTCCCCATTCCCTCCCGCAGAATGAATTTTTAAAGCAATACAATAAAAAATACTATATACATTAAAAATGAACATAGTAAGAACAATATAGTGATGGAGGATATTTACGGATGATGTTTTGAATTGTGCAAAAATATAAAAATGAATGAACACAGTGCAGTACAGTGCAGTAAAATGTAATGAGTCTAGAAAGTCCAGCAAAGTATGATAGTATAATGTTAATGACAATGTTATGATAGTGGCAGCACTCCTAGCAGTTCAGTAGGAGCACTGGACTAAAACCTCCTTAAACCTGGTAGTCTTTGTACGGATGCTGCGCAACCAGACGGTAGGGGGGAGAAGAGACGGTGCCCAGGGTGGTTGCAGTCCTTTATGATTGAAACGGCCTTCTTCCAACATCTGGTCTTACAGATCTCCTTATGCATGGAAGTGCACACCCGATGATCTTCTCTGCCGTCCTCACAACCTTCTGGATGGCTTTCTTGTCCTGTGCAGTGGTGTTGCCGTACCGCACAGTGACACCACTCGTCAGGAACTCGTCTCTACAGAGCCTAGAAGTTCACTAGCCACCGTTGGCCTATTCCGCTTTTCCTGAGGCATCGCAGGGCATAGAGCCGCTGGTATGCCTTCTTCAGCATGACCTCCGGCAACACACGGCCGTGATGTGGGCAAGGAATTAGCACTCAACCATGAACCTTTCATCCACACACCTCATGACCCTCTCTCTCTCTTTCTCTCTCTCTCTCTCTCTCTCTCTCTCTCTCTCTCTCTCTCTCTCTCTCTCTCTCTCTCTCTCTCTCTCTCTCTCTCTCTCTCTCTCTCTCTCTCTCTCTCTCTCTCTCTCTCTCTCTCCCCCTGTATATCTCTCTTAACTGTCTGTATCACTGCCTCTGTATTCCCCACTCTCTCTTTTTCTCTCCCTCTCTCTTTCTGCATCTCTCCTCTCTCTCTTCTTCTTTATGTCTCCCTCCCTCCCTCTCTTCCTCTGACTCCCTGTCTGTCTGTTAGTCTGTCTGTGTGGTCATGATACCTCTAATTCACCGGTCAGCAGCTTCAAGTTCCTCGGCGTGCACATCTCCGAGGACCTCACATGGTCCACGCACACCACACACGTGGTGAAAAGGGCCCAACAACGCCTGTAGTTCCTCATCCTGAGAACATTCTATAACGGCACCATTGAGAGTGTTCTTACAGGGTGTATCACCGCCTGGTACGGGAACTGCACCGCACTCGAGCGCAGAGCGCTTCAAAGTGTGGTGCGGACGGCCCAGTATATCGTTGGAGGTGAGCTCCCCTCCCTCCTGGATATATACAACCAGCGGTGCGTGGCCAAGGCCAAACGCATCATAAAAGACATTGCCCACCCCAGCCACGAACTGTACTCACTGTTACCGTCAGGCAGGCGATGCCGCAGTATCAAGTGCCGCACAAATAGGCTTAGAGATAGCTTCCACAGTCAGGCCATCAGGCTGCTGAACAAGGGCGTATAGCATATAACAATGTATATTTTATTACATTGATTTATATATACATATTGCTCTTTTCTGTGCCGATATTTTGCATTTTATAAATTGCATTTTTATTCTATTTTTATTCTATTTATATCTATTTTTTATCTTATTTTTATAACTGCTGTCTGTCGTCGGGTATTGCACATAAGATTTTCACATCACTGCTTTATACTTTAAACTTGACT
Organism: Muraenolepis orangiensis; assembly: GCA_027704905.1. Taxonomy (NCBI): domain Eukaryota; kingdom Metazoa; phylum Chordata; class Actinopteri; order Gadiformes; family Muraenolepididae; genus Muraenolepis; species Muraenolepis orangiensis. The sequence continues at coordinate 20,421,422 of CM051014.1, forward strand.
TGACTTGACTTGGCTTGACTTGGCTTGGCTTGGCTTGGCTATGGTGAGATAGTATAGAAAGGGATGAATAAAGATGAAGAAATGAGTTGAGCATAAAAAAGGAGACACAAGGAGGTGAAATGTGTCCTTTAGATATTAGGTGAGGGTGTGTTATTTGAATGCTTCTTTAAAATCGGTCCTTTAAACAGATTTCATGGGTTTAGTTTGAACTACTTTTAGTTTTCGTTACAAACAATAACAAAAACGTTTTCTTTCTCATTTAAGCTCCTCACACAAAAGCAATATTCAATTAATTCGAAATGCAGTTTAAGGTACGCCAATATTGACGCAAAACAGTTGATGGGAGAGGATATGGTTGAGAAGGCCCATCTCAAGGTGTCACCAATGTAACAGTGTACTGTAAAGATTTCTTTCTTTCTTTAATCTAAATTATTTTGTAATTTGGCTCGTATCAATTTGTATCGCAGTATTCCAACCTTTTCAAAGATAATGTTACTGTGCACCGTCTGTGTTAAGATGTTCACACTGTAGACATGCGTTAGATTAAGTCCAACTCCAGGTTAAGACTCCAGAGACTTCGACTGGTTTTTAATCTCTTTCAACAATCGTTATTTAGCTGTTAAAGACATGTCTTCTGATATTTTTACTAGTTTCACAGGAGATCAGTACCAAATTTATACATTTAGCCTCGCTCTGAGTTGCAGTGTGACAACACTGGACGGAATTCCCTGAGTTACGATGCGTACACTAACCGCTATAGGCTAGCATTTGTCCACATTGTATTCAGATTATAGGTATCTCCCTAACTATAACATTTACTGACTCTACGTCTGATAAAAAAAAATGATAAAATGATATCTCAAAGTTTGAACCGCACAGCGCAGGGTACATTTCCACACTAGATTTTATGTTATTTACTTTATTTTTCTCACACACCAAACAAAATGAATCACAGTACTAATGGCATCAAGACTGTACACGTCGGTTAGTGTCAACATGATCTGAAACAGCGCACACAACACACACACACACACACACACACACACACACACACACACACACACACACACACACACACACACACACCAACAACGTTTATTCTCTTCTCTCTGGTGGTGTTTCTGGCGGGTTAAGTGACAAAAAGTGCTCAATAGAAAGTGTCACGCTCTCCGTTAGCCCGTGGACAAACTAGCCTAAATGAGCGCTGGGCCTTGGCTAGCCTGGTGGCCGCTGCCGCTGTCATAAACAAGTCGCTCTCAGCTATATAGCCACTGAGTGTTCTCCACATTTCCCCTGTTCTCTGACAATGGGAGGGTTTTGTATGTCACTGTGGATGAATTACCACCAGAGTCAACGCACATGTTAAATATAAATGTATATGCCGAGTGGATGGTATGAAGTGAGTTGTTATTGTTTCCTAGTACCGTGTCTTTAGCGTTAATGACATGCCTTCTTGCCTGGCTGGCTTTTCAAATCTTTGGGTTGGGGTATATTTAAATGAGCACTTAACTGTTTGTGTTCTAATGATATTGGACAGCGCACCTCAATTCAATTTGACGGCAGGAAAAAATTGTTAAATGGGGTCCTTAATATTCTGACATTGAAATACTCCCCTTTACTCTCTGGGCTGGTGACACATGTACACCCAAAACCATGAAATGGAGGCATGTTAGTTGGAGGATGAAATTGACAACTGTTTGGGGGAGGATGGGTTTAGAAACGGTAGCAAAAACACTTTAAACTAGCAATTAGCCCAGTTAGAGTTAAAATCACATCACGCTAGTTGAGTGTGTTCAATCTCTGCCATTTCACTGTTTGTAATTAGCAACAATAAAGTTAAACATGCTCTGTTTGGATAATACTTTCCTGTGTGTTCAGCCTCTCGAGGAGCACACACACACATGCACGCACACACACACATGCACACACACACACACACACACACACACACACACACACACACACACACACACATACACACAGGTGTCTTGCACAAGGACACCTTGTCACATAAGAATTGAACCGGCACACCCATTCAGTTGCCAGTCTTTCTCTCTCTCTCTCTCTCTTTATCTCTCTCTCTCTCTCCCCCCCATCATTCTGCCGGCTGCTGCAGCGATGCCATAGATAAAGGGTGTGGCACCACTGGTGGAACCTTGGAAATGTAAACCAAATGCATTTAAATGGGCCTGAGGCAGCACCAGACAGAAAGTGCAAGAGTTTGGGATATTTAGTTTAGTTTCTTAGTGGCAAGGGCAGGTGGATGACACTGCTAGGGCACAAAGAGAGAGAGAGAGAGAGAGAGAGAGAGAGAGAGAGAGAGAGAGAGAGAGAGAGAGAGAGAGAGAGAGAGAGAGAGAGAGAGAGAGAGAGAGAGAGAGAGAGAGAGAGAGAGAGAGAGAGAGAGAGAGAGAGAGAGAGAGAATGAGAGCGGAGCACTCTGTCTGTCACAGCAGCACAACACAGAAGTATTGTAAAGAATGAATAATGAAATAAAAATATCCCCTTCCAACACATAGACAGTCAGAGAGGAGAGGAGAGCATGCACTGTAAACCCGAATGTTCAAAGTAATCAAATAGATTAAGTAGTGTGTACTCAAAGTTTCAAAAAAGTTCTACGAACTCAAAAATGTTGAGTTCGTGTGACTTGTCGTCCTTTTTTGAGTAACTGCAACTTAACTTGATTGATTAACTTGATTGACTTGAACTATTTGTGTATTAAGTAAGCATAACTTAAAAGCATAACTTAAGCACGATAATTAAATCATAATTATAATAATATAATAATATATAATAATAATAAAATAAAATAAAATAATTTAAATAATTAAGTAATTACATATTCAAAATGATAAATTCCACTGATTTCTATTGTTTCAACATTCATGTGTCTGATGTCAGTAACATTATAGTGGGTATTGGGGAGGACTTTAAAGGACTGTATATGATGACTCTGTATATCGCGCGCACTCGCACTCGTGTCGGTCAGAACACAAGACAAGAGGTACGATCTTTGGTCTTTAATCCACAGGCATGGGTTCTTCTGGCATTTATCTGGGGTTGGGTGTGTGGTATATACTCATGGAAGCAGTGATTCCTGTGGAATTGATCTCATGGGTGTCAGACGGGGGGGGGATTCAGGTCGCGATGGCCAGCGGTGGGGGTGGGGGGGGAGGGTGGCGGCGGGACTTCAGGTCCGAACGGGGGGGGGCGTTAACGGCGACGCGTTAGTAACGCATTAACCTTGACAGCCCTATTCTTTATTATCAAATGTATGGTGTGGCGGCAAGGTTTTAGCCGTGGAAACCTTACCAGCGGAAACGCTGCATGAACGCACACATTGGTCTAGTCGCCACCCTTGAGGGTCAGACGATGTTTCAGCAACACGCCCCTCCCCCCTCCATGAACTGTTTCAGCAACACGCCCCTCCCCCCTCCATGAACTGTTTCAGCAACACGCCCCTCCCCCCTCTCCCCTTGACGGGCGGTTTCAACCCACCCCCCACCCCCATTTGATTCGCTCCACCCCCCTCCCCCACTCCACACCACTCCACCGCGATCATTTGCTCTCCTCCCCCCAACCGCGTTGAAGAACTCCAAGATCTTGTCCAAAGTGCATGGTAAGTTACTTAAAGTATTAATTAATTAATAGATACATCACATACATTATACCAATTATAGTTAGTTATTTCTGCTCATTTAATCTACCTGATTTAAAAATATAATTTCGCTCAATTGTTCTCGCTAGTCTCGCATGTTGGTGTAGTGCAGAGCACATGAGGCTCATATAACGTTGCACTATTTAGCAGGAATGCTTGAAACCTACTCTTTTTCTTATCTTTATGCACCACGGAGATATATTGCTGTCTTCAACAATTGTACTCTTTGTAAGTCGCTTTGGATAAAAGCGTCTGACAAATGCCCTAAATGTAATGTAAATGTATTCAGGTTATGGGAAAATGAATCTTGTTTTTAAGAGCTAACTCTGGTTACTAACTTTTACTATCTAAACCAAACCGAAGCCCAAAACGGTGTTAAAATTTCGAGCACGTGGTTTCCTTCCATTCATGGTGGTTAGAACACGTGTAAGGGATAACTTATGGCTAGCTGGTCATTAGCTAGCCAGCTGGCTTTTACAGCCTAGGTTTCCGACCGCACAGCAGTGTTGTGTATTCTGTATTCCATGGTCATGTTTTTGTAAGCTAATAGTAATGAACTTTTTGTTATATTGAGTTGTAAGTAATTCTGGTTTGAATGTTGTTGATGGAGGTCTAAACTTTGTCATTTTTTTTCCTTTCAGGTGGCTTGTTCCGATATGGTCTGGCAGTGTAAGTTGTGCGCTCCTTCTTTCACTTCCAGAATACAGTTATTGAAACACTACAGACTGCAGCACAGCCCTCTTCCATGCCTCTATACTGATTGCGTGTGTACATTTCAGTCATCATTCAGCAGTTGAGGCAGACAATTGCTGAAGAACTGAAGAAGACTGAGAAGAACCTGCCTCTCATTACCAAGATGATGCAGACCACATTTGCCCTGCGCGGACAGACCATAGTAAACTCCTGCCCACCAGTGAACGAGCTCATGGACCTGGCCTGCTCTTAAAATAGAGTGTGGTAATATGGATATTTTTTTCCTGTGTTAACATATTGCACATTCTGTGTGGTTTAAAGTGAAAGTTGTGGTTCTTACTCATTTGGCGGCTATTTGCTGCGTTATAGAAGTTTAAGAGATCCTCCAAGTTGAACTGACTAATTGATGTTGTTGTATTGTCCTGATGCTGTTTTTAAATGTAGGTGTATGCAGAGTTCCAGATGGTTACAAACCGGAACCTGCCCAACACCTTCTACGCAGAGCTTGACCGCCATATTCGTAGACTGATGACGTTATTTCGACAGAAGGCGACTAAAACTGGGACCACAGCAGTTGCGTTGGCAGACATTTTACGAATCCACGATGAACAGGTGAATAGATTATTATACATGTCGTAGGTTGAACCTCTAACATTGGACAGCTTCAATGATTCAAATGAGCTTTTACATTTTACAATTAGTCCACTTTGTGTTTGCTATTTGTCTGATTGCATTAAAGATGTGTAGAGGTTATTTGTGGACATATGTTCTGATTGGACTGTTTAAAATCAACATTGTTCAGTAAACTTTTCAGTATATACACTTCTGTTTTTTATCTTAATAGGAAATCCATGACATCCACACCAGGCGCACCACTGTTCTCCATGCACTTCCTGTGTATCTGAACGAGGAAGTCTCTGGATTTTTCAGAACCTGCACAGTGAGTCTCCTTAAATAATGAACAGTACCACTGTATATTAAGTGAACAGTTAATCAAAATACTAACATGTTTTAGGACTTACCCTTGTTTAGTCTATCCATACAGTTTGTGTGATTTGGAGAGGTATGGTCTGTTTTATTTCACCCTACTACAAATGAACTGGCTTGGTGTTTTGTTCAAAGCGACAAGAAGTTTAGTAAAACATTTTCCTGTATGTGTTCTTGAGCTTAGTATCAGTCTATCTCCCGCCACTTAGATTCTCTGGTAACTTGGCTGATTCCTGTGTCCAGAACACGCATCTTCTGTTTTTACTTACAACTTACAAACATAACTCCATATACTTAGCTTTGTGCTGCACCAGCAGTACTTAAATGATAAGGAGAGATGATTTGTCAACAACAATAACCAAAAAAAACGTTATAAAATAAATTAAGTACTATTTTGTGGAAAAAATAATTCTATTTAACTCTTATATTAGTAGAAACCATGGATTAGTTTGTGATTAGTATGTCTCTTTCATTCATTCAGGAGCCTGATGAGCCAGAGCTTGACGATGTTGCTGTGGCCCTCCTTACTGTCATCAGTGACCATGACACAAGTCCAGTTCACTACCAGCCTGTGAAAATCTCTGTCGTCCTCGAAAGTGACATCGTGATCAGCCTCCCCAGATTTGGTGATGCCTTCCTGGTCATGTTTGGACTGATTTATGCACTACACCTCAGCTATCCTAAAGCGCTGACCAACACTTTTGAATTCGTTCAGAAGATTGTACTTGGTCTAGAAGCTGGTAAACTGTCGCCCAGGTTGCAGACACTCAAGAATGACTTGATGATAAATGTGTAGAAAGGATGTGGGGTGAGGTATTATTATTGTGAATCAAAGTTCTTTCCCTTTGTCACAATAATGCCTTAAGAAGTAAGCAAAGAACTTTGATTCAGAAGGCCTTCAATAATACCTCACTGAGGTATCCTTCTTTCTATACATTTATCAATAGGCCTACTACACAGTGTGCACTGTTCATTTTTTCTATTTTTCTATTTGTTTTTATTTTCTATTTGCCATATTTAACTGTTGTAAAGTTGTTTAATTATAGTGATTCTATTGTATTTATGTTTGACTTGTGTACATAAAACTATTTTTTATTAAGTTCAAATAATGTGGTTGTGTACTTATTTTTTTAAGTTCTGTTAACTTATTCCCACGGATAGAAAACTGAAAACTTTAAGTCGTAGTAACTGAATATAATCAAGTAGCACCCAATCAAAACTTTTGAGTTCTGAAAACTGACAACTTTAAGTCATAGTAACTTAAATTAGTTAAGTAGCACCTAATCAAAACTTTTGAGTTCTGAAAACTGACAACTTTAAGTCATAGTAACTTAAATTAGTTAAGTAGCACCTAATCAAAAGTTTTGAGTTCTGAGAACTCAAAACATTTGAGTTCTGTGAACTCAAAACTTTTGAGTTCTCAGAACTCAAAACTTTTGAGTTCTCAGAACTCAAAACTTGAGTTCTCAGAACTCAAAACTTTTGAGTACTGAGAACTTGAGTTTTTTGAGTTGATAAACTCAAAAATTTTGAGGCAAGTCATTGCCTCAAAATTTTTGAGTTCTGCTAACTTATTCGGTTTTACAGTGTGGGAGAAGGGACAGGAGAAAAGGTAAGGAGAGGGTCGTGGATCGAGAAGAGGACTCGCACACTGGAAATGGTCAGAGAGGGGAGAGGAGATGAGAGGAAGGGGGTAGGAGAGAGGAGAGGAGATGAGAGGAAGGGGGTAGGAGAGAGGAGAGGAGATGAGAGGAAGGGGGTAGGAGAGAGGAGCAAAGATGTATGACAGGTGAAGAAAGGGGAGGGGGAGGGGAGAGGAGAGAGGAGAGAGGAGAGAGGAGAGAGGAGAGAGGAGAGAGGAGAGGAGAGAGAGGAGAGAGGAGAGGAGATGGAAGGAGAGGAGAGAGGAGAGGCGAGGGGGGAGGGGGAGAGGAGAGGAGACGGAAGGAGAGGAGAGAGGAGATGAGATGGAAGGAGTGGAGAGAGGAGAGGCGAGGGGGAGTGGAGAGAGAAGAGGGAGGAGAGGAGAGAGGAGAGGCGAGGGGGGAGTGGAGAGAGGAGAGGAGATGGAAGGAGAGGAGAGAGGAGGAGAGGAGAGAGGAGAGGAGAGGAGAGAGGAGAGGAGAGGAGAGAGGTTTTTGGTTTTTCAAAATCCCTTTAATCTTTCAAAACAAATACATTGGATAACGATCACCTCATCACGTAGAGGGATTCAATACTTAAAATAATAAATCAATAGACCAAAAACAGTCACTCACAAACACAGCACTCATATGTGGAGTCTCAGCTCACCATCCCCCCCCACAGAGCACAAGCACCCCCCCACAGCCCACATGTGGCTGAAAGCCTGTATATTGTCCATCAGGTGGTAGTAGGTGTACTCCACCCTCAGCCTGGCTCTCAGAAGCCCCCGCAGCACCGGCAGCAGCGCCACGCTCCCCACACCCTTATAGTCTACAGTCAGAAGGGCGACAGGCCTCCAGTTCTTCAGCAGGGCTCCAGTCAGCTCCTCCAGGGTCAGCTCGAGGTCCAGAGCAGCTTTCTCCTCCGGGCTGAGCTGGGGAAGACCCTCCAGGATCTCCTCACGGCCCTCGGTGCTGCACTGCTCTCCCCCAAAAAGGTTGGTGTAGAAGTCCATGGCGTGGTCCCTCATCTCCTCCGGACTGCTGGTGACTCTTCCTCCTGGAAGCTTCAGGCAGCTCATCTGCTTCCTCTGCGCCACCGATCTCTCCAGGTTGAAGAAGAAGGGGGTTGGGGCATCCATCTCCTTTATCTCCAGGAAGCGACACCTGACCAGAGCTCCCTTAACTCTCTCCTGCAGGAAGGAGCTTAGCTCCAACCTCTTCTTCTGCAGCAGCTCAGATATCAATGCTCTTTTTAATCTATCCCTCCCACCATTTATGTTTAAGGTGCCGATGTTGATGGTACCCATTGAAAAGAGAGAAGGTATAGAAAGGACAGTTATAAAACACCCTGTGTTGCATGATCAGGGCCGCTTAGTTTTTTAGCAGCTTCATCTTTTGCTGCCTTTCTTAGAACCGTGATGTGCTTTTTAAGACGAAAGCGTCTGCGTTTGTCCAGCACATCAAAACTTACTGATTTTTTAATCGTGTTAACAGAGCGTATGAATTTATCCGTATCGCTAAAATAATCCTTAACTGAAATCGACCTGTAAAAAGTTTCATCTAGGAATGTTTTAATTTCCTCAACGGAGTACAGATCTGTCTTCTTCTGGGAGCTCCCAGCCAGCGAAGAGGTGTCGGACTCTGAGTCGTACTCCATGTCCTCTCCCTCAGCGTCTGACCCGCTCTGAGCGTCTCCCCCCTCTCTCTCTCTCTCCCTGTCCGGCTCTGCTTCGGCCACTGCGCCTTTAACGGCGAGATCAGCCGCTGCGCCTTTAACGGCGAGATCAGCCGCTGCCTCCCCACCCGCGGGTCTGTCCTCACAGGACCCGGCAACCGGCCCGGTGCCGGCCCCGTCCTCACAGGACCCGGCAACGGGCTCGGTGCCGGGTACTACGGCCACGGCGCTAGCCGCACTGTCGGTACTATCGGAGCCGCCCGCCGCGTCGGCGACAGGTGCCGCGTCGGCGACAGGTGCCGCGTCGGCGGCCGGAGGCTCGGGGGCCGGAGCCGGGGCCACGTTAGTAGCCGGCGGCTCGGGGGCTGGCGGCCCGGCCGCCGGAGCCGCGTTAGCGGCCGGCGGCTCGGGGACCGGCCCCCCCCCCCCTTGCTGTTTGCGCGGACAGGCGAAGCGCTTGTGTCCCACATCTCCACACTCGAAACACCTCATCTGCCCTGCGCTGGCGTACACCATGTAGAACCCCTCCCCGTGCTTCACCCTGAAGGACACCTCCAGAGTGTTGGTAGGAGAGTCCAGGAACATTAAAGCCTGTCGTCTCAGGGACTGTACATGCTTTAGTTTGGGATCCTTACATCCCAAACTCACAGTTTTAAACCCGCTAGCGAATTTGCCAAATCTCCGCAGCTCTACCTCCAGCAGCTCGTTGGGGATGAACGGCGGAACACCGGAGACGGTGACCCGCGTAGAGGGGACCGAAAGCGGGGAGACCTGCACGTACAGGTCCCTAATGATCACGCCGCTGGCGACCAGCTGGTGTACCATTTGCTCACTTTTGACAAAGACTAGAACCGCTTTGTTCACCCTAGAGGCGAACACCAGGTTCCCATGACCCACCTCCTCCCCGGCGGCCAGCAGAGCCTCCTCCACCGACACGCTACTGTCATGCGGGGCGATCCGCACTCCCTGCCGCAGGGACGGCGGAGGCGTCTCGGAGGACGCCATGCGCCCCGAAAATACTCAAAACGCAAAGCACACCGCAAACACAATGAGATTAAATGAAGTAAATAAACTAACCTTGCCTGATCATGCAAATGAAAGGAAGAGGGAAAAACATAAGTTTACCAAACAGTAATTCAAAGACCGCGCCACTCGCGCTTCCACCACCACGCTCACACTCACCGGAAACGGAAAGAGAGAGGAAAGGGGAGGAGAGGAGAGGAGATGAGAGGAGAGGAGAGGAGAGGAGAGGAGAGGAGAGGAGAGGGAGGAGAGGAGAGAGGAGAGGCGAGGGGGGAGAGGAGAGAGAAGAGGAGATGGAAGGAGAGGAGAGAGGAGAGGAGAGGAGAGGAGAGGAGAGGAGAGGAGAGGAGAGGAGAGGAGAGGAGAGGAGAGGAGAGGAGAGGAGAGGAGAGGAGAGGAGAGGAGAGGAGAGGGGGAGTGGAGAGAGAAGAGGAGATGGAAGGAGAGGAGAGAGGCGAGGGAGGAGAGGAGAGGAGAGGAGAGAAGGAAAGCAAGACAGGTTGAAATGAAACGGAAGGTGAAGGAGAAGAAAGGAAGTGAAAGAAGAGTTAGGAATTTCCTTCTGGATGTGCATAGTTTTTCAGTTGTGAATTATGCATCTCAATTCAGTTTGCTAAAAATGAAAAGATATATCAACTATATAGTCTTGAACATAGAGCTGTCTACAATGATCACGAGTAACCCAAAGACAACATTTGATTACAACATTTATTATTATGAATACAGGCACCCGATTTATTTGGTGTGTTTTATATCAGTGTACAGCAGCGGCAACATGTTCAATCAATTATGCCATCGATTGATCTGCACGCAATGTGATTAACAGCAATGTAACGGCATGGAGAGAGGGCTGTTGGGTAATGTTGCCGTGCTGCCATGCATCACCCAGAGGATCCATAACGCTCTCCTCTCCACTCCCTTATAATTGTATTGGTAATCGCTTTCATCATCACCATAACACATTGAATTGTAATCGTACGTCTTAATAAACCAACAGAAGATTAAAAAAAACTGAAAACAGAAAGAAACAGGATAATTGGGTATAGCTGCATGCAGATAAGTAAGTTTTGTTCCACCATAAATCAGGGTCAGTTCATTTTTATGCATTTATTTTAAATAATCTTGAAAACAACCCTCCTTAATTATCCTTGACTATTCTGCATGCATTGAGATGCATGCTTTAATTTGTACAACAAAATTCCATTAAATCCTTCACTCTTTTTTTATATATAGTCACACTGTGAAGATAGCCACCCATTGGCAAACTCTTAAGTTGCTCATGCTAGTCTACCTCGCTCTGTCGATTTCCTTCAATCTCTCTTTCTCTCTCTCTCCTTCCCAGGTCTACCATTCTCTAATTCACTCCCTCTACCTTTCTCTATCTCTCCCTCCAAGTCTACCTCACTCTATCCATTTTCTCTCTCTATCTTTCCACTTCCCTCTCTTACAATCGTTGCCCACGCCGAAATTAGCCCAAACAATGCGGCTCTGCGGCTGGCGGCAAAAATTAATTAATTAATTCTCATACTTCCACCGCCTTGACCCGTTGTTGTGACTCAAGTCACAACAACACAACAAACAAATCGTGAGGATTGAATCCTCTTTATTGGTCACATACATGAAGACATACAGTGAAACGTGTTCTCTGCATTTAACCCATCCTAGTATTAGGAGCAGTGGGCAGCTATTTATACAGCGCCCGGGGAGCAGTTAGGGTTAGGGTCTTCCTCAAGGACACCTCGACAGTTTTTGCTAGGAGGAGCCGGGGATCGAACCAGCAACCTTCCGGTTGTGAGGCGACCGCTCTACCTCCTGAGCTAGACTGCCGCCCCCAAGTCTGTCCTGACTGGGGGGGAGCAGCTTGAGACGAGCTGCGTGTCCTCTCCCTGGATCCCTCCGCAAAACCGAGCTAGATCAGCCGTGCGGCCGGGTCCAGAGGCATGTCCTCCAGGCTGGGAAGGAGCGGTAGGGGAAGATGCCACTAGAGGCTGCCGGGGTCAGAGCGCCGCCAATAGTGAAGATGAGCCACTGCTGATGCGTAAAACGAAGAGCTTGCCTCCGTGTCTGTCCATTACGGAGTGGGGAATCTGATTTAGCCGGCACCTGTGGCCAGCGAGGGACAGTCTGTCAGAGGTGGATATTGTGCGAGGATTTTTGCCTACTGTATGGCAAGCTAGCAAACTAGAAAAAAAAATTACAAATAAATACTATACTATAAAGAACACTATATACTACCTACAATATGCTATAATATAAACTTTAAACAGGAAGTGACTGTAATTGCCATATGAAACAAGTACAATGGAATGCTTTCTATCCATTCCTTCCTGCAGTATGTCCGATTTAAAATAAGGGCATCCAATCAGTTGTGGGCCCAAATCGATCATCCTACATCGGCCTGAAGTATACCCGGGTCATGGTGTTAGACCAATCGGACCTGGCCTGGTTTGTGGGCTACATTTGGTTCAGTGAGTGAAGCTGCTAAGATAATCAGATTCTGATGTTAAGGAGGAAACGTGAGTACCTGTGAAACGCGTGTGTGGGTCAGAGTCAATACAGAGACAGGACGAAAGCCACACTTGCATTTAGATGAACTGATTAACGTCGAAGCAACATGACGCACACGCATGCCCACGCACACAGAAATACATATACCGCATGCACGCACACACACACTCGCACACAAATGCGCGTCGCCCGGGCCCATTGTCTCCCACTTCTGTGGCTATATATAGCCGGCTATTATAACACCAATTAGGAAATATGCATGCATGCATGCATGTGCACACATACACAAGTACACATTTGAGCTTTTAGCACTGCTACCCTGTGACTGAATGAACTGTACTGGCATACTGGCAGTATAAAGACACTGAAGCACATTCACATGCGGTGTGGCATGTGTTTGAAGCCCTGCTGTGTTTCAGTTCAACCCCCTCCGCCCCTTCGCCCCCTCCCCCCCCCCCCCCCCCCAACATCCCTGTAACTGCCTCTGTGTTCAGTTTGAGTTTTGGTTCCTACCAGGTTTTGGTTCCTACCTAAATGCTGTAGATTAAGGGCGGAACTAATGGTTGAAGCGCACAGTGTCTGGGGACGTTTTATGCCGACGCACGCGTGTCAAAATCTCCGTATTTAAGAGATAGTTCCGTCACAGTCAGTCAGTTCAGTCAGTCAGTTCAGTCAGTAAAGTCCCCATAATTTCCTCTCTTATTGCATGCAGCCAATAAGGTACGTTTGGTGTTGTGGTTGTTAGCTGTGTGTAGGCCCAAGCCAGGTAGCTAAAGTGCTAACGAAATGTTTGCTAAGTGAGTTTATTATTATTATTATTATTGCAGAAGGACTTAATGTGTTTTGTAGGTTAAGTTAATTTTGGTTAACAATATTGTAAAGACATGTGACACTAAGAGACGAAGTAGAAATAATATGGATGTATGTTGTTATTGTTTGATCTGTGATTTATTGTATTTCATGTGTGTGTTTCACAGTTCTCACGGTCTGGATTTGAATAAATCCTACCAGTATCATAAAGAACGCATTGCTGTCATCATTGCATGAGAGGGAATTACAGTGAGAACTTAATGCTCCATAAGACAGCATCAGAGAGCAGTGAGTAACAACATTAAACCAAGTAAAGATGTCTGAGAGTGGCAGCCAGCGTGTGGTTGTTGTGGATGTACATTGCACAGACATGCAGGCACAAGCACCTGACAAAGAGGGTGCAAATGAAGAGTTGCTGCAGCACAGCACAACCGTGCAACCACAAAGGGAAGAAGGCACAATAGTTAGCAACCCCGCTTCCTCAGAAGAGCCACGAAGAGGCCAAAGAGTCCGCATGTTGACGGAAAAGGGTCAAGAACTGCATGATGAGCAAATAAGAAAAGTTGCACATCGTTTCAGTGTGGTCTATGAGAAGTGGAAAAATGTTGCTAAAGAAGCTAACCAAGCGCTGTGTGCACCGAGCTCAGACAACCTGCTGGATGGACACGTCACTAAAATATGCAGTTCCTCTAGGAGTCTGAATGAGGTTTATGACGATTGGAAGCGCATTGAAGTGCCTGACCATAACACACGTCGCAGAGTCGACACCTGTGAATCAGTAACAAAGAAGATTTTTAATAATGCAATGGACCTTCTAGACACAAGAAAGGCTAAAGGTCAAATGCATGAAGAACAATTCATGGAAGAGATAGTGTCTGTAGCCTCAGTCAAGACAGGCACCAGCTCTCGTCACACTAAATTCTCCTCTGCAAGCAGAAAAAGTGCAGCTGCTAACCAAGCTAACCAAGCCACCTTAGAAGTCCTGCTAGAGCAAGAGCGTCATATTGAAGAACTTCAGAGACTTGAAGCTGAAGCCGCACAGTTTAAAGCGAGACAGGAGGCTGAAGCCGCCCAGTTAAAAGCCAAGATGGAGGCTGAAGCCGCCCAGTTAAAAGCCAAGATGGAGGCTGAAGCCGCCCAGTTAAAAGCCAAGCAGGAGGCTGACACTGCAGAAAGACAAAGAGTGCTAGAAGCCAAACGCAGAGAACTAAATAGATTGGAAACTATTAAGAAGCTAAAGGCTGCCAAGGCACGACAGCAAGTATATGAGCAGAGCGAATGTTCAGCTCAAGCAGCTAAACAAAGTGACTGCTCAGATGAAGAAGTAAATGAGCTTCTCCATCGACGTGTCTCTGTGAAGAGTGAAGTGGAAATCAAGCCTCAAACTGGCCTATTGCAGCACCGTTCTCCACCACGAGCTGTAACACATCCAAGACAAGAACAGCACCGTTCTCCACCACGAGCTGTATCACAAACAAGGCAAGAAGACAGATCTGAAGACAGCACAGCAGCTCTTGTCAGATTGTTCGCAGAAGCCATCAGTGCAAGTCGCATTCCTATACCTGAACCTACAGTGTTCAATGGCGACCCACTCTGATACAACAACTGGAAGGTGTCCTTTCAGACGCTTGTTGGCAGGAAGAACATACCAGCCGAAGAGAAGATATATTATCTGCGCAAGTACGTGGGTGGATCTGCCAAGAAGGCCATAGAGAGCTACTTCTTACTAGGCACAGAGTCAGCTTATTATGCAGCATGGCACATCTTAGATGAGCGATATGGCAATCCATTCCTCATTGCCAAGGCCTTCAGAGATAAGATTGAGGCGTGGCCCAAGATAAGCTCCAAAGGCAGTGTGGAACTTCAAGAACTCGTCGACTTCCTGCGCAGCTGTGAGGCTGCCATGTCTCAGGTCAGAGGTCTTGAAATACTTAATGATTGCAACGAGAACCCATAGCACCATAGCATCACCTCGCCTCTCTCATATGTCACCTCACCCCCTGTGATCTCTCTTCCTCGCCTGCCCGTTTTCTGCTAGGATTTCTGACATTTTCACACAAACTCACGGCACCTTCATTTACTATTTATATTTGCTTTCTTTTTTTTATGTAACTGACGTTTCATCATGCACATACGGCAAACACACAAACACACACACACACACACACACTCGTTGGGACACAACAACAGTATGTAAAACAGCACCCAGAGACAAGCACCCACTTTAGCTAGAGAGCGAAACAGCTGCTAGCTTTACCTTCCCCCAGGTTTATCGATGAAACCGTTTGTTGTTTGGTTGGTGTTGTGCTAGCGGCACACACGCACACACACATGCACGCACACACACGCGCAAAGAAACTGAAAAAGTGGTGGTGTGTCCAGATAGCGGGGCTATCTTATGAATGGTTCTGCAAGTGGCCGGCCGAGTCAATTAGGGAGGGAACTCATTACCCAGTAGCCAAGGGAGCCCCCCGAGCTAGAGTAGCTGAAGCGTTACACGACGGCCAGCGTGGCCCAAAAATGCGCTACACACTCAGAAGATTATCCCAATATCCACAGCTCTCGGTTGCTCGTCTACCTTGCTCTATTATTTTTTGTCTCTTTCTTCATATATTCTCTTCTTTCTGAGGCTACCTTGCTCTTTCTAAATCCCTTTCTCTCTTTCCATCTCTCTAAGGTTATATCACTCTACCTTTTTCTCTCTCTCTTTCTCTCTCTCTAAGGCTACCTCGCTCTTTATATTTTTCCTTCTCTCTTTCTCTCAAAGTCTACATTGGTAGTATTCATTCGGATCCACCCATCTCGACCACGATTCACTTACTACACCCATCGCTCTCGCAAACCTTCTGAACCGTCGGAAAGACGGGGGGAGATCCTCCACACACACACACACACAACTCATTAGCGCATGAGAAAAACGCATCTCTCTTGGCCTCTGTGTCTAGCGGAGGTCTTTCCTCTGTGAAGCCAGTGTTGATATGCGGCCCACACACACGGCGGCTGGGTGCCGGGGCGCCCTGCTAGAGAATTAACTTATCGACTGCATGGGTAATGCGCAGGTGCTCTGGCCGCGTGCTCCCAAACTTCCTGCTGCTCGAGTGTGTGTGCTCTGTTGTACGCGTTCCGCATGCTAAGTCGGGAAAATCAACAGTCGGGAGTCTGTGCCATTTTTTGTCAAAGTGGCCTGTGCTTCATTCCTAAAGCTGTGATACGTGTCTTAATGCTGTGATACGTGCCTTAATGCTGTGATACGTGCCTTAATGCTGTGATACGTGTCTTAATGCTGTGATACGTGTCTTAATGCTGTGATACGTGTCGCCACCCGAGTACATTCCCCACCTTTGTTGTTCTTCCTTGAGGCTCATGGTGACTCATCGTTGACCTGACACATTGTTTCAAGTCGGCACCGCGGGGCCACAGAGTCGCTCTCATCTCGTGTGGGGCAGCACCACCGCGTCCCATGCTTATAAAAGGCATCGGACCATAAACTCTTAAAAACTGAACCGTAAATTCAACGTGATATGAATTTAGATCTCAGCCGGGGCAACTAAGTTTTAAAATGTAATTTGGCGAATCCACCATGTAGCAGGTTGACCCTGAGATAATGTGTGTCAGCGACAGGTTTGGATGTGGAACAGTGGAAACTAACCCCCAGGTTTAGACTTATTTAAGAGTGACCATATTGTGAGAGGACACTCTGGGCAGGATAGCGTGCATGGGGCTCCATGCCACTGACATTGCATATGTTTTATGCAATGTGTGAGTGCAGGACTTAAGTTGTTGCCCACCTGACCAACCAATCACGTGGCATGCAAGAAGGCGGGATCGATAAGGAGCGATGTCAAAGTCATGTAAAGTGATGCGACTGTAGGTAAACAAAAGCCAAATTACTGACCTTTTTTTGCTATTTATAAATCCTGCATTTTTTAGGTCCCAAAAAGAGGACATGCCCGGGGACAAATGTATACTTTGTCATTACTGAATACCTTGTTACAATCTATTATCATGTAGGTTTTACATTTTGTAATGCATTTTGTAATGCATCTTATTGTTGCATAGGGGAGCGCCTGTTTGAGAAAGCTACGCTGGGCAGTTTCGGTCCCAAACGGCATCGTACTTACTTACTCCCTTTTTTACATTCCTAGGAACAATGAAACTATTAGGAAATCTATTCCAGTAGTCGATGGCGAGGTGGGCCTTCCGACCTCATTACGCCAGAGCATTTGTTGTTCTCTTGGGTTAATTGTCTTTGTGTTCTAATTTGATTTCAGTGGATTTAATTGGCTTGGGAGTCGGCTCAGTCCTTGTATTACTGGGTTAATGCAAACGACACTTTACACCGGTGGAAAGGACAATAAGAATCAACTCCACAGAGAAAGGTACACCAGGCGTCCTCAAGTATACACAATGGACACTTTTCTTTTCTCATGCACATGCACACGCACACGCACATGCCAAAACGAATCAGAATATACTTGAGTCGAGATAGTTTTTTTAAAGGTTTCCCCAGACAAGCATCCAAAGTACGGGCATGCTTTAAAAGAACAGACAACAAAAAGGAAGTTTTTAAGCTGTGCAAAATGTTTATGGCGTTTCCCAGCAGCACTCCCGCCATGCAAGAACACCTGAAAAGACAGCCTGCAGGTGCTATTCTAGAAGGTGGACTGCGAGAAAGGGCAGCAGCAACACAGTGGGCCCATCACACACAGTGGGTTACCAATTGTGTGATCGGATCGATTACCATAGGTTTCATATGGCCTACGATGAGCGGCTTTCTTTTGATAAACCTTGTGTTTTGACCGGGCGTGTATATTTCCACTTTGGCCTGTGGAGCAGCCCTCTCATCAACAGAAGAGAAGATGTGGTTCTGTGTGATCTCCTCCCTTAACAAATGTAGTCTTTTCATGTTTATGAAACAAATTACTAACATTTTGTCATTGTGGCCGCTACAGCTCATTATTATAGTTATAATCACTTGTTTGCCGGCAACCTTATAATGTCAACAAATGAAAGTTCAGTACATATAAACATGTACAGTACATATAAACAGTATATCAAAAGATAAAGTCTATGAGATAGACAAGCTTGGTGTGGCAGTAATGTTTGTGGCAGCCAGAATGCTAACTAGCGTTGCTAATAGACATACATCACTGCTGAAGAATACTAACTATCATTGCCTATATATATGCATCACCACTGCAGAATGATAAGTAGTGTAAGCCTATGGACATACATTATTGCTGCAAAATGCTAACTTGCATAGCCGTAGAGACATACATCAGAGTCAGAATCACTGCTGCAAAATGTTAACGAACTTGGCCCATAAAGATTCATTGGATTCAACTGTTGCACAACAATCAAGGCAGCTGAATCTCAGGTTTACCAGCACTTTAAACACTGGGGATGTAATTAATAAGGACGGTCGTGGCTGAGGCAGCGGGCCGTGAAATGCACATGCTGGGAGTATGATTTGCGTTGTCATATCTCTGAGCAAACACGCTGTGGTCTATCTGTATGCAAAACCCAATCTCATATGTGTGTGAATATATGAACACGCACATGACACACACACACTCACACATGCACAGCCACACATGCATAAATACACTCACACATAAACAAAAACTTGCACAGAATGCAAGGATACACACATGAAAGCACAAACACATACGCATCTATGTGCGCGCACACACACACACACACACACACACACACACACAAACACATTCATGCACACACACTCAAGCACACACCGATTAACACATGCAGAGTGAAGTGGATCACCTAACTGGGAGTCAGATAATAAACACAAGGTTTCCAAGGGAGGAAGAGATAACGGCATGAACCCTCCTCTTTTCCCTTCTCCTCCTCGTCCTCCAACAACAACCTCAAGTCAAGTCAAGTCAAGTCAAGTTTATTGTCACTTCACAGTTTACACAAGTATAAGCAATGAGTGAAAATTGTATGTGCAATACCCGATGACAGACGGCAGTTATAAAAAACAGAATAGGATAAAAAGAAGTTAAAAAAACGGTATAAGTTAAATATATAAAAATGCAATATATTAAATGCAATATGTCGGTAAAAGAGCAATATAAATATATATAAATCAATGTTATAAAATGTACATTGTTATATGCTATACACCCTTGTTCAGCAGCCTGATGGCCTGACTGTGGAAGCTATCGCTAACTGTATTTGTGCGGCACTTGATACTGCGGTATCGCCTGCCTTACGGTAAAAGTGGTACAGTTACAGTTCGTGGCCGGAGGAGGGCCTTGTAGCATCACGGAATGGTGTGTAGCAGTGGTCGAGGATCCGCTCACCCCGTGTGTTGCTCGTTATGTGTTGGTAGAACTTCGGGAGAACCTTCTTCAGGTTCGCCTTGTTGAAGTCCCCCGCCACGATGAAAGCAGCCTCAGGGTGTGCCGACTTCTGTTCGCTGATAGCCCCGTACAGTTCCTTCAGCGCTGGGTCCGGCACTGGGTCGGTGTTGGCTTGTGGGGGAATGTAAAGAGCGGTCACGGTTACCGCTGTAAACTCCCGAGGTAGCCAGTATGGACGGCACATAAGCATCAGGTACTCCAGG
The DNA here is from genome assembly GCA_027704905.1 of Muraenolepis orangiensis. Lineage (NCBI taxonomy): Eukaryota > Metazoa > Chordata > Actinopteri > Gadiformes > Muraenolepididae > Muraenolepis > Muraenolepis orangiensis. The sequence continues at coordinate 20,440,990 of CM051014.1, forward strand.
TCCGGGGAACAGAAAGACTTGAGGGGATGTACATGACTTTGGTTTCACCAAGATCTGTTTATCATGAGACATACCCCCCCCTCCACGATCTTTACCGGAGAGAGCCTTTGTTTTGTCCGCCCGGTGGACAGAAAATCCTTTTGGCTCGATAGCTACGTCAGTAACCCCCTCCGACATCCATGTCTCCGTAAGGCAGACGATGCAGTTGTTCTTTGTTTCCCGGTGGAATTGAATACGAGCCTGAAGCTCGCTTAACTTATTGTCCAGAGACTGTACATTAGCCAGGAGAATGGTGGGTATCTCAGCCTGCGTGTAATCGTGCCCAAGATGGTCGGAGATAATCCAGCTGTGACTTTGGGCAGGACGTCCGAGTCGAAAGAGTGAAAAAACTCGAAGGCGAGTGACTGTCGATCTAATCTTCAGAAGTGTGCAAAAATCATAAGTGAACATGCTGCTAACTTTCTGTACAAAGATAGTCACGATAAAAATAATAAATAACAAAAAATTGCGTTGTCATGCGGGAGCTCGCAACACGGCAGCCATCACGTACGGCGCCATTTCTCTCCCCTCATGAACCAGGACCTAGAATGATTCAGGACCAAGAAGCTTGCTGCTGCTGGTGGTGGACAACAACAACCTCCTTATGAACCAGGACCAAGAAGCTAACTGCTGCTAGTGGTGTACAACAACCTCCTCATAAACCAGGACCAAAAAGCGTACTGCTGGTGGTGGACAACAACCTCCTCATGAACCAGGACCAAAAAGCTTACTGCTGGTGGTGGACAACAACCTCCTCATGAACCAGGACCAAAAAGCTTACTGCTGGTGGTGGACAACAACCTCTTCATGAACCAGAACCAAAAAGCTTCCTGGATAAAAACCTCCTCATGCACTTTTCAAGATGTTTTTATTGCCATTTGCAACTAGAACAATGGAATGCTTACTCCTCATTCCCTCCTGCAGTATGATGTTCCACAACAATACTACACTTTACAATACTACTATACTAAACAATACTATACTACTATACTACTATAAGCAACACCTACAAAAACTTCCTACGATATGCTCTACTATATACTATAAAAAACATTATATACTATACTATATAGCAGGGGAGTCCAAACTGTGGCCAACTGCGGGCTGTAAACTTTAAATGGCTCTTGGCAATTTATTTTTTAATATGGCCCATTCTTCAGTCCAAGGCGTGGCATCACTGCTCCCAATTGAGTGAAATGCTGTTCCTATCATAGGTGAGTTAGGTGATGTGTTAATAAGCCCAATTACTCAAATGTAATACAAATATCTAACAGTAGCCATTGAATTTACACAGGGTTACACAACAAGCTCATCCTGTTATACCATTTACTTACCCCTCTCTTGTGATTACGGAGCACCATCCCGAGTTAGAAGCAACATTGGGAGCTTCTGTTGTGAGAAGGAGCTGCTGGACCACTACATTAGGATACATTATTGAACACATGGACACCTGCAGCACATTCAGGGACCACCACTAATAACTGTAAAGGGTAGAACACTGCTGCTTTAACACAGTTTGTGGCCTGTGACTCTAATGAAAATAGTTTGGACACCCCTGCTATATACTATAAACAACACTATACTATAACAATTATATACACGATAAAACAATCGCAATAAAAATAGATCAATTTCAGTCACTGGCATTTAAAAGTAACGTATGTAATATACTTTAACGTGAGGCTGGTAGAGCTTTCTTGCCATCTTCTTTCAACTGGGGGCGGCAGTAGCTCTGGAGGTAGAGCCTCACAACCGGAAAGTTGCCATTTTGTTCCCCCGGCTCCTCCTAGTAAAAACTGTCGAGGTGTCCTTGAGCAAGACACCCTAAACCTAACTGCTCCTGACGTGCTGCATGGCTGACTCCGCCGTCGGTGGTTGAATGTGTGTATGAATGGGTGGTGAATGTGAGGCATGAGTTGTAGTAAAGTGCTTTGGATAAACCGCACCGTTCGTTAGTTATAATATAGTGTCACAAACTTGAAAACACAAGGTAGTAGGACTCAAACGCACGAGCCCAGGAGACAGAGGTAAAGTACGAGGAAAAAAAAGGATAGACGCTCTTGACGAGGTGGTGAAAAAGGTACAACTCAAAAGGTGTCAACAAAAATTCCCTCGGTATGAAGATCAAAAAACCAACTAGCGGAAAAATGCCGCAACTAAGGTTGTCAGAAAGTATCAATGGAAAATCACTCACACAATGAGAAACAAAACTTACTAGGACAAAAACTCGGGAGCATGAATCAATCAGGCTTGAAACAAGAGGGAAAAAACGCTGATATGCGGTCTGCTGACATCACGTCAGGACCAGACCAACTGGCACCAGGCCAGGGGGGAAACTAGAGATTAAACATGAGGCAGGTGGCAACAATCAGGGTGGGGCTGACGCTGACGAGGGCAGGCACACACACACACACACACACACACGCACACACACACACACAAACACACGCACACGCACGCACGCAAGCACGCACGCGCGCGCGCACGCACACACACACACACACACGCGCGCGCGCGCACACACGCGCACGCACACACACGCACACGCACACACACATATGCACACACACACACACACGCACGCACACGCACGCACACGCACACGCACACACACACACACACACACACACACACACACACACACACACACACACACACACACACACACACACACACACACACAAGGATAGGGAGTCAAGGGACCGAGAATGAGACACAAAAGGTGAGTACCAAAAAAAAAAGGAAGTAGGAGACAAGACAAAAATGACGAAACAAATCATGAAACATGACTAGACTAACATTTTTGACGAGAGACAACATTTAGTTACGAAACAAATATGTTGCCTGAATTAATATTCCACCATACTAATTCATATTATGAGCGATATAGAAATATATGATAGTAATTCATTAGTATTCATCAAACTGTCATCAAATTGTCATTTCAAATCAACTTATAATAATAATAACAATGAAACGTCAATGCAACTCATCGGCATAGCGTTAGCGTGCTCCTCGGCGCTCAGTGAAAGCAGATGTCCTCTATATTGCATCAGTCCTGCTTGTCTGTCTCACGGCTGGATCTTCATCATGATGACACTTTTGATATACAAGTTAACATTTGTCTCCAGCTGCTCACGTCTCCGTGAGTCTTCCAGAGGAAATCCGTCGAAAACGCAGGCAGCGACACCACACAAGACAACACGGAGGTGTTGGAAGCATGTCTTTTTCCATGACAGCTGAACAGCCGTAGCTGGGGTGGAAACGGCTGCCTTCCTGCCATGGCATGAAGCAATTTGCTGAATCCGCAAAATGCCCAAAAGCCAACCTTTTAGAATGGGATGAGAAGGTTTTTGAAAATGGGAAAAAAAACACATTGCTTCATGGTTATATTATAAATGTGGAATATATAGGGAAATATGCAGGGAAATGTGCAGTGGAATAGAATAAAGGGTTGTTAATAGGGGTGCAATGAATACCAAAAGGTTATAATCCAATACGCAGTCGAAATGACTCAAGGACTTTTGGGCATGTATACACCATCCCACCATCCCAGACACACTGGGACTCCCGCAAATTCAGAGGATGAACATCTGTTGGATATCCAATATACTTCATACCTTCTATCTTTAAAACTAGGTTCAAACTGCATGAGCTGCTACACATTTCAGTTTTGCAGTTTTCAAACTCAGGGGGGGAACTCCGCCAACCCGGTCCAGCCACTTAACTAACGTTGACGAACAAATCAATTTTACACAGCATGGTGAAGGCTTTGTACTGTTTAATGACATATCCTGCTCCAAAATGTTGCCAAGATACATTCCAACATAATATACAATGTATTCATAAGACGTAGGAGAAATGACTACAAAACTATTTTCGATTGCAATACTTTGACGTTTTCTCGAACAAACAAGTACTTCGGCAAGCAAATCATAAAACGTGCTTTATGAAGTACTCGTTCATCCGAGTACACATTCGGACCTCGAGGAGCTAATGGAAGACATTATTCCGATTGACCTCACTCTTGGTGCCTGTATTGATGAGGACCCGAGGAAGTGCTCTGTCAAATGTGAGCTCTTGAGATCTACGGGACGTATTTATTAGTGGTGCTTTCACGGAACGTGTTAGAATCCAAATGCAACACACATGGGAAGCCAGGAACCGTCTGTGTTATTATAATATAAATATCACAGTTGAGCAGGTACAAGGCAAAACAGATCAGACAGGAAACAGATGAGACGGGTCTAAGGCAAGCAGGGTTGGGAAACAACCGGAACCAGCAAGTCCAGGGCAGGCAGGGCCGGGAAACATACAAGACCAGTCCGAGGCAGGCAGAGTCGGAAAATGGGTGTAATCGCTGGAGAGTTTGGTATTTGTCAAGTACAATCTGGCAATGAGTGAGTGAACAGGGGTATGCTTAAATAATAGACTAAATAGGCAAACAAGTTGGGCGTGGCTATCTGTAGTGTAGTGGGCGCGAGAAAAATGGAAGGAGGAATGTGATTAGGGGGCATGGACATCTGGTTGAGTGCAGTGGAAGAGTGGTGACAGACAGACTACAGACTGTGACAGGTGTCTTTCAACCAGTACAAGTACTCACTGTGTAGTGTATCGAGAGAGGACACCTACACATTTTAGCTTACTAACAGATGAAGAAAGACAGACCGGAGATGTTAACTTTCTCTAAACCCAAACGCTTGTTTGGGTTTAGAGAAAGTTAACATCTCCTAGTCCGGAATTGCTACCTGTTGGCAATGACAGTGGCCAGTTGATTATCTCACGTTCGCTATTAAGTAGAGGGAGGGGGAAGAGAGAGGGAGAGAGAGAGGGATTGGGGGAGAGGGGGAGAGAGGTCTTTTCATGCCCTGTCAGCTGGTAGAGCCTCTGGAGCTAGCGGAGAGAGAGCTTAGCCAGGCTGGATGAGTTCTGGCCTGTTCCACTCACTGTAGTGCCAGCTCACCCGACCAAACAGCTCCTCTCAGATGATTGGCCGGTAATGAGAGGGACGGTCCTCACGACAAGATGATTAGGACTGGCACTCTTGGCATAGGCTACTTGTATTTTTTCCCTCATCACTTTCTCCTATCTGGCTCGCTCTCTCTTGATCTATCTCTTTTACGTCTATTTCTGTTCATGTACTTACGGTAACAGCCTACGGTAACAGGACTGGCGCGCCAGCGACTGATGCGCAGGTTGCAATGGAGCAGCAGTTGGCTGCTGCTGAGGGAGGGGTGTCTCCCACGGAGGCGGCTGCTGCTGCTGACGGCGGTGGCGCGCGGTGTGACGTCTCGGACGCGGAGCGGGCGCGGGCGAGGTATACAACGCGTTTCTGCTGTTGTGTCCGGCTTGGGGGACTGTGGTGTTGCACAGGGTGAGGGTGTGGGTGACTACGTTCAGGAAGATGTGGTGGTGTTTTTGCGTGAAGCAGAAGAAAAGGGGGATGGGGGAAAAAAAGATTAAAAAAATAAAGAAAAAAGGGTGAAAAAAACCCTGAGATAAGCAACGAACCACAAGGTGTTTTGGCAAAAGAAAGTGTAGAGACGGGTGAAGTCAGTAAAACACAGGAGGAAGATATGGAGAGTGAAACATATATGGGAAAAACAGGAGAGGAGCAGAAAACATGGGGGGAGCAGGTGGAGGTTGCTGAGATGGAGGAAGAGGAGGTGGCAACAGAAATGATAAATAAAAAAAAGACTGCTACTAAACGCAGGAGTATTAAAAAAAATGTATCAACCGTTGCAAAGAGCAGTAAAGTGGAGAGTGAGGGAAAGGAAGGAAGAGAGCAAGGACAGCCGGAGGAGAGCTGGGATGATTGTATGTCTGACAGCAGCGATGTGCCAGGTGTTTTGAGCAGTTGCCAACAAAAAAAATGTACACAGTTGAGATGATAAAAAATTACCTGGTGCAGACAAAAAACCAACATAACGTGATAAAAGAGGAATATTTCCCAGATTTGGCCATTTTTTGTGCATCAGCAAGGTTCCATATGAACCGAAGGTAGCAGTCTGTCTTGGACAAGCTCGAAATATATAGACTCAAAAGAATGGTGACTAAAATAAGCAAATGGGTAGCGGTGAGTTCATAAAACTCAATGTGTGTGTTTAATTATTATTATAATTTTTTTTATATCTCACTCGCAATGGACACTTTTAGAGTGGGAAGTTTGAATGTAAACGGAGCCAGAGAGGAAAGGAAGAGGGCTCAAATTAAAAAAACTGCAAAAATAAAACATGTCGATGTCCTCTTTTTACAAGAGACTCAAAGCGATGTTTTTAATGAGACGGACTGGAAGAAGGAGTGGGAGGGGGAAGTCATTTTAAGCCACAACACCTCTCTCAGTGGGGGGGTGGGCTTCCTCCTCTCCAAGTCTTTTAAGCCTGTCTCACTGGAGGTCGAGCATTTTATCAATGGGAGGTTGCTTTTAATAAAAGCACGGTTTGACCTTTTTACAGTTGTTTTTATAAATGTGTATGCTCCAACAAACGGTACAGAGAGGAAGGTGTTTTTACTCAAAGTTAATGATGTTTTAAACGGTTGTGCCACGGAGGATTTTTTCTTGGGTGGGGATTTTAATTGTACAGAAAATGCATTTTTTGATCGCAACCATGCATCCAGCATCCCAGCATGCTCTGAGGCAGCTGGTCCACTCCCACAGCCTGGTGGATGTATGGAGAAGGATGCACGCAGACAACAGGCAGTACACCTGGTCCCACATCAGGGAGAATATAATTTCATCAGCTAGGCTAGATCGTTTTAATTGTTTTAAGCATCATTTTAACACTTTTAAATTGTGCATCATATCACCTGCTGGTTTTACGGATCACTCTTTGCTTTTATGTGATGTTTTTACTAGAAATGTTTTACCCAGAAGTGCATATTGGCATTTTAACTCGGTTTTAACATTTGATAAACATTTTAAAGAGGCCCTTATTTATTTTTGGAGTGTATTTTAGGCAGAGGAAGGGAGAGTTTAGCAGTCTTAGGCAGTGGTGGGACCATGGTAAGGCCGAGATAAGATTACTCTGCCAACAGCACACCCTCAATGTCACACAGGACATCATTAGATCTATGAAAGACCTGGAGAGTGATATAGTGGAACTAGAAACAATGCGTGAGACCACAGGAGATCGAGGATATATTGAAATCCTCAAGGAAAAAAAGATGGCTTTAGCCAACCTGCTGGATGTAAAAGTTCAGGGTGCACTAGTGAGGAGATGGATGCTCCCACTAGCTTCTTCTTCGGCCTGGAAAAAAAGAATGGGCAGAGGCGAGTGATCCACTCGCTGCTGTCAGGCACAGGGCAGGAAATAACAGAGCCAAGCCAGATCAGGAGGCGAGCTGTGAGTTTTTCTTCCACCCTCTATACAAGTGAGTTTGAGGAGGGGGAAACTCTGTCCGCGGGGTTCTGTAATGGACTACCTCAGGTCTCCGAGGAGGCCAACTCACAGCTCGAGGGGCCGTTAACGATCCAGGAGTTGCAGACTGCCCTGCAAGGCATGCAGGGACGGCGGGCTCCTGGTATCGATGGCCTCTCCGTATAGTTTTACAGAGCCTACTGGGACGTCTTGTCACATGACCTTTTAGACGTTTTTAATGAGAGTCTGGCCTCTGGCTCTATGCCAGTGTCCTGCAGGAGAGCGGTGATCACACTGCTACCAAAAAAAGGAAACCTGCAGGACATCAAGAACTGGCGCCCTGTGTCTCTGCTGTGTGTGGATTACAAAATTCTGTCCAAGGCTTTGGCCACCAGGCTGGGGAGGGCTGGGGAGCAGGTCATCCAACGGGACCAGACCTAATGTGTGCCCGGCAGGTCCATGGTGGACAATGTCCACCTAATTCGAGATGTTTTGGAGGTCTCCAGCTCATTGGGCATTAATACTGGTCTGATTTCTCTAGATCAGGAAAAGGCTTTCGACCGCGTTGAGCACAGCTTCCTCTGGAGAAGTATGGGTTCAGCACTGGTTTCATAGCCAAGATCAAGGTGTTGTATAATAACATTGAGAGTGTGCTGAAGTTCAACGGTGGGTTGTGTGCTCCTTTTAGAGTGTGTAGAGGGGTCCGGCAGGGCTGTGCTCTGTCTGGCATGCTCTATGCACTCTCCCTAGAACCCCTCCTCAACAAAATACGCTCGAAACTGCAAGGGCTGTTTTTACCTGGTTTTAATGGAAACATGGTTTTATCAGTGTATACAGATGATGTCGTTGTTTTTGTTGGGGACCAGAATGATATAGACAGTTTAGTTGACATCGTGAGGGATTTTAGTTCAGCATCGGCAGCGAGGGTGAATTGGAAGAAAACTGAGGCCCTCGCTGTCGGTGAGTGGAGTGGCGGTCTCCCAGTTCTTCCCCAGAACATGGTCTGGAAAAAAGATGGTTTTAAGTACCTGGGAAATGGCTGCTCCCTCAGATGTCTTTTAAAGGTAGAGTGTTGGTTTTAAATAACCTTGTGGCATCCCAACTGTGGCACCGTCTTACCTGTGTGGACCCTCCCTCAGGGTTACTAGCCCAAATACAAAAACAATTGGTGGATTTTTTTTGGGAGGGTCTACACTGGCTGCCACAGGGGGTGCTGTTTTTATCTAGAGAAGAGGGGGGACAGGGCCTTTTCCACCTGGCCAGCCGATTGGCCATTTTTAGGATACAATTTTACAGAGATATCTGACCGGCCCGGCTGATTTGGTGTGGAGAGATGTGAGCAGCTGCATTCTCAGACGCGTGAGTAACCTCGGGCTGGATGCTGCTCTGTTTTTAACAGATTTTAACATTTTAAAGTTAAGTGGGCTACCTCCTTTTTATCAGGGTGTTTTTAAGTCGTGGGCCCTTTTTAACCATAAAATGTGTCCAAAGACTCTCTGTACTGGTTGTTGAGAGAGCCTCTGATTCACAAAGCCAGGTTGGACGTCAGCAGCAGCGAAACGCCCGGCCTGACGGTGGCGCTGTGCTGATCCAAGACCCTGTGCCTTCAGCAGCTGGTGGATGCAGTGGGGCCGGAGCTGAGCGATGCCCAGGCCCTGGGCTCTCTGCTGGGTCTGCACTCTGTCCGGGTGGCCCAGAGGATTCTTCAACTCTGGAGCCAGATCCTCTGCCCTGAGGAAAAAAGACTGCTAAGGAGCTACGGACAGGGAGGAGCCAGGCCGGACCCAGCAGACCCTTTCCCGGAGATCTACCTGAGCCCAGGGCTCGGAGAACTGACCGGCCCCCTGCTCCAGGTCGCAAATTCTGGAAAGATGACAATACACAAGGCTGATAAGAGAACACTCTACATGAACATTGTAAAAACGACCAATAAGAATGTGCTGAAGGACAGGGCCTCCACTGTGTGGAGCACCAGACTAGGTGCAGGAAGTGGACCAGGCCCACAGTGGAGGATTTTATACAAACCTCCCATAAAAAAACGTACTGCCGACCTCCAGTGGAGAATTTTACACGGTGCCATTGCCTGCAATTCCTTTATCTCCACTATTAATCCTGCTGTTTTTAACAAGTGTCCATTTTGTGGTTTTAGAGAGACTGTTTTCCAGAGTGTTTTTATCATGGGAGCTCCAGACAAAAAAGCAAATAAAGAAAAGTGGCAGCTCCTGAACTACCTCTCTGGTGAAGCAAAAATGGCCATTTATTTGAGTAGGAAAAACAGAGTAGAAAATAGGAAAGGGGAAGAGGCAAAAGCAATCTGGCTGTGCAACATCAGAGCCAGACTTTGGTTAGAGCATCGCTTTTATAAACACGTTGGGGATCTGGATGCTTTTAAACAGCGGTGGTGTTACGAAGACATTGTGTGTTCTGTTGTGGATGAGGATTTACACTTTGCACATTGTTTTTAAGACCTAGGTTTTAATGTACTATTTTGAGTGATTCGTTTTTCTTTGTTGTTCTGTTGTTTTTTGTTTATTTTTGTTTTTGTTTTTGCACAATGAAACACTTTATTTGATCACAACTGATCGATTGTAAATAAAGTGTTTTTGCAAAAGTCAAAAGTCTTCTTCTTCTTCTTCTTCTTCTTCTTCTTCTCTTCTCTTCTTCTTCTTCTTCTTCTTCTTCTTATATGTTAATGACTGGGATCTGTTTACCTTTAAAGGGGGGAGGGGGGGGGGCGTGAGGGCATCTCGATGATGCCGCTTCATAGATTGTTGACTGTTTTCACCTTTTCGCCGTCCTCTCTTTTCCCCTTTTGGTCGGAACCGAACATTAATCAGAAATTTTCCCCCAAAATCCCTTGCTAGGCTAGAAGCGAGGTGAGCTGGTGATTCATCTTCTCAACCCTCGCTACAAGCTTCCCCCCCCGTTGAGGAGCGATTGAAACAGCAGCCTTGACTTGCTTTCTTAGTGGTTCTCACCTTGGCCTCTGACCCCTGCTGTACCACCCTGCTCTCTGAGCATACACCTGCTCTGTCTTTAACACGAGCCTTCACACACACACACACACACACACACACACACACACACACACACACACACCCACACACACACACACACACACACACCACACACACACACACACACACACACACACACACACACACACACACAACATGAATAAAACCAAAGTTTTTCAAGAAAACAAAGTTTCAAGCTGACTGTACATTCTAACAAACTGCATGTTATATCAATACGTTCCTCAAGCTAAGTGTATGTTATATTGGTATTTTCTGGCTAACAGTGTGTGTGCGAACGGTTATGTACTCACTAATGGTGCATTCTAAGGACTTATCTTGAAAATCGAATGTTCTGTACATCCTCTAATAGTGGGTCCATTAAAGGCTGGTCTCTTATAATGGCCAAACAAATGGAAAAAAATGATATTAGAGGATTTACGGTATATTAATGTAATTCAGTACCTCTTTATGGGATGAACGAGTAATCTTAATAACTGGCAGACTGTACACCCACATGTTGGTTCCCTGTAAGCTTTCTATTGATTGTAAGGGCCGACTGCGGTATGACATACAACCTTTTGGTTTGTTTGTTGGGAAAAAATAACAACGGTGCATTTTTTGCTGTTTTTTCTTCTGCAGAGCTTTATGTTTATAGACGGTTGTTGTCTTCGGAATGAAAACTTTTGGGCAAAAAGGTTTGTGTTCAGCTAACCGGAAAATCTCCTTTTTAAAAGGGAAGAATGCAAATAAAAGGTTAGCCGTACGTCATGGCGCTGTCACACCTTGACGATTTAGTTAGCGTATGCCGAAGTATAAAAATGTCTCTCTAAAACGCTGGCATATGTCAAATAAGTTATGGGTAAGTTTTGTAGAAGTTAAGAACACGCTGAAGCACGCTGGTATACGTCATAGTATGGTGAGATTGTCACGAAATTTTGAGCATGCACAAAATCTCTTGACGTATGAGCCATACGCTGGCATACGCAGGCCTTAAGTTGTAGGAAAGTTTTGCGATTGTTGACACATGTTCACACACATTACTTGTAAGTTACTCATATTAACTGTGCTCCGACCGGGGAAACGGAGAAGACCCGTGCGTAACAAACGTAATCAAAAGATAATTTAGAATTATATAAGATTTAATAAAATACTGCTGAGATACAATCCAATCTGTTAAGACCTGGCTCAAAAGGCCCCAACAAATACACACCATGTCAACGGTTATCAATACGTTTATTTTGAACAAACAATTCAAAACAACCAACTTGCTAGTCAACAGAGCCGGGTGCCTGCAGGGAAAAACAGAGAGAGAGAGAGAGAGAAGCAGAGAGGCTTTAAATAGCTGCAGGGCACCAGACCCAGGTGCCCTGAGTTACTGCAATCAATGCAATCAACACAGCACAGACAGGACAGCCACGCCCTCTCTACTGATGAACCCCCAGGGGCATCACAGCCCCCCCCTTAAGACGGAGGCCCCAAAGGGATCTCCGAAAACACCAACACAAAATATCCGGGCCCAGAGAGACTTCCTACCCCACCGGGGCACGAGAGAGAGCATCCGCCACAACGTTGTCCTTGCCCTTAATGTGTCAAATGTCCAAACTATAGGACTGCAGAAACAGGGCCCACCTCATCAACCACCGGTTCGGACAGTTAAGTGAAGAGAGAAAGGTAAGGGGGTTATGGTCGGTATAATCTACAACTGGGCTACTCCCAAAACCCATATACACCTCAAAGTGCTGGAGGGCCCATATTAAAGCCAATGCCTCCTTTTCGATTGTCGAGTAATTGAGTTGGTACGAATTAAACTTCTTTGAGAAGTAACAAACTGACCTATCAATCCCCCCCACCTCTTGCAGCAAAACCGCACCCGCCCCAACATGACTAGCATCAACCTCCAGTTTGAACGGCTCATCCAGGCGCGGCGCAGCGAGCACCGGAGCACAGCACAACAGGGTCCTCACATTCTCAAACGCCACCTGACACTGGTCAGACCAAACAAACTTGACTGTACCCTTCAGCAAATCAGTTAGGCGAGCAACCACTGTGGAAAAGTTCTTACAAAAGGCGCGATTGTACCCGACCAGACCTAGGAAACGCATGAGTTCCTTCTTAGTAGTAGGCACAGGAAACTGCAAAACGGCCCGCACCTTCGCGTCTACTGGACGAACTTGCCCCTGTCCGACCACCCGGCCAAGGTACGTCACTGTCGCCCTAGCGAACTCACACTTGGCCAGGTTAACAGTGAGATGCGCCTCAGCCAGGCGACAGAACAGAGCACCAATGCGTTGGATGTGGTCATCCCATGTGTCACTAAACACAACTACGTCGTCAAGATAAACAGCCACCCCCTCAAGACCTGCTTCCACCATGTTCATGAGGCGCTGAAATGTCGCTGGCGCATTACAAAGCCCAAAACTCATTACTGTATACTCATACAGACCGAAAGGTGTAACAAACGCTGAAATCTTTTGCGCACGCGCTGTCAAAGGAACTTGCCAGTACCCCTTTAACAAGTCGAATTTACTGACGAATCTAGCAGAGCCCACCAAGTTAATACAATCCTCCATCCGTGGTAACGGATAAGAATCAGTTTTTGTCACCTTATTAACCTTACGATAGTCGTTACAAAACCGTGGAGACCCATCTGATTTGCCAACCAGTAGGCTAGGCGACGCCCAACTGGAGAACGACTGTACTGCAATCTGATTGTCCAACATATACTGGACCTCAGCCTCCAGTACCCTACGCTTATCTGCAGGGCAACGATAAAATCGCTGCTTAATTGGAGGACTGTCCCCCACGTCGATATCATGCTCCACGAGAGTTGTGCGCGATGGCGTATCGCCGAACAGTACCACAAACTTCCTGATTAAAGCCACCAACTCGTCTCTCTGTGCTGCAGGTAAGTGACTCAACAAGAGGTCCAACTGGCATAAAGACTCCGAATTCCTCAGCTTACCCGACATAACAGGTTCATCTGGTGCCTTAACATCACTCCTCAGCCAAGCCTGGAGCTGAAAGCACAGAATCAACCATCATTATGGGACCAACAATCAACTTTTTAGCCATGAAGCTAAGAACGGTATCACGAGCATAGTATGGTTTAAGAAGGTTGACATGACACAGTTGGGACAACTTCCTCCGATTTGGAGTAGCAATCAAGTAGTTTTGCTCTGACTTTACTTTCAACAGTGTACGGGCCGGAAAACTTAGCTTTGAATGGCGAGACCTGCAGTGGCATTAGAGCCAACACCTGATCCCCTGGGCTGAATTCCCGATACTCTGCTTTACGGTCATAGAGTCTCTTCATATTAGCCTGAGCACCAGCTAAATTTTTCCTTGCCCTTTCCACCGCTACATACAGGCGATGACGAAAGCCCTGTACATAGTCCACTAAATTCTTAGGTGGGTCACTCTCAACCAAGCCATCCTGGAGAACAGCCAATGGACCAGGCACCGTATGCCCAAAAACTAACTCATTAGGGCTGAACCCTGTACTTTCTTGAACGACTTCCCTGGACGCCAACATGAGCCATGAAAGTCCCTCCTCCCAGTCCTTCCCCATCTCCATACAATAAGCACGCAGCATGGACTTCAATGTTTGGTGAAACCGTTCCAGCGCCCCCTGGCTTTGGGCATGGTAGGCCGACGCACGGTTATGCCTCACCCCCAGCTGCTGCAGGATCTGTTTGAACATATGGGAAGTAAAGTTGGTACCCTGGTCGCTTTGAATCACACGTGGGATTCCAAATGTGGAGATGAACTGGGTTAGAGCCCTAACTACTGGCTTCACTGAAATGGAGCGCAAGGGAAATGCTGCAGGATACCTTGTAGTCTGGCACATTATAGTAAGCATGTACGCACCACCAGACTTAGATGGAGGCAACGGCCCCACACAATCTATGATCAAATGCTCAAAAGGTTGGCCAAGGGCTGGAATGGGACTGAGGGGCGCAGGCTTCACCACCTGAAAAATTGCCTCCCCCACAGCGTCACCAACACAGGGCACCCACTTACGCACTAGCAAGTCCCCCTGAACAAAGTAACCCTGGGCTACGTCTCTGACCTTCTCTGCCGGCAACAACTCAGTCCACAAAAAAAAGAGATGAGATGAATCGTCCTTCTGACTCCTCACCCAGTCCTCCTTTGACACCGACGAAGGGAGATCAGGCAGTGAGACCACATGTACAACATTACTTTTGCTACACTGCGAAACAGGTTGGTCAGCAGACATTTTACGCCTTTGTGCACGTGTCACAGCACAAACTGGAAACACACTTGGAAACTGCAAACCGCTCTCATCTGGCTCCCCAGATGCCACCGGCCTGGAAACCACCACAGGCGGTGGCACACCAGCCCACACAGCACTACCAGCGAGATCGTTGCCCAAAATCATATGTATCCCATCAAGTGGCAACGCGGGACGCACGCCAATAGACATAACTCCCCACACCAGCTCACAATCCAGCACTATTGTATGCCGTGGCACAGGGATCAAGCCCCCCATGCCCCTCATCAGCACAAAATCTCCCGTCTCTGTCTCTGACGAAAAAGGCAACACTGACTCCACAATAAATGAGTATCTAGCCGCTGTGTCACGCAACACCTTAATCGGAACATACTTATCACTACCGACTAATGATACAACCGCTTCCGTGATGAAAGGCTCAAAACCAGAACCCACATCCGGGTCGGCACAAACCGGCTGCTTATCAGGCATCATGCCCGAGCCTACACCCAAGGGTTTCTTCTCCAAAACGGCAGAACAACACATGGCTGGAGCATGTGATGAAAAACGAGGCTTCCCCCTAGTTTCCAGCAATGGACACTGATCCTTCCAATGACCATCTCCTCTGCAATAATGACATGGGCCCACTTTGGCCCCCCCGGGTCGCCCCGCACCTGCAAATCTACGGGAGAGGCCTGGTGAAACCTTTGCACCACCGCGGGCATAGCCACCATCTTCTCCACGTCTCCAATCACCCCTAGAACACTCTGTAAAGCTGTCCTTATGCGTCAACATAAAATCATCCGCTAATTCGGCAGCTCTAAGCGCGGTGGAAGGTTTCTGCTCATTTACATAAGTGGCCACACGCTGAGGGATAACATCTTTAAACTGTTCCACTACAATCAGTTCACAAAGACCGTCAAAACTGGCAACCTTTGCTGCCGCGCACCACCGCTGAAAATGAGAAGTCAAATCACGGATAAACTCCACATTTGTCTGCTTATCCCCCTTGACCCAACTTCGGAAATTTTGACGATACGCTTCAGGAACCAGTTCATATGATTTTAACACCGCAGATTTTACCCTAGCATAGTCCAAAGCATTTTCGCTACAAATAGCTGAATATGCCTCCTGTGCTCGCCCAGTGAGTACACACTGAAGTAACAGCACTCTGTCCGAATCTGACCAGCCTCTGGCTACAGCCACACGTTCAAATAGGGTGAAAAACATGTCAGGGTCACGCTCATTAAACTTTGGCACCAACCGCAAGTTAGAAATAACATCGCCACTACCTGATGCCGAACCATCAGAAGAAAGCTTGCCCTCTCCAATCAGCCGTAATCTAGCATGTTTCACCTCACATCTCATCCTTTCCACCTCCAGCTGCTGCTGAAACTGCATGGCCAAAAGCTCTTTTTGCTGCTCGAACGTCAAACCAGCTGTCTGAATCACTACCGGCATGACCCCTGCCGCACCACACTCACTCTTCTGCAACACCCCCTGTTCAAACAAAGATGACACGATGACAGCCTTAATCTCGTCTTTCCGTTTACTCCCTACAACAGCAATTTTATAATGCTCTGCTATATCGACCAACTCTGCCTTCTTGCAATAATCTAAGAAAGACACAGAGGGTGCATCCACAAACGCCGACAAAGAAGCCATAATATATTACCTATAACCAATCAGAAAGCAAAATGTAAAACTGCCAACACGCATGGGCAAAAGACAAACCCAATAGAGAATTTCCCCCTCACTGCCTACCCAAGATCTTAATAATCTCACCTAATCTTCATGTGGTTTGCGGCGGGTAATAACGCACTGGAACCCAGCGGAGTTGTGAAGCGACCTGCACGCAGGCAACACCACAAAATCACGCAGACGTGCCCCCGAGACAGCTGTCCGAAAACAGCTGACACTAACCACGACGCCACAACACTATGAAAAAAACAAACAGACGCAACCCAAGGGGAAACGCCACTTAAGCCTAGCGGGGAAATCCCTTTACAACAGCGTTTCAAACAGCAACATCTTACCTTCTGATTGGCACACAAAACCTGACGCCATGTCCAACACTAAAGCTTCCTGAAACACAAAAGACATGATGTGTCCCCCAAATAGCAGCGCCAAGCCAGCGCACAGCTGGACCACATGAACTGATCAGCTGCTCAATGACACCATGTGCTCTAAGCACTACACAAACTTTTAGCAAATAACCCAAAGGACGAGCCCCCATTTGTTAAGACCTGGCTCAAAAGGCCCCAACAAATAGGAGACACACCATGTCAACGGTTATCAAAATACGTTTATTTTGAACAAACAATTCAAAACAACCAACTTGCTAGTCAACAGAGCCGGGTGCCTGCAGGGGAAAACAGAGAGAGAGAGAGAGAGAGAAGCAGAGAGGCTTTAAATAGCTGCAGGGCACGAGACCCAGGTGCCCTGAGTTACTGCAATCAATGCAATCAACACAGCACAGACAGGACAGCCACGCCCTCTCTACTGATGAACCCCCAGGGGCATCACACAATCCAATCCAATATTTCATGGAACAGGGAGCCCGAGATCTCCACCTGACAGACCGGATAACCAGTTAACTGCCGTTAACTGCCAGTAGTTCACCCGAAAGTCTCCTGCTTCTCCACTACAAACACATATGTATCCCCTTCAAACTCTGCCTGGTCGTCGCTTGGTCCTTCTCGTCATTCTCGTCATTCTGTCCAGTATTCTTCTGCAAGACCATGCTCCACGATCGTTATCTATCTGGCACTCAATGTCTGTGTGACAGGGCGACCCCATCAATGATCCACTTCTGCGTCCGGTCATCCACGACGGCTTCTTCCGTCCTCCGGCAACATCCGGCCCTGAGAGTCATTCTGTTATCTATTCTCCAATACACTCCTCCGCGGCCTCCAACTGTGTTTTGTGAACACTTTCTTAACTGCTGAGCAAATACTTTTGCGCCAACACTCTAATTATCTAAAAGGTGGGGTACATGGGAACACTTTTAACACATGAATACACACTTTGCAGATACTGCGATATCAAGCGGCAGCCTTTTTATAGGCTACGACACGTGATCGTCGGCGATACGCTGCTGCGCGCTATGCATAAGTTAGATTATCATTATTCATAAGTTGAACGCCAGCAACACGCTAAGAATTTGTTGGTATAAGTTATCTATAAGTTATCGAAACGTTCTATATAAGTTATTTATACGTTATGTTTACGTTATGTATAAAATTTAAATTTAAAAAATGATAGTGATAGTGATAGTTCAGCGTATGCCAGCATTTTAGAGACATTTTTGATACGTTGTCATGCGCTGGCTAAATCGTCAAATCGTCGTAAATCGTCGGTCTAGGTGTGCACCCATCCACGTGCAGCTGGATACTGGACCTCCTGTCGGACAGTCGCCAGGTGGTGAGGATGGGCAGCACCACCTCAGAGCCACTGACCCTCAACACGGGAGCCCCTCAGGGATGCGTGCTGAGCCCTCTCCTCTACTCCCTCTACACCCACGACTGCATGGCTATGCACAGCTCCAACGTCATCATCAAGATTGCTGACGACACGACAGTGATGGGCCTGATCTCGGGCAATGATGAGACAGCCTACAGGGAGGAGGTTGGATCGCTGGAGCAGTGGTGCCAGGAGAACAGCCTCGCCCTCAACGTCAAGAAGACCAAGGAGCTGATCGTGGACTACAGGAAGCAGAGAGGAGAGCACGGCCCTATCTCCATTGACGGTGTTGCAGTAGAGAGGGTCAGCAGCTTCAAGTTCCTCGGCGTGCACATCTCCGAGGACCGCACATGGTCCACGCACACCACACACGTGGTGAAAAGGGCCCAACAATGCCTGTATTTCCTCAGGCGTCTGAGGGAATTCAGCATGGGTCCCCGCATCCTGAGAACATTCTACACCAGCACAATTGAGAGTGTTCTTACAGGGTGTATCACCGCCTGGTACGGGAACTGCACCGCACTCGAGCGCAGAGCACTTCAAAGGGTGGTGCGTACGGCCCAGTATATCGTTGGAGGTGAGCTCCCCTCCCTCCTGGATATATACAACCAGCGGTGCGTGGCCAAGGCCAAACGCATCATAAAAGACAATGCCCACCCCAGCCACGAACTGTATTCACTTTTACCGTCAGGCAGGCGATACCGCAGTCTCAAGTGCCGCACAAATAGACTTAGAGACAGCTTCTACAGTCAGGCCATCAGGCTGCTGAACAAGGGTGCCCAACCAGTCTTTCGCGAGATGTCTAAAAATAGAACAACAATATTCTGTTTTATCGTTAATGTCCTATAACAGGGGTGGCCAAACTTGTTGGCTCAGGGGCCACAATGATGTATCAATGTGACAGCCGGGTCGGGGGGCATTGTTTGGTTCCGTCTTGATTAATGTAGGGCTGAGTTTTTTTTTTATCTCATCTTAATCTCTTCTTTAATCTCTCCCGCGCGCGGGGCGACGTCCACGTGCAGCAACAGGAGTGACACACACAAGACCGCAATTATGGCAGAAGCAAAAAATCCAAAATATATCATTTTCACTCCGAGTGGGAGGATGATTATTTTTTTGTTTATTCCAATTCAAAGTCCATCTGTCTCATCTGCAATGGGAGCGTGGCTTTACTAAAGAAGGGTCATTTGGAGCGGCATTTCAAAACGTTGCCCAAACGCTACGAGACGGAATTCCCTCCTAATTCTGCCCTACGTGCCCAAAAGGTGAGGGAACTGAAAGGACAGCTAAATGCACAGTAGTCAATTTTTACCAGGCCCAACAACAAGAGCAAGGCTGCTACCATAGCATCTTATCGTGTCAGTCACGTTCTTGCGAAACACATGAAGTCTTTCAAAGACAGCGAAGTTGTGAAAGAAGCATTCCTGGAGGCTACCGACGCGCTTTTTGGGGACAGTAAAAATAAGGCGGACATCATGACTGCTATTGCTTTTTTTGTGCTAATATATTGCATTTCATATATGCACTTTTATATTTTTATATATTTAACTTTATACAGTTTGTACTTTTTCTTATTTTATTCTATTCTTTTTTTTTTTTAACTGCTGTCTGTCGTCGGGTATTGCACATAAGATTTTCACCCATTGCTTATACTATATACTGTATATACAGAGCATATTTACTATTGTTACTTTCTAAAAATATTTATATTTTGTATTTTGTAGGACTGGTGTTCCAGAATGATTTAACATTCACAAGATGTTGCCATGGATTGTGTATTGATCTAGACAATAATCTGATCAAGTCAAGTCAATTAATTGTATTTGTATAGCCCTTAATCCCAGTTCCAGTCTCAAAGGGCTTCACAGGCCACATGTTTATAACACCCCCCAAACCCTAGCCCCGCCCCCCAAACCCTAGCCCCGCCCCCAAACCCTAGCCCCCCTAAGGGCAAGGAAAAACGATTACATTACATTACATTACAGTCATTTAGCAGACGCTTTTATCCAAAGTGACTCACAATAGTGTGTTTCAACAAAGGAAGGTAAGAGAACAACTAGTCACCAGAAGTCAAAAGTGCATTTAGTCTCCAATAACTGAACCAGTGCTCAGGTAGAAGTACAATAATTCAGGCAAAAGTGTAAGGGAAATAGTACAATAAGTTGGCAAACAATATGCAACAATATCTAGAACAATATGTACCTATCTATAATACGTAATCTACTTTGACTGACTTAATTGACGCTACGATTAAGGATCCGGGAAGTGTGTCCTGAAGAGATGGGTTTTCAGCCTGCGGCGGAAGATGGGGAGTGACTCTGCAGTCGTGACCTCCTTGGGGAGTTTGTTCCACCAAATTGGGGACAGGACGGAGAAGAGCCGTGACCGCGTAGATCGGCCACACGGGCCCCTAAGTGAGGGGGCAAGAAGACGGCCCGAAGAAGCCGAGCGAAGTGAACGGGTTTGGATGTAGGCCTTGACCATTGCCTGGAGGTAGGATGGAGCAGTATATTTTACTGCCTCGTAAGCTAGAACCAAGGTCTTGAACTGGATGCGAGCAGCTACAGGTAGCCAGTGTAGAGTCCGAAGGAGGGTAGATGTGTGGGAGTACTAATGATGGAGGAAGAAATCTTGAGAAGGAACGCAGAGTGGAAAGGGATCCCTCCTTCCAGGGATGGTTCAGGAGAGCAATGAGTGCCATATGTGAATTATAGTAATGCACAAAGTTCAAAGAAAATAATATACATATTATATACATCATCTTAAAATTTATAATTGTATAAATAATAAAAAATCGAATTTGTGTGTGGTGCTGGCCGGTATCTTTCAAGTGGGGATCACACTGGAAAACAGAAGCAGACTGCGGTATGGTTAGATGGGTTATGGTGGACATGGAACATGTGGAGAACCTCTAGTCTAGTACCGATTGGCAGCAGAGGTAGGCTAGTGCTGGCTAACGGGTCGATTTAGCTGTAATTTAGCTGACAAATATTTAAATATTTAAATATTTCAACAGAGTCTGCTTCCCTGATTACAGTTGGCAGACTGTTCAACAAATAGGGCGCACGGTAGGAGAACGCTCTATTCCCTGCTGCTTTCTTTCTAACTTTTTGGATTGATAAAAGGCCGGCTCCTGAAGACCAGAGGGGCCGAGAAGGACACAATGGAACAATTAGGTCCTTCAGGTAGGATGGTGCAAATCGGTGTAGGATTGTATAAGTAAGTAGTAGCACCTTGAAATCTGACCTTGCATTAACTGGAGGCCAGTAGCAGTTATGTGGTCAAACATAACTAGTACACTAGTAAACATAACGAGTTTGGTAACCCAGAGAAATGTGCATAACAGTAATCTAGTCTAGACAATATACAGGCATGGATAGGTATCTGCATCGGTGGCAGACAGCATTGGTTTGATTCTAACAATGTTTCTAAGATGAAAAAAGGCAGTTCTGGTTATACATTTGACATGTTGATCAAAAGATAGTCAGATCAAACGAGACAGTCGAGCCCTCAATCAACAGTGTGATGTCTTCAAATTGTGTTGTTTTTCCTGTGTTAGGCTGCAGGTCGTTTTGGGACATCCATCTTATAATTGCAGTCAGGCAGGATTCAACTTTCTGGATCTGTTAGTCCAGTAAGTCTGGTAAAATAAGTAAAGTGTTAGTCAGTGAGTCATTGTGAGGACTGGCTCAAGGATGACTATTGCAAGGCTGGGGCGCATTGGGGAATCAAACCCGGACCCTTTACTCTGGGAGTGGAGCACCCTAACCCCGACACTATACTGCCTCCGCTGCTATTATTCCTTTATTCCAGTTACCATTTTATTTATTCAGCAGCTCGCCCCTTTTCAAACCTTCTCCCCGCTCTCAGTTGATCTAATACGAGACGACAGAACCCTGTTGTTGCCTCAGCTATTCAGCGAAGCAACAACACAATTAGACATTCACACACACACACACACACACACACACACACACACACACACACACACACACACACACACACACACACACAGGGTGCGAACTGGAGGGGAGCAGGGGGAGCTATAGCTCCCCTAGTGGTGACATGAGCTCCCCTGGGAACATGGTTTGTGAAATTTGGGGGGAGCTCTCTAAAATACTGATATGATAACCAAATAAATTCCATTTTGGGCTTTTTTTTTTCAAAGGTGTAAAATAAGTGAAATAAAATTATATTTAGAGGTTTATGATTCATGAAAAAAGTGTCGCCTGCTTGCACGCTGCCCGCAGGCAGTGTGCAAGCAGGCGACACGAGAGAAGGGCTATGTGCATCGTTGTGTTGTGTGTGTGGCGTCGCGTCTCTCCAGGCAGTGAGAGGGTTGTGTTGTGCTATAGCTGTATTATTAATATTAATATTGTTCATGGTTGGTGCCGCTGGCTGCTCTTATCGCGTGTGTTCGGCTCTGTGTAGGCTACAGCCATAATAGGCTATAGCCCATGTGAAACAATGTAGCCTGTTTTTGAGTCATTTTAAATTGATTTAATTAAACAGTCAAACGTTACATTGGTGGTCCGTGGATTATTTATTATCAAGTTGATTGAAGTTTGCGTAGCCCATACATGCTCGGGAAATATGTTGACATGAACATGATCCATCGGGACGTTTCATGTAAATGTAGACCCCCCCCCCGCAAAATATAATAATCCCGGCTCCCCCGGAGACCGTGGTATAGTTCAAACACTGCACACACACACACACACACACACACACACACACACACACACTCACACACACACACACACACACACACACACACACTCACACACACACACACACACTCAAACCTGTGGGGATTTGCAATTCACCGCCTAAGCGCGAAGCCAGATGGGGGATGTCTGTTGGAGCAGCCCCACACAGGCTGGCCGTCTCAGCTTAAAACGCCCCAACAACGTGGCGTTCGTTAACTTTTCCTGAGCGAGTCGTACCTCTCGATTTCGACAGGACAAGGACTGTTCCTCCCACCGGTTCGACCCGCTGCCAAAGTGACACTTAAGTCACCACTAATCTGGTGGGACTTGAATCTTCCAGCAGGGGGATTCGCCCAAAGATGCGGCGTATGGACAGTCTGCTAAAATTGAGATTTGTTGTCTGCTGTCCTGGAATACAAAGGCTGCCAATATTTTTGTGGCACTTTAAATTGGTTAGTTTAAAAGCCCTCGGGACGTAAGAAATCATGACAGTTTAAAAATAAACTTTGTTGAATGTCAGAAAATGCTTTTGAAGCAACGCTGAAATGTTACAGGATCAATATTATATTCCACTCACTGAAACTGAAATAAATATTTCAAATGTACTGTTTGACTTTTATTTTATTTGAGCAATTCCAAGACAGTGCACAATCTTTCCAGAGGTAATTCCTCAGGCGATGTTGGTGTTGCCCTGGTAACAAGCTCGGTCTATCTGTGTTTCACTTAATGTGATATATATATATATATATATATATTTATATTTTTCTGGTCTGTCATAACAAACCTAGACTTGACAAGCCACCATTCAAGTCAAGGTTAAAGGTGCTTTGTAACAATGACAGAGCGTTTAAAATGGGAACTGCAGTCCAATGTCACATTATAGGAGAGAGCTGTCTCAGCCCCCTCCTCCCCCAAGGAGAAGCAACAATGAGTCTTACTCTGTCAGCGTATGTTTGCAATTTATTTATTGTTCTCAAATTAGCTTGCTTAAGTCCTGACATTAATAGCTCTTAGCATGTTGTATATGTTAGCAAGTGTATATCCTTAATGTTGATAACACGCTCTTATCACAGCTACTTAAGCAGGTGACCTAGCAGTACGAAATTGTGTTATTCATCTTGTCAATATGAATACTTGTGAACTGCTGTAGTTTTATGTTTGCCTACCTCAGTGTTATGCTATGGTCTGCTTCAACTAATGTACACCTTGTAAGTCGCTTTGGATAAAAGCGTCTGCCAAATGCCCTAAATGTAAATGTAATGTAAATTATAAAACAGCTCATGGGGATTTTTAGCTAGCTGTGTGGCTGGTTATGTTGAGTTCAGTCCCACAGATAAGATACAAGCCAACGTCAGTTGAAGCACAATGCTTAACCTGCTTTCAGATGACAATGATCCAATTTGTAACCTGTCTTTGAAATACTTCTGGGCTCTAAACTGTCACCATCTTTCAACTCTCAAGATGTACCCTGTGTTTTTAGCACAGCTCTGGAAATGGAGCTTTGTAGAAAGAGGAAAGGATTTTTTAGGTCTGGTAGAATCTTTTAGAATCTTGATCCAGACGTCTTTGATGTTGTTCTTGCAGGTCGGTTGAAGACTGTGGTAGCAGTAGGCAAAAGATGCCATTGTTCACTTAAACTTCAATGGAGCTGTTTCTGAAAAAAACTATACAGTGAAGGAAATAATTATTTGATCCCTTGCCGATTTTCTAAGTTTGCCCCTTACAAAGAAATGAACGGTCTATAATTTTAATGGTAGGTTTATTTAAACAATGAGAGATAGAATATCAAAAAAAATCCAGAAATTGACATCATATAATAGTTATGAATTGATTTGCATTTGATTGAGTGAAATAAGTATTTGATCCCCTTGCAAAACATGACTTAGTACATGGTGGAGAAACCCTTGTTGGCAGCACAGAGGTCAGACGTTTGTTGTAGTTGGTCACCAGGTTTGTGCACATCTCAGGAGGGATTTTAGTCCACTCCTCTTTGCAGATCCTCTCCAAATCCTTAAGGTTGCTTGGCAACTCGAAGCTTCAGCTCCCTCCACAGATTTTCTATGGGATTAAGGTCCGGAGATTGGCTAGGCCACTCCATCACCTTAATGTGCTTCTTCTTTAGCCACTCCTTTGTTACCTTGGCCATATGTTTTGGGTCATTGTCGTGCTGGAAGACCCATCCACGACCCATTTTCAGTGTCCTGGCTGAGGGAAGGAGGTTATCGGCCAAGATTTTACAGTACATGGCCCCGTCCATCCTCCCCTCGATGCGGTGAAGTCGTCCTGTCCCCTTAGCAGAGAAACATCCCCAAAGCATAATGTTTCCACCTCCATGCTTGACAGTGGGGATGGTGTTCTTGGGGTTATAGTCAGAATTTCTCTTCCTCCAAACACGGCGTGTAGAGTTGATGCCAAAGATCTTAATTTTTAATCTGACTACATCACCTTCTCCCAAGCCTCCTCTGAATCATTCAGATGTTCATTGGCAAACTTTAGACGGGCCTGTACATGTGCCTTCTTGAGCAGGGGGACCTAGCGGGCACTGCAGGATTTGAATCCATTACGGCGTAGTGTGTTACCAATAGTTTTCTTGGTGACTGTGGTCCCAGCTGCCTTGAGATCATTAACAAGTTGTTCTTGGCTGATCCCTCACCGTTCTCATGATCCTCAATACCCCACGAGGCGATATCTTGTGTGGAGCCCCAGACTGAGGGCGATTGATGGTAATTTTGTGTTTCTTCCATTTTCGAATAATCGCACCAACAGTTGTCTCCTTCTCACCAAGCTGCTTGCTGATGGTCTTGTAGCCCATTCCAGCCTTGTGCAGGTCTACAATCTTGTCCCTGATGTCCTTAGACAGCTCTTTGGTCTTGCCCATGGTGGCGAGGTTGGAATCTGATTGATTGATTCTGTGGACAGGTGTCTTTTATACAGGTAACGAGTTTGGACAGGTGTCTTTTATACAGGTCATCAGTTGATATTAGGAGTACTTTCTTAAAGCGAGAGGACTTATCTAACTGGTCTGTCGGAGCCATAATTCTTGTTGGTTGCAAGGGGATCAAATACTTATTCCACTCAATTAAATGCAAATCAATTTCTAACTTTTATATGATGTAAATTTCTGGATTTTCTTTTTGATATTTAGTTTCTCACTGTTAAAATAAACCTACCATTAAAATGATAGACTGTTCATGTCTTTGTAAGTGGGCAAACTTACAAAATCGACAAGGGATCAAATAATTATTTCCTTCACACACACACACACACACACACACACACACACACACACACACACACACACACACACACACACACACACACACACACACACAAACATGCATGTACACACACACACACACACACTCAAATCCGTACTTACGCAGACTCACGAAGGCACACACACACACACACAGCCACACACACACAAACACACACACACATAATGCGTCTCTGGTTAAATGCATCTAATGGCACACAGCAACACACACACACACACACACACACACACACACACACACACACACACACACAGCAGCAGCAGCACGTTGCACTTGCTTAGGCCTGTGCACATGCAAATGGAAGACAAACAGACAAACAGACAGAACGGTAGTCAATAAAGTTGTACCGTATCCCTGCGGTGTTATAGCATCATGTCATTTGCATGTGATACAATAATTTACACGTTATATGTTAATTAACACCTGATGAGTGGATTTACATCTCACCTGCCTGGTGTGTTGGTGGAGCTGCTCCAGTGGAAGTAACAGTCTTCCACAAAAGTCAAATAATGAGAACACATGGGAATGCAGAAAATAAACTCACGCACGCATGCACACACACACACACACCCATACACACTCTTTGTTATCAAACACACACACACACACAAACACAGTTAGCATTCACACTGTTAAAGCTTATTAAAAAAATAGGGCAACCCGGTAGAGCAAAAAATGTCTTGTCATTAGCACTTCCACCTGTCAAAATATCAAAACCTAAATCCTACTATTATGAATGTTACGTTACATTAAGTGTTTTCCTCTCATAAAGCTGCGTTACTGGCTCAATAGAGAGTAAAACACTTAATGTCACATAAAGTCCATAATGGGAGGATTTAAGTTGAGATATTTTGAGAGGTGAAAGTGCTACTGCCAGAGAAATAAGTCTTTTCATGTTAAGCGATGCAAAGAAAGATACAGTCAAAACTCTCAATTTAAATGCACAACAATGCTTAACAAACTCAAGACAAGTCAAGTCAAGTCAAGTCAAGTTTATTGTCACTTCATAGTTTACAAAAGTATAATGCAGTGAGTGAAAATATTATGTGCAATACCTGACGACAGACAGCAGTTATAAGACAGCCATTAACTAATCATTCAACAAGTGTGTGGAAACAAAATGCAACAACCAGCTCAACGAGACGCAACACTGAGACAAAACCAGCAAAGACAAATGAGTCTCACTCACCAATGATGTTCACTTAAAGACCAAATCCATTCTCCTGTCCTTCTGGATGAATGTTTCGATAACCCGGTCATAAAGCTGATCACTGCTTTTCAGATCCAAAATAATTTGCCTTTCAATAGCTATGGAAGCTAATGCAGTCGGGATTGTCCTGTTCTGTTCCTCCATATGTTTTTATAATATTAAAATGTCCTTTCCACAGATGCAGTGGTGACGGGGATTGTTACAACATTTTTATAATGTCCATCTTTTCACTGAATGATCGTCTTGAAAAGGGTACTAACAACAAATCCGCAACAACATCACCTTCACCTGTTGCCATTTAGACATAAAAAACCTACGTAGAAAAAAAACAACACTAGCACTACGCTATGTCTCGAGCCAGTATACCTTCTAGCACACTATGGACCTGTGGGGAAATCTGAAAGAATTTTCCCATTGGCTACAAATCACTATATGATTTGTTGATCAAATTGTCAATCCAAACGTATGCTCTCATTCAGTCTAAGGGCCAAAGCATGCGGGAATACTTTGGTTGAAGGATATTCTTTCCAGCAACCCAGAAAAATATCTGATTTGTTGCATTGTTTTTCCAACACAAAACCACTCAAATGCGTAGTGCATGGACCGAGAAAGACAAACAAATCAACGTAACACTGTAATATAACACTTAACAACACAGATACCATTCTCATTTTTCATTTTATTAAAATTGTACTACATTTTATTCTTCGTCTTCTCTGAATACCTTGAAGGCCCTGACGCTTCACCACTGACACACACCAACACTTTGAGACATTGCGTTGGTGGTATAGTAATGGACCAGAATATAGCTGCCTTCCAAGCAATTGACCCAGGTTCGATTCCCGGCCTACCCAACGACGGTAGTAGCACAGTCTGTGGGGACTTTGCTTGGGAACCGGAAGGTGGCCGGTTCGAATCCCCGAAACACCTGGGCACTGCCGAGGTGCCCTTGAGCAAGGCACCAGACCCCTACACTGCTCCCCAGGCGCTGGATATAAAAAAGCTGGCCAATGCAATGAAACTAACTTCACTGTGTGTACATATAAAAAATGATTCAAATCCTCCAGATTTAGATTTAACATAGACTACCTTTGATTTCAGCGTGAGCTCTCCGGTTTCTGGTGTATTTCCTATCAACAGCGTGTGAACCCCACACCCCATTGGCCCTACGGCGGCCCATACTGGCATATTGTTTAATAACGTCTTCTCTCTGTGGCTCCTGCACTCCAGTCGCACCGCGTCACTATTGAAATCATTGCCGACTCGATGCTAGGAAACAAACCAAGGCTGATTGATGTGTTTCGCGCTTACTTATATAACCAAATCATAAACAGACCTTGTTAAAGCCGGGGGTTGTGCGAGGGTTGTGTCAGGCTATTGAGGGGGGGGGCTGTATGTCTTGATCAACTAAACTGAAGACATATATTGCGTCGCTGCCTTGTGCCTTGAGTGTTGAGTGACAATTTGAATTCACATGAGTGAAGTTGTGTATTGAACATCATAAAATAAATAACTTACAGTGTGGTAGTGTACGATACAGTGATGCCTTTAGCTGTTTGGATGTGTTATCTTAACACAGACTGTATGGTACTGTATACCCTATAGTATAGTACTGTATACCCTACATTCCCTTCATGTCGTATGTACTTATTGGAGCATCATTTAGGCTCTGAGACGGCAATGAGTGGGATTTCATTTGGAGTCCATGTGGCTTCATTTTTTGTTGTACATCGGAACATTAGCTCTCATAGAAACAAAGTGTACTTCATTAGCTTAATAGTTTAACTAGCTTAATAGCCTTAAACACTATTCTAATTAAAATGTGCTCAAGACTCGAGGGTCAATTGTGTATCAAATAAAATGTTTGGCAGTAGTTATTATGAATTACAATTTAAATGATCCAACACACACACGCGCACGCGCACACACACACACACACACACACACACACACACACACACACACACACACACACACAAACACACACACACACGTGTTACCAGGTACCATCATGCCCAGGAACCACCATCATCATCATCGTCATGACAACCCACCACCAGCCGTGATTGGCTGCCGGTGCATACATGTCATCGCCTGGCAGAGGGAAATTAGGGCTCACGGTCCGCTCTGAGCCCAGAGGAAGAGCAGAACTCACCACACCAGCTGTGTGGGCAAGAGACACAGACAGAGGGAGAAGACTGGGAGGATGGAAAGATAAGAGAGATGGAGAGAGAAGGACAGAGTGAGGAGAAGGAGAGAGAGAGAGGGACAGATGGGGAGGAGAGAACATGGTCTCTTGGTCCCTTGAAATGACACGCACACACGCACAAACACACAGCACACACACAATGATTCAGCAGGAATGTGCCTCTACATTCCTCTAATCAAATACTCCCATATTGAAATAAAAGAAGAGTTTTAAAGATTAAAAAACAGCTGTGACACACACACACACACACACACACACACACACACACACACACACACACACACACACCACACACACACACACACACACACACACACACACACCCCCACACACACACACACACACACACACACACACACACACACACACACATACACACACACACACACATACACACACATACACACACACACACACCATCTGCAGGAGTACCGCCAAGGGTTGGAGATGAACTTCACTAGTGGGACCTCCTCACAAAACTGTGGATACTACTACTATTACTACTACTACTACCAATACTACTTCTAATGCTGCTACTACGACTACTAAACTACGACTACTACTACTACTACTACCAATACTACTTCTAATGCTGCTTCTACTACTACGACTATACTACTACTAAGACTACTACTACTACTACTATTCCTAATGCTGCTGCTTCTATTACGACTACTACTACTAATGCTGCTACTACGACTACTAAACTACGACTACTACTACTACTACTACTACTACTACTACTACTACTTTACTACTACTACTATTACTACTTTGACTACTACTACTACTACTACTACTACTACTACTACTACTACTACTACTACTACTATTACTAAGGCTGCTTCTACTATGACTACTACTACCTCTACTACTACTACTACTAATGCTGCTACTAATACTAAGACTACTATTACTATACAATATTACTATATACTATATTACTACTAATACTATTACGACTACTATTACTATTGCTACTGGAACTGCTATTAGGCTACTACTGGAACTATCGCTACTACTACTACTACTACTACTACTACTACTACTACTACTGGAACTATTGCTACTAATACTACTAATACTACTAATGCTACTGCTCTATTTACTAGTTCTCTCTCTCTCTCTCTCTCTCTCTCTCTCTCTCTCTCTCTCTCTCTCTCTCTCTCTCTCTCTCTCTCTCTCTCTCTCTCTCTCTCTCTCTCTCTCTCTCTCTCTCTCTCTCTGGTGTCAACCTCTTCCCCACTTCTCACCTAATACATTATGTACGGATGACTCCCCCGCCCGGCTCCAGACCTCAGCAGAAACGGCTGACATCCAGACCTGGCTCTGCCTTTAGGAGGCTGTTGTTTACAGCCGGGCCACGTTTCCACAGCCGTGTGTCCTCTAGCTCCCTCCGTGCCCTCTGCTGTTGTCTCGTTGTGGTGGTTGTTGTTGTTGTGGTTGTTCTGTTGTTGTTGACAGGCTCACGGGACATATTTTACAATTTGTTGATGTCCTGAAAAATTCCGCAGGCTATGGCACTTGGAATTTCCCCCATCTGGAAATTAATATTTATAAAAGTGTGTGTTTTATCCTGAACTGCGTCTTTGATATCTGAATGTAGTGGGGGAAGGGCGCGTGTTGGCAGGTGGTTGTACGCCACATGTGGTATGTACATCTCGCTGGATCCTCCATTGATTTATCTTTTGGAACTTGCACGCCTACCACCCTGGTGCTGGAGGTGAAGGAGGTGCTGGAGGTGAAGGAGGTGCTGGAGGTGCTGGAGGTGCTGGAGGTGCTGGAGGTGAAGGAGGTGCTGGAGGTGGTGGAGGTGAAGGAGGTGGTGGAGGTGAAGGAGGTGCTGGAGGTGGTGGAGGTGAAGGAGGTGGTGGAGGTGAAGGAGGTGCTGGAGGTGAAGGAGGTGGTGGAGGTGGTGGAGGGGAAGGAGGTGCTGGAGGTGAAGGAGGTGGTGGAGGTGAAGGAGGTGGTGGAGGTGAAGGAGGTGGTGGAGGTGAAGGAGGTGCTGGAGGTGAAGGAGGTGAAGGAGGTGCTGGAGGTGAAGGAGGTGGTGGAGGTGAAGGAGGTGCTGGAGGTGAAGGAGGTGGTGGAGGTGAAGGAGGTGGTGGAGGTGAAGGAGGTAAGGAGGTTGTAAAGAAGTAGAGGGCAGACAGGTAAAGCGTCTGGATATATATTAAGCTGTGTCCCGCTTCCATAATAGAGCCCAACTGATATCTGCAGGATTTGTTCTGCTCTGCGGTTGGATTGCTATAGATTTTTTCATTTTTAAATAGACTAGAAGACACACACTCGCACATAGAGTGATGAATGGGGGACAATCACAACCACATGGGAATTATTCCACGGTTTTCCTCTAGCTAAATGCTGAGTAGGTGACACACACACACACACAGGCTTATGAATAATTCACCAGCCTGGTTTCATTTTATGAATAACTTGGGTGATTATTGTATCAGCTGTCTTCGGGGTGGAAACAGCATTGATGTCTCTTCCTCCACTTCCTCCTCCTCCCCTCCTCTTCCTCCTCCCCTATCTCTTCCCCGGTGGTGTAAAGAGTGAATATCTCTCTCCCCCCCCGTGATGTTACGTGGCTGCAAGCTGTGTTTACATATCCCATGCACATCTTCCCAGATTCAGCCCAGGTGGCTCACAGGTGACTGAGTCTAGTGCACTTCTGGAGAGCTCTATAGCTTCAGTGAAAGAATGGCATCGTTTAGCTTTGTCGATTGGGAAAGTCTAGCGTTGTTGAACGCCATAGTTTTGCGTTGTTTACCTTTTGTTTAGCTTCGTGATGGTTGGATGGATATGATACTGTAGGGGATATGAAGGGAGATTAATGGATAATGTATTGATGGATACTCGAGTGACGAGTTGTTCTCTTACCTTCCTTTGTTGAAACACACTATTGTAAGTCGCTTTGGACAAAAGCGTCTGCTAAATGACTGTAATGTAATGTAATGTACTCACATGGCATTGTTTGGTATTATGTTTGGTTTTAAGAAATGGCCGTGTTATCCTAACTCCCTCAGTAACCATAAACTCTCTTTGGTGCATTGTGAAACCTTGTTTGCAGTGCAATGAGAGGAAAAAAAGAAAAAAACCTCCATTTAGTTTACTTAGACCCGTGTGCCAGAAGGATTTTGACATTAAGGTCCAGCTCTGTGTTTGGATGAGTAACTCGGATGGCATTCGGGTTCGGAGACCTCCAGGAAAACAAGGAGAAAGTATTTCACACAATGATATCCCATTATAGCGTTGTATATGGAGGAACCCCACCGTGATGGGGAGGTGGACACAGATGACAGTTGACGGTTGACGGTTGACTCTTGAGAGAGAGAGAGAGAGAGAGAGAGAGAGAGAGAGAGAGAGAGAGAGAGAGAGAGAGAGAGAGAGAGAGAGAGAGAGAGAGAGAGAGAGAGAGAGAGAGAGAGAGAGAGAGAGCGAAAGCGAGAGAGAGAGAGAAAGAGAAAGAGAGTTATTGAAGGATTAATTGTGTTCTGTTATAAAGATTAAAATGCATTTTATTATAAAGCACACAGTGAACACTTGAACACTTTTTAGCCTTACCTGCCATCCAATAGTGGGCTCGTGGAGAATGTGTCCACACAATGTATACATCACATGTTCATTTTCAGATTTTAACACATTGGAGTGAGCTGCAACACAACAACACTTGACTTCTGCACATCCATTTGCGCAATAACTAACATATATGATGCAATTAAATGAAGCACTGCATCGCATATCTTGTGAAAAACCTCTTTTTTATAATATACGTTTTTCTTTAATGATGAGTAAAACTGTAAAATTTTAATCCCCTCCCCCATATTCCCCAACTCCCCCGCCCCCCCGGTGGAATCTTAACCTTTCAGACATCACAGGATGTGGGTTACGTTTTTTTATTAAAGTACCTCCTACCCACTACGTGAGATTTAAAGCTGTCTTCTTCACACACACACACACACACACACACACATGAAGACTCTGCTATCCGATTATCCGCTCCTCGTCTGGAAAACTTGCCACATCTCGCGGGAACGCGGTACACACGTTCACGCTAGCGGTTTGTGAAGGTTGAGGTTTCTTGCGGCAGACCCGCCCACACACTGGTCACCGCCTAACCCGTGACACCACCACCAGCGTTCCTCTGAACTCTAGCTGTGAATAATTCTGTCAAGATACAAAATCCCTTTTAATTTTTCCCACCCCCATCACCCTAGAACTTATTTGGAACAACCTCACGCAAAATGCGACTGCCATGTAGCAGCACGACCCCCGTGTCTCAGAGCGAGAATAAAACGTTCCAAAGGTAAACCGGGTTACAACGGTAAAAAATTGTCAAAAACAACTCCGGCAGTTACTCCATTATAAAACTATTTCCAACACCAATGTGGATTGCGCCACTCCAGGTATCCCAGCATCCCAGCGACCACCACCAACACCACCACCACCACCACCTCCACCACCACCACCACCACCACCACTACCACCACCACCACCACTACCTCCACCTCCACCACCACCACCAACACCACTACCACCACCACCACCACCACCACCACCTCCACCACCACCACCAACTCCACCACCAACACCAACACCACTACCACCACCACCACCACTACCTCCACCACCACCACCATCACCACCACCACCACCACCACCACCTCCACTCACCTCCACCTCCACCACCACCACCACCACCACCACCACTACCTCCACCACCACCACCACCACTACCACCAGTATAACTCAGAGGGAAGGAAGAAAACGTGAGTGTTTGCCCCGCGTGGCAGTGGTGTGTCCCCGCCGGCTACCATTAAGTGAGCAAAACTTTTTCATTAACCGCGTAAAAAGATGATGTTCACCAGCTTGGCGAGGGGGGGGGGGGGGGGGACTGTGCTCCCTCTATCCAGGCAGATAGGAGAGCGTTCCCAGTAAAACGGCTGGCCAGGGTGGTGGTAGTGAGTGCCTGCCTCTGTTGCACCTAATTAACACGCTTCCGACCCAATCACATGGCTGCTTATTAAAGTTATTAAAGTGGTTAAGGGAGTCACACGGTACCCTGAGGGTGCCGGTACAGTAATTTCACCTCTGCAAGCCTGATGATACGCCCAGAGATGTGGCAAGTCATGTGTGACTCACAAAACCTGTGACACAGCACGCTGCAAATTGTTATTTGCACATATAAAAAGTATTAAAAGTTATTTGCACACGTCCCGGTCTCGTCCCTCGATCTATTTGTGTTAATAATGTGGTTTATATATATTTTTAAACATATAATGTGGTTTCCGAACGAGACAATCCGATGGATTAGTAATACACGTAAAAATAAACTTAAATAATAAACAGAACAATACTTCCGGGCGCAAGCTATGTAGGCGGCAGTGATATCAGTGTCCATAGCAACGATAGAAACCTGATACAAATCTTTGTAATAACTCAAAAACTAAAGATTGTATAAATTCACTGAAGTCAGCGTGTTAGAGTAAAACACACATATTATAATGCTGAAACTGTCACGGTTACGGTGGTTGGCAGGGGGCGTGGCCAAGCCACGTGCGCTTTCGGCGCACACACACACCTGTCAGCAATTGCCGTGGCTGATTGCTAATCACCTCACCTGGGGTCTATAGACCCTGGCTCCCCGTTACCCCGGCGTCGAGGAGGCAGATTAATCTGGTGGCTCGCAGCACCGGCCTACATCCCCAGTGTTTACAGCCTGCTGATGACGGCTATTTGAACTCACTGCAAGTTGCTTTGGGTAAAAAACAAATACAATCAGTCGAATGAAACGTGTCCATTTTGTTTTTTAATCTCGATGACGCTTGTAATAAAGTATGTATGGATTTCCCTCTTGCCGATGAGCAGAGAAAGGAACAAGAAGAACGTTTATTTGAATCATGATGTACTGTGACTTTTAAATGTCATTCATCCAAGACAGCTAAAGGCCATTCAATGATACACCCTGGCTAACTCCTCCTCCCTCCTTCACATCTCCCTGTCTATGAGTTCACAATCTTTCACAAGTCGGTTGGAGAGGGCAGAAAGCAACAATTTTGACTTGTGTTTCATCTTCAATTCTTTAAAGGAAGTCCTTTAACAGAACCTCCACCCGGTTAAAACCAAAAAAAAAAAACGTTAGAAGTAGTGGTTGGCATTTAAATTGGGGTTTTATTCGCTTTTGAAAAAGTAACCACTGCAATAAAAGATTGTTGTCCTCTCCTATAGAGTCTATTTCAGTAGCCGATAACAGTCGGTGTGTTAGCTTAACAACAGCCGAAATTGGACGGCTTCCAATTTTCAGTACTTACTAATGTCTCCTTCTGTCCCCAGAAATACAGATGTATTTATTTAGCGTGGCGGTGTCGTAACTATAAACACTACATGTGTGTCTGGGTTGTGTCAGGTCCAAACAGAGCAGTCACACACAGAGGCATGAATGACCACAAGGGCATCCCATGACGCCAATCATGGGGCCACCTGCAGACCCGTCATTAAAGCATGATGAGCTACATCTGTGTCCCACCCTGACTACTACACTGTAAACCTAAATGTTCAAAGTAATTAAATAGATAAAGTAGTGCCTACTTAATAGAGAAAAATAATTGGACTTACTTAAATATTTTGAGTTCCTGGGACGTTTTCTTCCTTTTTGAGTTAATTAAACTGATATTTTTGGTTTAACATGAACTATTTTGTGCATTAAGTATGCATTACTTTAAAGTATTGATTTAACTGTACTTATTTATATTGTATATAAATGTGTGCTTCTGCAGGCTGTTCTCATAAACGATGTAGATTCCCTACGAAAAAACAGTGCACTTTGTTTCGTAGGAAATTACGTTTCCTGGGTAACAAACCGCTATTTAAAAAACTACAGCCAAATATGTCTTCAGCTAATCGATAACAAACTGGATGATCTGCTGCTGTTGCACTTATCCTGGTAACTTTTAATTTAGAAATCTTTCCCGTGTTGCCAACCAGCTTTGCATTTCTAGTACCCCCCCCTCAACGGAGGTCCATCTTTCTCATCACCTCTTGACCCACATGCAGGTCCATCTTCCTCATCACCTCCTGACCCCCATGCTGCAGGTCCATCCTCCTCATCACCTCCTCACAATGCAGGTCCATCCTCCTCATCAGCTCCTCACACAAAAATCTCCTCCTCCATCTTTTGGTTCACCAATAGATCCAGCTGATTGGCCATCAGTTCTACCCGATTCCTTTTGGACCGATTTAGTAGATAGAAAGCCTTTTCAGGTTTCACTTTCCCAAAAGGAGAAGATGGAAGGAGCTTTCACCATCATTATTTCTACAGCACATTAGTGAATGGGGAAAAGAGCGGACCTGGCTTATCTACTAAAGAAAAAACGATGCCCTTTACTGCTTTAGCTGCAAGTTATTTTCGACTACAAATTAATGACAGAGGGACTAATACTATCAAACTGGACAAACATAGGCATGCTTCTGAAAAGTCACGAAAGTAGTCCAGAGCACACAACCCTCATGGCAACCTGGAAATATTTTGAACTGCGTCTACAAACAGGAAAGACCATAGACCAAGCTGAAAGGACACTTTTAGAGGCTGAGAAGAGGCGCTGGAGAGATGTCCTAACCCGCCTGATCTCTATAATGCAATATTTGGCTGAGAGAAATCTTGCATTGAGAGGTTCAGCAGACACACCAGCAACATAATGGAAACTTGTTAAAAGAGGTGGAGCTTCTAGCAACATGTGATCCTGTCCTGAAGCAGCACATTGAGCGTGTGGAGAGTGGCCAGTTCAGTCATTCCAGCTATCTAGGAAATCTGATTCAAAATGAACTGATTGCTTCAATCAGTGGAAAAATGTTGGACACGATGGTGACTGAGATTAAACAGTCCAAATATTATTCAATCATTTTGGATTGTACCCCTGATGTAAGCCACCAAGAGCAGATGTCAGTCATCATAAGGACTGTCATAATGGACAAAGCGCCCAAAATCAAGGGACACTTTCTAGGATTTCTTGGGCTTCCGAAACAACAGGTCTTGGTTTGTCATCTTTGATTTGGAACAGGCTTAAGGAGCTTAATATTCCATTTGATGATTGCAGAGGACAATCATACATTAACGGTGCCAACATGAAGGGGAGGAACGGGGGGGTTCAAGCAAGGCTGCTCCAAATTCACATGCACTTTAAGTTCCATGTTGGGCACATTCATTGAACTTGGTGGTGGCTAGTGCAGCAAAAGTGTCAACAGATGCCATCAGCTAATTTGGTAATGTACAGAAACTGTACACCCTTTTCTCAGCAGCCCCACAAGGATGGGCAATCCTAAAGGAATATCTGACTATTGCACTTGAGTCTTGGAGTGACACACATTGGGAGACTCGTGTCAGCAGCATAGAGGCTGTGCGGTACCAAGCCCCTAACATAAGAGAGGCATTTTTGGTGACAAAGTGACAGATCCTCTGACCAAGTTTGAAGCACAGAGTTGGCAGGAGGTTTGGTCATACCGCTTCCTCATTTGCACAGTAGTATGGTATGACATTCTTCACCATGTGAACCATGTTAGCAAGCTTTTGCAGTCTGCCACAATGCAGCTTGATTTGGCAGTTTACCTCCTCACAAAGGCACACATGTCTCTGACTAGTTATAGAGACACTGGCTTCGCTGCAGCTCAGGCCACTGCTAAAGACATGTCTGAGGAAATGAATGTGGAGGCTGAGCTGAAAGAGAAGAGACTGAGAAGCACAAAAAAAGCTTGCCTATGAAGCCCCAGACGAGCCTATTGCAGATGCCATGAAGAGGCTAGAAACTACATTATTCAATGTACTTGCACTACTATTGAATCATTAAAGGATATATTTGAAACACTGAGTGAAGTGAGAGCCAGATTTGGAGTGCTGCTCAACTTGGATGGTGTGCAATTGTGACAAGCTCTGCAGCACATTAGCACTGCGGGTGATATTGATGGAAAGGAGCTGGCTCTGGAAATTACCAAATTGCAGAGCCTGCCTTCTAGTAAAATGACTGCATTGGAGCTCCTCTCTTTCATCCACAAAAATAACCTGAAGGAACTGTATCCCAATCTGTGGATTGCCCTGTGAATCGCCTGCACTCTTCCTGTGACTGTGGTCTCAGCAGAGAGGAGCTTCTCAAAGCTGAAGCTCATCAAAACCTACCTGAGGTCATGCATGGGACAGGATCGCCTCACTGGTCTTGCCATAATCAGTATAAATCATGAGATTGGCAAGCAGCTGTCATATGATGACATATTGACGACTTTGCTTCTAAAAAAAGCCAGGAAGCAGAAGTTTTGAGGAAGATGAAAAATGTAAAATAAACATTGTTGAGAAAATGCTTCTCTTGCATTATTGATGTAGAGGTGCCTCATTGTTTACCTTTTTAATATACGTTTCTGTAAGTTTCAATAGCTTGGGTCAACTTAAGATGTTCAATTTGAATTTGAGAGAGGGTTTTTGTGAGTTTTCCTCAGCAGCCTCCTTAAAGTGAAACAGATTGATGCATCTCCACAGATCATCTTAAACGCTTCGTTATCCTCCATAGTTTGACAAAATAGGGCCCCCTAACAGCATCTTGCATAGGGCCCCCAAAAAGCTAGAAACCGCCCTGCATGAAATTACTTTTCACAAGTGTGTGTGTGTTTCACACGTGTGTGTGTGTGTGACTAACTTTGTTTCCAATAATGCTTTATGAAAATGGACGACTTGATTCTCACATTGATCAGAGCGGTCGCAGCACCGAAGTGAGAAGCGAGACGATCCATATTCAGTCACTAAAATATGTTCTGTCATTGAGATGAAGGGCTCATTGTGTTTCATACCATTACTGTTACTTGCATCTGTTTATTATATTGTTAAATCAGACTACTAGCGACTGTGTTCGAGCCCCAATGTCCACAGTCTGTCTCACTGTAAGATTAAGCTTTCTGATGAATGTGTCTGCTAAATCACTAAATAGAAACAATATATTATTGTTAATATCTTGACATTGGGTGATTTGTTATGCGGCTGTCGGCGCGTTTTTTTGTCGGTGCTGCTGGCTTTCTTCCTCGGTGCCTCCCAGTCAGTGTAAAGGTCATACATTCGGCCCCTTAGGTGGGCCAAAATTATCACCGCAACAGGGTTGAGGCGATGAGTCACGCCCACCGCCTGCGACTTGGCCGCAGACTGTGATCTCTGCAGCGCTTTGGATGACTTGCTTGAATAACCAAAGCATCTCAATGATTCTGACATATTTTAAATTAATGGCCTTGTTCCTGTTCTGTTGTTTGTGTGAACCATGTTCACATGTTGTATTGCCATTTTTGCACGAAAAGCCCTCCATCATAAAGTTAAGAGAGGGAGACGAGGGACAGAGAGGGGAGAGAGAGAGATAGAGAGAGAGCGAGAGAGAGCGAGAGCGAGAGAGAGAGAGAGAGAGAGAGAGAGAGAGAGAGAGAGAGAGAGAGAGAGAGAGAGAGAGAGAGAGAGAGAGAGAGAGAGAGAGAGAGAGAGCTCCCAGGGAACTGATGGTATTTTTAGATCTCAACTCGTAGGTACCACACTTGAGCAAATGCGTACTACATTGTTCAGAAGTGGAGTCAATTAGCCAAATGTGCTTTTCGGTCCCAGCTGATCTAATTAAGCACTCCACCTCCCCCCCCACCCCTCAACTCGCCGGCAAAGGTTCCGGTGATCAGGGCTGTAATGAGGGGAGGAGGCTAACAAACCCACAGCCTCCCACTCACTCACACAGCAGCAGCTCTGGGCCTCCCAAACCACAACCATCCACCACATACGCTACCATGCATGCTGCTTCCTGTTCACCTCCAATGAATGCAATGCCTTTCAAATATGTATCATGGTGTTTCATGTGTTGTGTGTGTGTGTGTGTGTGTGTGTGTGTGTGTGTGTGTGTGTGTGTGTGTGTGTGTGTGTGTGTGTGTGTGTGTGTGTGTGTGTGTGTGTGTGTGTGTGTGTGTGTGAGATAATCTCTTAATAATCTCAGATGAAAATCTGAAAATGAATATAGTGTAAATATATATATATATAAATATAGTGTATAAGTATATTATTATATAACTATATTCTTCTCATCTGCTTGAATCTCATGGAGATTCTGTATTCCCAATATTTGGAGTAAAAACCAGGTGATCAGAACTGAAACTAATTGCAGTGGGAAATATTTGTTTTGTATTTCATATTCAAGGAAATATTTACCACCCCTGCAGTAACGTGGAGGGGAGGGGGAGGACTTCCTTCTGCATTAATCTCATCTTTGAAGCACGGCTCTCTGAACAGATCCCCCCAAATAGCTTCACCCACACATGTTGGTAGGGAGGGCGATTGACTCATGCGCCAGCAGGCTGAACCTAGCACAGGTCTTCCATATGCTAATATATGCAAATGAGCTGACGGTTACCAGATGGAGGAAAAGGGTGACACAGAACAGATTTTAAGATACAGTCATTATTAATGCATCCTTGATATGGATCCGACATCCGGCATTAAGATCGTCTTCAGTCTGTTGGAAAAACAGCTCTCTTGGCTATAGCTTTTTTGAACTCCAGATGTCCACAGCCTATCTGAAGTTAATCATTTATTGTGTGGATAGAAATGTCTGCTTAACGCCTAATTGGTGCTTCGGATGACAATGCAATCGCGTGACTTGTGATTCAAGGTAACTCCTAGTGATTGCGTCACATGTGCAGGTGAAGGAGCTGGCAGGGTCTTTGCTTACCGGTCTACAGGCCTTGGATTTGGGGATTTGACCCCGGGAACCTTCTCAGCTGGGGTTCACCGTCACATCCAGGCCACTGCTTCAAGTTTTGGCTGCTGTGGTAGCATAACTAAGTAGACCACGTTAATAAGCCTCACCCCCCCAGAAACACAAGCGCTTGCCAAGTTAGACCGCAATGTTTATGTTTTGTTCTGAAGAACAAAGAAGAGCACTGGAAAAACCTTGTTCTACAGAGTCTTAATAATTAACCCATTGTTTGTTTGTTTCTTACCTCTACAGTAATTAAGGTAAACTTACCTATGAATTAATTTAAGGTCTGGACCCAAAATCCTATTTTAGTGAGTTTACATTTTTGTGCATTTCTATAAATACAGTACAGTGCAGTAATACGGTAGGTAAGGTAAGGTAATACATCCAGTAATAAGTAATACATCATGGTAATAAGTCCAGTAATGGAGTATGGCGCCGTACGAGATGGCTGCCGTGTCGCGAGCTCCCGCACGACGACGCAGTTTTTTGTTATTTATTCTTTTTATCGCAACTATTTTAGTTCAGGATGTTAGCAGCAAGTTCACCTATAACTTTTGCACACTTTGGGAGATCAGATCGACAGTCGCTCGCCGCCTACCGGAGTTTTTTCATTCTTTCGGCTCGGACGTCCCGCCCGAAGTCACAGCTGGATTATCTCCGTCCATTTTGGGCACGATTACGCGCAAGCGTCGCCGGAGGAAGCGAGGGAAGCGAGCCGGCGTGCTAGTCAGGCTGAGATGTCGATCCGATCGCCCCCCACTACCCACCATTCTACTGGCTAATGTACAGTCTCTGGACAATAAGTTAAGCGAACTACAGGCTCGTATTCAATTTCACCGGGAAACAAGGGACAATTGTATTATCTGCCTTACGGAGACATGGATGTCGGAGGGGGTTACCGACGCAGCTATCGAGCCGACGGGATTTTCCGTACACCGGGCGGACAGAACAAAGGCTCTCTCCGGTAAAGATCGCGGAGGGGGGGTATGTCTCATGATAAACAGATCTTGGTGCAACCAAAGTCATGTACATCCCCTCAAGTCTTTCTGTTCTCCGGACCTGGAGTACCTGATGCTTATGTGCCGTCCATACTGGCTACCTCGGGAGTTTACAGCGGTAACCGTGACCGCTGTTTACATTCCCCCACAAGCCAACACGGACACAGCGCTGAAGGAACTGTACGGGGCTATCAGCGAACAGGAGTCGGCCCACCCCGAGGCTGCTCTCATCGTGGCGGGGGACTTCAACAAGGCGAACCTGAAGAAGGTTCTCCCGAAGTTCTACCAACACATAAAGAGCAACACACGGGGCGAGCGGATCCTCGACCACTGCTACACTCCCTTCCGTGATGGCTACAAGGCCCTCCTCCGCCCACCGTTCGGCAAATCAGATCACCGCTCTATCCAGCTACTCCCCGCCTATAGGCAGAGACTGAAGCAGCAACCGATTGCTGTGAGGGAGGTCCAATGCTGGTCGGACCAATCAGATTCTACGCTGCAGGATTGTTTTGATCACGCTGACTGGCACATGTTCCGCGTTGCCTCGGACAATAACATCAACGAGTACGCGTCGTCGGTCACCGGGTTCATCAAGAAGTGCATAGATGACGTTGTTCCGACCAAGTCGGTTCGGATATATCCCAACCAGAAACCGTGGATTAACGGCGATGTTCGCGCTGCCCTACATGCGCGTAACGCCGCCTTTGGTTCCGGGAATACGGAGGAATATACGAGAGCCCGTTACGACCTCCGTAAGACCATCGTCACTGCCAAGCGGGAGTATAAGGACAGAGTGGAAGATAAATTCAAGAAACACGATGCGAGGGGTATGTGGCAGGGGCTGCAGAAGATAACGAACTTCAGAGGGAGAACCAGTTGTGTAGAGAACTCCTCTACCTCCCTCCCAGGAGAGCTAAATACATTTTTTGCTCGGTTCGACGTAAACAGCAGCCCGCCGAAGCCAGCACCGACTGGGGAGACCAGCCAGCTGCGCATCTCGGAGGCGGATGTGCGCCGCACCTTTAAGCGGCTGAACATCCGTAAGGCGGCAGGCCCCGACGACATCCCGGGCCGCGTCCTCAGAGCATGCGCAGACCAGTTGGCAGGAGTCTTTGCAGACATCTTCAACCTCTCCCTGTCCCAGGCTGTTGTCCCCGCGGTCTTCAAGATATCCACCATCGTGCCTGTCCCCAAACAAACCAAGGTAACATGCCTGAATGACTACAGACCTGTGGCCCTCACCTCGATCGTTAGCAAATGCTTCGAGAGGTTGGTCAAGGACTTTATTTGCTCCGTGTTACCTACCACGCTGGACCCATGGCAATTTGCATATCGTCAAAATAGATCCACGGACGACGCAATTGCCATGGCCCTCCACACTGCCCTTTCCCACCTGGAGGGGAAGAACTGTTATGTGCGAATGCTGTTTGTGGACTACAGCTCAGCATTCAACACAATAGTTCCTGCCAAGCTCGACACCAAGCTGAGAGGTCTAGGCGTACCCCCATCCATGTGCAGCTGGATACTGAACCTCCTGTCGGACCGCCGCCAGGTGGTGAGGATGGGCAGCACCACATCAGAGCCACTGACCCTCAACACGGGAGCCCCCCAGGGATGCGTGCTGAGCCCTCTCCTCTACTCCCTCTACACCCACGACTGCATGGCTATGCACAGCTCCAACGTCATCGTCAAGTTTGCTGACGACACGACAGTGATGGGCCTGATCGCCGGCGACGACGAGACAGCCTACAGGGAGGAGGTCGGATCGCTGGAGCAGTGGTGCCAGGAGAACAGCCTCGCCCTCAACGTCAAGAAGACCAAGGAGCTGATCGTGGACTTCAGGAGGCAGAGGGGAGAGCACAGCCCTATCTCCATC
The DNA here is from genome assembly GCA_027704905.1 of Muraenolepis orangiensis. Taxonomy (NCBI): domain Eukaryota; kingdom Metazoa; phylum Chordata; class Actinopteri; order Gadiformes; family Muraenolepididae; genus Muraenolepis; species Muraenolepis orangiensis. The sequence continues at coordinate 20,485,136 of CM051014.1, forward strand.
GACGGCGTTGCAGTAGAGAGGGTCAGCAGCTTCAAGTTCCTCGGCGTGCACATCTCCGAGGACCTCACATGGTCCACGCACACCACACACGTGGTGAAAAGGGCCCAACAACGCCTGTATTTTCTCAGGCGTCTGAAGAAATTCAGCATGGGCCCCCGCATCCTGAGAACATTCTACAACGGCACCATCGAGAGTGTTCTGACAGGGTGTATCACCGCCTGGTACGGGAACTGCACGGCACTCGAGCGCAGAGCGCTTCAAAGGGTGGTGCGGACGGCCCAGTATATCGTTGGAGGTGAGCTCCCCTCCCTCCTGGACATTTACAACCAGCGGTGCGTGGCCAAGGCCAAAAAAATTATAAAAGACATTGCCCACCCCAGCCACGAACTTTACTCACTATTACCGTCAGGCAGGCGATACCGCAGTATCAAGTGTCGTACAAATAGGCTTAGAGATAGCTTCCACAGTCAGGCCATCAGGCTGCTGAACAAGGGCGTATAACATATAACAATGTATATTTTATTACATTGATTTATATACATATATTGCTCTTTTCTGTGCTGATTTTTGCATTTTATAAATTGCATTTTTTATTTTTATTTTATATTCTTTATTCTATTTTTTATTCTATTTTTTATCTATTTTTATTTTATCTTATTTTATAACTGCTGTCTGTCGTCGGGTATTGCACACAAGAATTTCACATCACTGCTTTATACTAAACTGTAAACTGTGAAGTGACAATAAACTTGACTTGACTTGACTTTGTCATAAAAGTCCTGTATGATGGAGTTGGCCTTATTCCGACACTAGGTCCTAAAGATCTCCTTGATGCATGGAAGAGTACACCAGATTATCTTTCCCACGACTCTTTTGGATGGCTTTCTTGACCTGTGCAGTGGTGTCTCCGTACCACACAGTGACGCCACTCGTCAGGACGCTCTCTACGGGGCCACGGTCAAATGTCACAAGCCATCGTGTGCTTATGCCACTTCTCCTGAGGCACCGCAGGACATAGAGGCGCTGGGGTGCCTTCTTCAGCATGACCTCCGTGTATTGGGTCCACACAATGTCATTGGAGATCTGAAGTCCCAGGAAACGGAAACAACTGACCACGGGTGTCCCATCCAGGCTGATAGTGGAGTGGGTCGTGGATCCTGAATTACACCATAAGCTCCTTTGTCTTGCTGACATTCAGTGCAAGGCTGTTGTCTTTGCACCATCGTGTCAGCAGGACAACCTCATCTCTGTACTCCATCTCGTATTCAACGCTTATCAGGCCGATGACTGTGGTGTCTAGTTATTTTCATAATGGAATAATGCTGCTACACTGCTCCTTGCTACATACTGGCTATCACAGTCAGTGCCATGGTAGTATTTAATCTTGTCAGAGATTAAAATAATGTGCTTTAGCTAACCTTAACCGTGTTACGGTTGTGGCTTTAATTGAGCTCATTCATTGGTGGTCTTTCTCACAGGTGTGTCAAGCTGTGATTTATAGGTCACTAGAGAGGGGGCGATACTCTCTGGCAGCTAATTGGCTCAACCAGCTAGCACGCAAACCAGACAGACAAAGTGCCTTGTCGTGACCTTGGTTTGATTCCCACCTGCGGTCCTATGCTACAGGTCATTCCCTCTGCCCTTAGACCCTCTCTTCCTGCTTGTCTTCCCTGTCCTTTCCTTAAGGGCACAAAGTAGGGTTGGGCCATAAGTTAACATTTTACCAAGCCGCCACCGTCAGCCCATCAACCGGCGAGTGCCAAACCAACACTCCCCCAATTGATATAGTAACCATGAATAAGAGAGAATAGTCATCAAGAGAACTCATGAATACATTAACCATAAGATACAATAATCATTATTAATATAACTAATTATATTATAATGCATATATTCACCATGAATAAGAGAGGGCGGCCGGATAGCTCAGTTTGTTGGGCTTAGGAACCGGAATGTCGCAGAATCAAGTCCCCGAAACACCTAGGCACTGCCGAGGTGCCCTTGAGCCAAGCACCAGACCCCTTCACTTCTCCCCGGGCGCTGTATATAAATGTTCTGCCCAGTTCTTCTAACACTCGGATGGGTTAAATGAAGAGAAACAAATTTCACTGCATGTGTGACCAATAAAGAGGATTCAATACAGATTTTAGAGACAATAATCAACTAATTGTACAAACCATGAGTAAGAGACAATAATCATTATTAAGAGAACTATTGGTTCATGAGGAGTCACCAACTAAATAATGAAGAATAAATGATCTATTACTCACACTCCATTCAATCTCTGGGGCGGACCAGAGATGGGGATCTCTGTCTGCATCGGGGATCTCTGTCTGCATCTTGCTTGCTTTGTGGGTTGAATGCACACTTTTGCCGCAAAGCGGGAAAGTAATAAACATATTCAGCCAGGTATATGTGAACCTTTCCCAGATTAAAATGAGTCGTGGTCCGACCTAAGGCAATCAGGGTGGTGCAATCAGGCAGTGCATCACAGACACTCAACAATTTGCTGACTTGTCAGGCACTCACACTGATGCCACTTTCTTCCAGGACTGGACTGGGACAAAAATCAGTCAGGTCTACCACAATTGGTCAGACACCACCCACCAGTACACCATCCATCCATGCGGCCCTTAAATATGCAAACCCACTCTAGTATTCCCCCCAAATCACTACAGCGCTGAGTAGTTAGTGCCTGTGGACAATTGTACCAGTGCAAGTGGACAAGTGTACTTACTCACTCTTAACTGACTCCACGGTAATTGTAAAAATATTATGATGATATGATATGGGCCTATAGGTCACTCACAGCCATGTGGGCTTAGCGAGCTGACAAAATTAAGAAATGAATAGATAGCTAGTTAACATGAGAATAGACGGTTGATGCTCTGATTTCAGCCTTAAGCTTACTGCAAAATCATTGCTAAATTCCTGAACCATTTGCATGAATCTTAGTGGCTGTGTCAAGGGAGAGATCACCTTAAGCCATATAAAAGGTAGATAGAGAAATCTTAAGCTAAATATTAATTCAGAAACTCACTACACAGAGGTTGTTTATTGGAAATAAATATGTTACAAAAGTCTACAGAGGGAGGGAGAAGATCAAATAATCTATTTAAATATTTACAAGATCAAACAAACTATTCTCATATTTACAAGCTATAGGAACCACCTAATCCAGAGATCTGGGGAGAAAGAGTGAGAGAGAATCTTCAAACAAACTATTTACATATCAGAGAGGAATCTTAGAAAAAATGATTCTATACTGTGTATTTATTAGAGTTGCTTATAATATTGTTATGAGACAGAGAGGCCACAACTGCTGACTGAGGAGAGACCACACTTACTGACTGAGGAGAGAGACCACACCTACTGACTGAGGAGAGAGAGAGACACCACCTACTGACTGAGGGGAAAGAGAGACCACACATACTGACTGAAGAGAGAGACCATGCCTACTGATTTATATATCTGGATAAGTCGCAACATTTTTCCCTGGAGGGTTTTTAGAAATTAAGTCGCTAAGAGGAAAGAGGGTCTGGAATCTAACGAGTAAGTTGCCACGCTGTTACCACTGCACAGCATCTGAAACGAGAAACAGAAAAAACAGCGGGTGAGGGATGGGGCCTAGTAAGAGATGTGATTGGGCCAGTCTGTATCGTAAATGAACCAATGATGCTTCCAAAAGGAAGCCAAATCTATTTGCCGTGATCCCTAGTGTAGAACAG
>CM051014.1:20493863-20501363 GCA_027704905.1 Muraenolepis orangiensis
GTGTGTGCATACGTGCATGTGAACTGTTTTGCTAATCTAAAGAGGGCCGTGAGTAAAGAGGACACGAGGCTAGCCATACTGTAGCTGTGGAGACATGCTAGAGAGCACCGACTAAGGTCAGAGTTTCCTTCCTGCTTCACCGTGATTGGCTAAGGGTTGTCTGCTGTCTCTGGATGAGGACAGCCGAAGTAGGGGGGGGGGGTTCTACCTGCATCTGGGGTCTGTGTGTGTACCTGCATCATCTGCATATATGCATCGATTTATTTTGGTTAGAGTAAGTAGACTACCAAGATACCCCATATATATATATCACAATATATCATACTGAAAGGAAAGACAAATAAAAAATTAAGTGGCAATCTCCGTATTTTTGTTTTATGTTATTTACCCATACTTTTGACATGTGCAAAGTTCAGTGTAAATCCGTGGTAGGAACATGAAGCCGTATTGCCTCCTGTGATGCTGAGGTCTGTCCAAGTCCTAATATGTGCACTATATATAGCAGACTACGCCTCCTCACAGTCTGCCTACAGTTCACTTCCAAATGTAATTTCTTAAGGCCTGTGTTCTCTCATGAATATTGAAAACCGCCGCCATCGCCACCTGCTCGCCATATATCACGCTCTGCTTCCTTGGCACTGCCACGCTCAAATCAGATGAACCTCCTTCTCGCTCTCCTCACTCGCCTCTTCCTTCTCCTCATCCTGATCCTCTTTCTCATCTTACTTCTCCTTCTCATTTGACTTATTCCCCTCGTCCTCCTCCTCCTCCTTTAACTCTCTCCTCTTCCCCTTTCTCCCTCTCTCCTCATTCTCCTCATTCTCCTACCTTTTTGTGGTCCACGAGATGGGGGTCCCTTCCTAGTCTTTCTGTTCTCTTAACCCTGATTGGCGACGGGTGAGGAGACTCTGCAACACAGAAAGAGAGGCGCTATCGCACACTGATTTTCAACCTGTGGTACAGAAGGGTACTGCAGGTGGGATTTTATTCTTGAAATAGACACCGATTTATCGTAATAAAAAAGAAACATCATACATATTGTTCAGTAAATATATGCGTATGGATTGTTATTATTTCATAAACAGTGTGGCTTTGTGGTTCTGAGCATAAGGATGCCAGAGAGATCAAATACTACACATAATTGGCAGTTGGCACTGTGATTTACATCCAGTGGTATTAAAAATGAGCCAGTGTGTGACAAAGTTCTGTCAAATAAGACCATATAACAAATACCAAATAATAACCAGTTGAGTGTTTTAAAAATAAACTGAAGGAATATCAGCGTAGTAAGAACATCATTGAATACACTTCCATAACAGTGAAGCACCAGAAGCAAGAATAAAGAATCCACCTGCTATCGGCAAGGAGTTGGTACTGCCAGCAGCTGAGAAGATGGTAGTAACATAGTGGGCTGGTGACTCGCGTTAAAGCTCTGCTAGCTAGATCAATGTTGATCAATGTGCAACAAAGGGAGCGAGGGGAACATGGGTGAAGGGAACATGCCCAACTACAAAAAAAGGCACCTATGGTGCTTGACACCAAATTCACTTAATATATCTCTGCACAATATGAATAGTAGTGTGGTGTAAATTCCCAGTTGGGAATTTTGGGTGTCACAGTATTAGTATAAATACCATCTTATCTTATCTTGAAATAAGACAGCATTAGACTGCACTGTGCAGATTTAAAATTTATTTATCTCCATGGCGACTGTCAAGAATGCTTACACCAGTAAACCTTCACAACTTTCCCTTAACATGAGTCAAACAGAGAGAGAGAGCGAGGCTAAGTTTACCTCTTCTACAGTACCTTCCTACCTTCACATCCATGGCTAGCGATCGGTCATCTGTCATCGGCCGGGAGAATATTTTTGTATTTGTATTTGGCGTGTGGATTGGTACAATCCACTGCAGTGTTCACAGAGAAAGGCGAGCTGCTAAGAAAATGCTCACAGATCTCAAGAAGGGAGGAGGAGGAGGCGATGATAACTGTCAATTTCATCAAGGCCCCTCCATTGAATGCGCAATTATTTTCTGCATCATGTGGCGAGATGGGTAGCGAGCACAGGCAGCTTCTGTCACGGTTACGGTGGTTGACAGGGGGCGTGGCCAAGCCATGTGCGCTGGCGGCACACACACACACATCTGTCAACTATTACCGTGGCTGATTACCAATTACCTCATCTGGGGCTACTTATACCACGGCGTCACTTGGGCACGTTGCTCGTTCGTACTTTGTGTATGCTCAGATGTACGTTACAAGTCTCCGGTAAACCACTTACCTGTTTTCCGCCTATCTACTACCTGTCGGTACTACGCACCTCGACCTCCCGGTATCCAGACTCCTCGCCTGTCCCTGATCATCCGCATGTCTACTACCTGTCGGTACTACGCACCTCGACCTCCCGGTATCCAGACTCTTCGCCTGTCCTTGACCATTCCATGTGCGTTTTTGCAAATAAACCATCTGTTCTCCCCTCTCTGGTCTGTTGTCTGCGTTCGGGGTCCAACCCACACACTGTATTGTGACAGAACGAACAAGCCACGATGGTCCTCGGCGACGCAGACCAGATGAGACATACAATCGTTCACTTACAAGCTTGCGTGGCACAGCTGGAGCAAGATGCATCAGAACAAATGGAGGAACACAAACGGTTGTTGGCAACCGTGGCGTTCCAAAACGACCGTATTTCCAACCTCGAGGCGGAGGCTTCATCACCAGCTTCGTTTGCTCCCCGTCCCTCGGAGCCCCATATTCCAGCCCCCAAGAAGTTCTCTGGGGATCCTGACAATTGTCGGGAGTTCCTGGTTCAGTGCCGTCTTGCTTTTAAGGCGCAACCGTCCCGCTATGTATGAGAGGCAGCGAAGATTGCGTACGTGGTGAACCTACTCGAGGGGGGTCCCCTCGCAATGTCACGCGCTCTGAGCGGCTCTTCCGTCACCCAAACCTTCACGGCTCTCGCTGACGAGCTGAAGCGGGTGTTCGACCACCCCATACGGGGCCCACAGGCCGGACAACTCCTGCTGCGGTTGAGACAGGGAAACCTCGGTCTCCGGTAGTACATCACGCGGTTTCGCCGGTTGGCTTGGAGTCCGGGTGGAACGATGACTCGCTCCTGTCAGCGTTCCAGAACGTACTCAACCGGGAGCTGGGTAAGGAGGTGGCGCTGCGGGGCGAGACGGGTACTCTGGATGAGGCCATCCAGAGGGCCATCCAGGTTTCGGACCTAGCGATGCAGTGGGAGGACGGTCCGGGTCCTTCCAGAAGCGTTTCTCGTGCTGCGGAGGGAAGGAGCTATACCAGACCCGCTTCTTCCTTCTCAGAGAAGCCGATGCAAGTGGACCGGGTGCATCTTTCTCAGCAGGAACGGAAGCGGAGGAGGACACGGGAGCTTGTCTCTACTGTGGAGTAATGGGACATCCCTGCCGCGTCTGCCCTCGCCGGCCAAAAGAGCAGGCCCCTCAGTGACGGCGGGGTCCCTGAGGAGCCAGAATGCGACCCGATCTCCAGCTGCATTGGCAGGTTCCCATTTCGAAGCACATCTCCTTTGGGCTAAGGAGGTGCTCCCGGTTCAGGTTTTGGTGGACTCAGGAGCTGATGCCAGCTTTATCGATGCCTCCCTGGTCGCACGGGCCGGTATTCCCACCGAGCGCTTACAGTCGCCACTTGACGTGAACTCGCTGGACGGCAAGCCTCTGGCCCGGATCACCCATCGGTCAATCCCGCTCACATTAGTGCTGTCAGGGAATCACCGGGAGATCATTCATCTTCACGTCATCTCCTCCCCCCACACCCCAGTGGTATTGGGTAGGCCGTGGCTGGCTATCCATAATCCACACATCAACTGGTCTGTAGGTTCCGTGATCAGCTGGAGTGTGTTCTACCATTCGCACTGTCTCCGGTCCACTCTAGCGCCACGCAATCCGCCCACCAGCCCGGCCCCGAGCCCTCCCGATCTCTCATCCGTTCCCCACGTGTACAACGACATCGGGGAGGTGTTCTCCAAGCAACGGGCCATTTCCCTACCTCCCCACAGACCATATGACTGCGCCATCGATCTCCTTCCCGGCACTCCTCTGCCAGTCAGTCGGCTCTACAACCTGTCCCGGCCCGAGAGGGAGACGATGGAAACCTACATCCATGACTCTCTGGCAGCGGGCCTGATCAGACCCTCGTCATCGCCTGTTGGTTCAGGGGGTTTTTTTGTCACCAAGAAGGATGACACGTTGCGGCCGTGTATCGACTTCCGGGGCCTTAACGACATCACGGTGAAAAATAAATGGAAGAAAGAAAGCTTCTCCTGCATGCAGAGCTGTTATAGAGAGGGGAACACCCGCCTCTACCAGTTGAGTGATGAAGTGCGCATGTCTTTACTCGACTCAAAGTTTCACCTGTCACAGCATTTCAACGATTGCCGGTGGCTTTCCAAATGAGCCTACTAGGCAGATATATTTTTGAAATATCTTTAAATGGACTCAACCGGAGCCTTCAAGCGATGTCGGTGACATATGTTAATGTGCAGTAAGCTATGATACGGAAAGTTAGGATGGAAGACGAAATTCAGCTGCCAGATAATATGAAGGCAGACATCAGAGAGCACTTGCAGTATTTTGGCAGTATTTCCCGGTGCCTGACTCAACAGTTAACTGGATGTGAGATCCTGTTGTTGCATTGGACGGCGACAGCCTGGCAGGCCTCACCTCCAGAGAACAAGACAGTCTGGAAGGCCTCACCTCCAGAGAACAAGACAGCCTGGAAGGCCTCACCTCGAGAGAACAAGACAGCCTGGCATGCCTAACCTCTAGAGAGCAAGAAAGTCTGGCAGGCCTAACCCCCAGAGAGTAAGACAGCCTGGCAGGTCTTACCTCCAGAGAACAAGACAGCTAGGGAGGCGTCACATCAAGAGAACAAGACAGCCTAGAAGGCCTCACCTCCAGAGAACAAGAAAGTCTGGCAGGCCTTAACTCCAGAGAGCAAGACAGCATGGCAGGTCTTACCTCCAGAGAACAAGACAGCTAGGGAGGCGTCACATCAAGAGAACAAGACAGCCTAGAATGCCTCACCTCCAGAGAACAAGAAAGTCTGGCAGACCTCAACTCCAGAGAGCAAGACAGCATGGCAGGTCATACCTCCAGAGAACAAGACAGCTAGGGAGGCGTCACATCCAGAGAACAAGACAGCCTAGAAGGCTTCACCTCCAGAGAGCAAGACAGCATGGCATGTCGGTGACATATGTTCATGTACAGTAAGCTATGATACAGAAAGTTAGGATGGAAGTCGAAATTCAGCTGCCAGATAATATGAAGGCAGACATCAGAGAGCACTTGCAGTATTTTGGCAGTACTTCCCGGTGCCTGACTCAACCGTTAACTGGATGTGAGATCCTGTTGTTGCATTGGACAGCGACAGCAGGCCTCACCTCCAGAGAACAAGACAGTCTGGAAGGCCTCACCTCCAGAGAACAAGACAGCCTGGCAGGCCTCACCTTTAAAAAACAAGACAGCCTGGCAGGCCTAACTGTAGAGAGCAAGAAAGCCTGGCAGGCCCCACCTCCAGAGAACAAGACAGCCAAGCCTCACCCCCAGCGAGTTAGACAGCCTGGCAGGTATTACCTCCAGAGAAGAAGAAAGTCTGGCAGGCCTCACCTCCAGAGAGCAAGACAGCATGGCAGGTCTTACCTCCAGAGAATAAGACAGCTAGACAGGTCTTACCTCTAGAGAGTGATACAGCCTGGCAGGCCTCACCTCTAGAGAGCGAGACACCCTGGCAGACCTCACCTCTAGAGAGCAACAGCCTTGTAGATCTGTCCTGCTTAAAAATATTGTTTGGTCTGAATACCAAAAAATGGCAGGCTTCAACGTGTCTCATACCCTTTGCTACCACATACTTTTGTGAAACATAAGTCATGGTCCTATTGGAGACGGGAACAGACTTAACGGTGACCGGATCTCCCAACTGCCGCTGTCATCGCTAGAGCCTGACGTAAAGCTGAGTGACAAAGAATTTACATTTACAATGTAAATGTAAATGTAAATGTAAATGTAAAGAAGACACACACACAAGATGTGTGTGTGTTTGTGCCTATGTATGCGTGTGTGTGTGTGTGTGTGTGTGTGTGTGTGTGTGTGTGTATTTGTGCATACGTAGAAACGTTTGTGTGTGTGATTGCCAGGTTTGTGTGTGTGTTTGTTTTCCCTAAAAGGCATACTTCCCAGAAAGCCCTTTGTTTTGGTTGCACTTATTCCGTCCATTATTGTCACATTTTGTATCGAGTTAACGTAGAATGGATGGAAACATCCATTATTGTGAAAGCAAAAATCAAAAATAAATAAAAGCACACAGGTGAGGTGCAGGTGATTGCCTGAAGGTACAACACTCTTTAGAAATAAGGAAGCTAATATCATTGAAGTGGTCTGTTTTCCCTGGCTGGATTAGAGTTTCATAGGTTGAGGACTAACACACACACACGCACACACATGCACACGCACACACACACACGTATACGTAGGCACACACACACCAACACACACACGCACACACGCACGCACACACTCAGGCACGCACGCACATGCACGCACGCACGCACACGCACACACACGCACATGCACACATGCACACATGCACACATGCACACACACACACTGAACCATAGCACCATCCCTAGCGTCTCCTTGTACTTCCTGGAATAGACTCAGCTCAACGAGGAGGACAAAGACGGTACTCTCGGGGCGCTGAACGCTGAAAGCTAGCAGCGCGGCGGGGGAATGTACAGACTGTGATACCAGTGGGTGGTTGTTGTCGTTGGTTAGCCTTACAGAATATTGTATTACAGTGAATGTTGCTATTGGGAGAAGCGTATCTTTTACGTTGTATTCTTGATAATGAATCATTGTTTAGTATATGGCCGTAGCTACAGTATATTCCTAGGGGCGTGTTCGGTTGTTACCGGCCTGGGTTGATCTTTCCGTGTGTTGTTGTGATCGACATTGTGATCGTTTGTTAGCGTGACCTGCAGTACCGCATAGCAAGTCATGAGTCACAAGCTCTGTCTATGAGTGTGCCGTCTGCTGCTTCTGGGAAGGCTGGGGTGCGCCTCGAAGGACAAGAAGTTTAAATCTTGCAGAGTCCTTAGGTCTACACTTAAACAAATGTGACTAATTTATTTCAGAATAATAGGCTGGTACTAGTGAACAAAAACCGAAGGTGTACCGAAGGTCGACGAGTCAAAAGTGCAAGTGGGTTATTATTGACCTTCTGGTGGAATGTTCTTCTTCAGTATTCTGAAATTCCCTGGAATGTTCCGGAATATTGTGCACTGTTCTAGAATGCCCTTGACTCTTCTGGAGTGTCTGAAGTGTCGATTGAATTTGCCACAAGAAGTGGTGATTGCTGGGATGAATCATTGACAATTCACTTTTATTCAGTTATGTATTATTATTTCTTCAATAAAGGGCTGTGCAACCCCTCAATATTCAGTTATTTTGTTAGTGGTATTTTATA
>CM051014.1:20506363-20681363 GCA_027704905.1 Muraenolepis orangiensis
ACGCTAGCAAAACTGAGGCCCTGCTCTCACCAAGTCACAAAACAACCCAGCTCCAAACATCATCATCGACGGCTTCCCCATACCATTTTCTTCCCAAGTAAAAAGCCTCGGTGTCATTCTAGACAGCTCCCTCTCATTTGTACCACACATTAAAAACATCACTCGCACTGCCTTCTCCCATCTTCGGAACATTTCCAGAGTCTGCTCATCTCTGTCCCAATCCAGCACTGAAATCCTGGTCCACTCATTTGTCACGTCCCGGATTGATTACTGCAATGAACTTCTGACTGGCCTTCCCATCAAACTCCTCAACAGACTGCAAATAATTCAGAACTCTGCTGCCCGGATCATCACCCGCACTAACTCATCTGACCACATCACCCCCGTTCTCATTCAACTACACTGGCTTCCTGCGCGCTACCGGATTGACGATAAAAACCTCTTACTTACCTACAAAGGTCTACACAATCTAACCCCCAGCTACATCACTGACCTCCTCCAGGAGTACACCCCCTCCCACACCCTCCGTTCTTCCTCCGTTGGCCTCCTCCCCGTCCCCAGCTCACGCCTCAGCACCATGGGGGCTCCACCTTTCAGTTGCTCGGCTCCCAGACTCTGGAACTCCCTGCCACTACACATCCCACAGTCTGACTCTATAACAACTTACAAAACCCAACTAAAAACCCATCTGTTTAAACTGGCATATCCCTTATAAACTGTACCATCTTTCTTCCTTTCTTCCTTTTACTTCCTGTTGTTTGTCTAGTTTTTAACCCTGCGGACACTTTGTGAAGTCCACTGTTTTTACTTTTTTATATTTTTTATCATTTTAATTTTACTGTAGCATATATGCTCTGTAAGGTGTCCTTGGGTGTCTTGAAAGGCGCCCCACAAATAAAATGTATTACTATTATTATTATTATTATGGAGACCATGGCGTGATACGGATGGGGGGGAGATGTCCATAGTGACAGTAAAAGAGCAGGGATGAGTTAAAGCCATGATGCTCACATTGACACTCCAGCCCCACTGCACTCCAAAGAACACCACCAGGCGGGTGACCTTCATCAGCAATTGGCCAGTGTTAGTATTTTGAAGTGGAGCCTCGAGGCTTGTTTACTTTACACTGATCACCTGGGAATACAGAGAGATGGGCCATGTGTGTCTTTGATCTGCCAATCATGAGGATATATGAGGAGGGGTAGGGGGGGGGGCAAGGGGAAGGAGGGAATAGAGCTACACGCTGTCGTAGCTTGAAGTCGCTCCGGCGAACACAGAATTTTCTCTGTGGCAGTCTGTCAAGCGGCAAGAGGAAAACGCTTTGAAGGCATGACTGACGTAGAGCTGTAGTCAGACGTCTCCAGTCCTCATGAGGACTGGAGACGTGCTGCAGGTAGATAACTGGTCTCTGGTGTTTGTTTTTTCATTTCTAAAGTAAAAGCGGACGTTTTTTCACATTTATCAAGTCTTTGATCCCAGTGGGTGCCGCCTTGATGTGGTTCGCTAATTTGAATATAATTGAGAGAGTTATGAATGTGTAATATAACATTATACAAAATGGAGATTACAAAATAATAGTAGCATAATAAAATGTGTTCCAAAAATGAAACCACCAGCGTCTTAGAGATTGAGCGATGTGAATGCCATTGATATACACTGAACATAAAATATGCGTGTAATGTACGCTAGCAAGGGAACATGTCTCAACACTGGACTCTCTTACCTATTATTATGTATCTATGCCACAGGGAGAGCCTGGCACTGCTCTATTTTCTATTCTTGAAAGTGGCGTCTCGGAACAGGTTACCTTTTATTTAAACTTGTTCATGCTGTTCTTTAATCTTATTGGCTGCCAAAAGGTGGCAGTTGAAGAAGTTTTACTGGCAGTGTTACAGATGCTCCATGTGTTTGTGTGTGTGTTTGAATACAACTGTGTGTTTGTGTGACTGATATGCATCCTGCATGGCACATGTGTTGCACAGTGTGCACACGTTTTATCGTGTGTGTGCCGTTTGCACAGGCTTGCTGCCCAGAGTGTGACTGCATGACAGGTGTTTCCTCAAGCGGCTGCATTGCAGCAGAGCGGCGCTGTGTAGCTCACGTTGGAACCCCAGGGCCGTCCCTCTCTCCCCCTCCTATCTCCCTCTCTGTCTCTCTCCATCGAGCTCTTCCGTGTCTCCCTCTCTTTCCATCTCTCTCCCTCTCCCGTATCTCCCCCCTCCGGTCTACATCCGTCCATCTCGCCTTCCCCTCTCTCTCTCTCTCTCTCTCTCTCTCTCTCTCTCTCTCTCTCTCTCTCTCTCTCTCTCTCTCTCTCTCTCTCTCTCTACTAGCGATCTGTCTTCCTCTATCTCCCTCAGCCTGTCTCCATCAACCTCCTCTCTCGCCTTCCCCTCGGTCTCTCTCCGTCTCCCTCACTTCACTGTATCTGCGATCTCTCACAATTTTAACGGTGGCGGTGGCAGGAAAAAAAAACAATCAAAACACATAAACACGCAAGAGATTCTTATCAAGGCTTGAGTTGAACTAGATTCCATGGCGTGGATTTCAGGAGTTGTCGTGCGGTGTGCAGCAGGAGGTGGGATGGGGGGAGGGATGGAACCGAACGGCGGTGGAAACCTACTGTGGTTTGTTTTGAAATAGTCTGATCTCTGGCGTGTCCTTATTTGTCATGATTCCAGCAAGTTGAACAGCTCAAACTTTGTGTGTGTGTGTATCTATTTTTACAGACTGTGACACAGGCAGAAATAAAGCAATTGTTCTGTGCCTGAGTATTGCATTAAGCACACATTGAATCTTATCCGTAACATAATTTAAACAAACACACAAATAGCACAAATTACATTCAAATACAAATTATTATCACATTTTCATAATTTTTTTTACTTTGCCTTATCCCATTCAGCCAATCAGAGGAAAGGGTGATGTACGTGTTTATGCTGTATTTATGTCCGTTCAGCTGTGAAGGAGAATCAAACTCTGTCCAAGCTTCTTCTCTGGTTTTAATTGGCCAGTGCTGGAGGGGTTAACGAGATAATCAGTGATCGGTTGGGCAGAGGCGGCGAACAAACACCCTTTATTGGCTGTTGATAAGGGTGAAAATTTCAGCCAAACAAGATTATTACTGTTTAGCCAGGACTAATCTGAAAAAGGGCATCAAGCGGGCCAAGCTCAAACACAAGCGAAGGGTTGAAGACCACTTCAACAACTTTGATCCCCGACGTATGTGGCAGGGAATCCAGGCCATCACGGATTATAAACCCTCCAACAACTCCCCCCCCAACCACTGACTCATCCCTCCCTGACGAACTCAATCATTTTTGTTGCTCGCTACGACTGGAACAACCCCGAACTTCCCAACAGGGCTACTCTCCCCGTTGACCACCAATCCCTCACCCTATCATCCACAGACGTGCGTGCGGCACTGAGCAGAACAAATGCGCATAAGGCAGCTGGTCCTGATGGCGTCCCCGGTCACGTGCTCAGGAACTGCTAACAGGCTGGTAGTCAGACAGACGGGGGTTAGGTCACAGGCTGGAAGTCAGACAGATGGGGGTTAGGTCACAGGCTGGAAGTCAGACAGACGGGGGTTAGGTCACAGGCTGGTAGTCAGACAGATGGGGGTTAGGTCACAGGCTGGAAGTCAGACAGACGGGGGTTAGGTCACAGGCTGGTAGTCAGACAGACGGGGGTTAGGTCACAGGCTGGAAGTCAGACAGACGGGGGTTAGGTAACAGGCTGGTAGTCAGACAGACGGGGGTTAGGTCACAGGCTGGTAGTCAGACAGACGGGGGTTAGGTCACAGGCTGGAAGTCAGACAGATGGGGGTTAGGTCACAGGCTGGAAGTCAGACAGATGGGGGTTAGGTAACAGGCTGGAAGTCAGACAGATGGGGGTTAGGTAACAGGCTGGTAGTCAGACAGATGGGGGTTAGGTAACAGGCTGGAAGTCAGACAGATGGGGGTTAGGTCACAGGCTGGTAGTCAGACAGATGGGGGTTAGGTCACAGGCTGGTAGTCAGACAGACTGGGGTCATATACAGAGGAGGTGTTGAGCAGGTTTGTAAACAAGGTCATGGTGTCCAGAGAGGTAGCAGGGGAGGGGATGTAACAAATGTTGCTGTGTGTGTGTGTGTGTGTGTGTGTGTGTGTGTGTGTGTGTGTGTGTGTGTGTGTGTGTGTGTGTGTGGTGATGTGATTCCATGCTTGGTCTCTACGTGTGTGATTTGTACAAATTAAAATAAATAGCATCTGTTTAGCATGTTCACATGCATCAGGCAGCATCGGGGACATGCTATCCGGGGACAACATTTCAAAGATATTAGCTTTACACATGCTCATTTCTAGTATGTTTCAAGTATATTTGTGTCAAAGATGTGTTTTTCGTTAGTATTGTTTTTGTTTTCTTAATATTTGCTTCACTGACACCTGTCTCTAATTCAAGATGTTTTTATTTGCCATGAAATGGCACACGGCCACAGTGTACTAGGCATATGTGTACTAGGAAAAGCATATTATGTTGCGCAAATTATTTTAAAATCATATTTTACACATATTTCTGGGTGCATTCCATATTTTAAACACACACATATTGACAATTTATATATATATATATATATATTTTTTTTATATTTTGTTTGTGCGTGTGGTTTAGGGGGGGCGGCGCCCCATCACCCCCTATGGGCCAGACGCCACTGTTAGAACTACACCTTTGGCTCCTCCCCAGGGGAGAGTGTGTCTAACACAGTCAGTGTTCCCATTGTAAACCCAAATCTAAGTCGAATCGTTTATTTAGGATAGGGGTAAAAAGGCATACTGGTGAAACTAACCCAACAGATCTGCCCTTCTGGGGGTCTGTGGTGGGTTTATCACAGACCTGGGCTTTAGCTTTCAGCCTACAACTCCTAAGAGTCCGAGAGGTACGGAGAGAGAGGCCAAACGAGAGAAAGGGAGAGAGAGATTGGCGAGATGAATCGAGAAGGAGAGGGGAGAGGGGTGTCAAAGCAACTCTTTGAGATGCAGGGGTGTTTTCCACTCGGCTGTGGTCTGTGCTGTGGGGAGAGATGGAAACACAAACCAGAAGATTATTATAGCTTCAGACAAAGGATCCAGTGGCAGTGAAGAGAGCAGATGGTACATGCTAGTGCTCTCTGTTGTGCCCCCCCCACGCTCTAATCACCTTGGATCTGCCCTTCTTTAGGCTGCCGAGGACCGACGTCGGGCGCTTGGTTATTGAGAACCACTGTCACGAGAGACTGCATGTTCCAGCTCCGACCTCGCCAAGTATCCAGTCCAACCCTGCCTAGTTTATGTTTTTGATGTTGGAGATATTTACAGTAAAGACATTTTTTTCCGTTGTTTTGAGTGTCCGTGTCTCTCTACTTCTGGGTTCTTTGGCACATTTGGCTCTTCGGTCTCGTTGGGGCGTAACACTCTCTTCCTCCAGTGTGTGTGGTGGTGGCTGTTTTAACCTGTGAGCCTTGATTAACAATGACCCACAGGTTTGCAGCATCACCAGCCATAGAGTAATCAGTTCAACTCAGGCCAGTTGAGGCTGCTCAAACCAGCCACCAACCACACACACTCCACCCTGGGTTTCAGCACCGTTTATTTCCTGACCCAACTAGCCTTCTTGGTTGCTATACATGTAGCTCAGTACTTCCCAGGTGTTCACACTTGGGCCCTTTATCTTACTTTTTTTTGAAAAAAAACCTACCTTCAAATGTATTCCGATTTTAAACCCCACTGTGCATTTCAGGAGACCTCAAGTTGGGGGGGGGGTGGGGGTCCTGAAACCCAAGGTTGGTTAACCCTGAGTTTGCCACGTACATTTGGTCAGTAAGCCTACTGACTATATTCAATTGTAAGCCACAACATTACCATCCATCCATCCATCTTCTCCCGCTTATCCGTAATCGGGTCGCGAAGGTAGCAGCTTCAGCAGGGGACTCCAAACTTCCCTCTCCCTGGCAACATCGACTAGCTCTGACTGGGGGATCCCGAGGCGTTCCCAGGCCAGTGTGGAGATGTAATCACCCCACCTGTACCTCGGTCTGCCCCGTGGTCTCTTCCCAGTTGGATGTGCCTGGAAAACCTCCCTCGGGAGGCGACCAGGAAGCATCCTTACTAGATGCCCGAACCACCTCAACTGGCTCCTTTCTACGCGAAGGAGCAGCGGCTCTACTCCGAGTCTCTCACGAGTGACTGAGCTTCTCACCCTATCCCTCAGGGAGATACTAGCCACCCTCCTGAGGAAACTCATTTCGGCCGCTTGTATTCGGGATCTCGTCCTTTCGGTCATTACCCATTGCTCATGGCCATAGGTGAGGGTAGGAACGAAGACTGATCGGTAGATCGAGAGCTTTGCCTTCTGGCTCAGCTCTCTTTTGGTTACAACGGTGCGCCAAAGTGCACCCAATACCGCTCCCGCTGCACCTATTCTCCTGTGAATCTCACGCTCCATCCTTCCCTCACTCGAGAACAAGACCCCGAGATACTTGAACTCCTTCACTTAGGATAAGGACTCCCTCCCTACTTGGAGTAGACAATCCACCGGTTTCCTGCTAAGAACCATGGCCTCAGATTTGGAGGTGCTACAACATTACAATGACAGCAAACATTATATACTTAACTAAAGATGGAGTTTAAACATATGGAAATTATTGAATTATATTTCCATAATAGGTGTTCCAGAATACAAGTTCACAATGTCATTCTGCATTTGTAATGTACTAAACAATAATCACCCCCCCCCCCCACCCCCACACACACACCAAAATGGTACATTCCCCGGGAACACCCTTACAAATTCACAATGGTAGTCAGTCCTCACTGTGTTGGGAATAATAACTAAGTACTGCTAACAGAGTTTGTATTACATTCATATAAACTCACAATGTGTCATTATTATATGATGACTGAAGAATTACCATCGAGAAAAGGATGCCTTCCAGTATTACTTGCCCAGTGTTGAAGTAAAACAGCAGCGTGACAGAATGATAAATGTCCATCAACCATAAACACAGACTTTTTGGGTTGCTGAACAGCCGTACAAAACTGAAACTTGGTTACTTGGTTGACATTGTTGAAAACGGTTCAGTTATTTTGTTTTTAATTGTGTTTTTAGGAAATCTAATCTTTAATTCTGGAGAACAGAACGTGCCGCTTACAGATGGTTTGTAGATCAGTTTACCAGTTAGTTACAGATGCTTTGTAGAGTGAGTAAGATGAGTTGTAGATCAGTTTACCAGTTAGTTACAGATCAGTCATGAGATGCATTTTGAGAGGTATAACCAAGATAAATACAATTTTCGAGAAATTAATTTCTAGAAAATACTTATAAATCATTGCTACGTAATGTAAGCGATACATTTTACACGATGGAAGCACTCACATTGTAAACATTTAAATCAGGGGCCGATGTGAATAGTAATGACATCCCTAAACACCACACATGTTGACTTTATTCAAGGAAAAACGGTTCTGCACGCACACACACACAAGACGTACCAAAAGTAGTACCAAAGCGCCTTCTGCTCGTGCCTTCTTCTTCACAGTGTACATAAACACATTTTGTGCAATAAATCCTTCGCTGCAGACTGGAGTGACGGTGGGGCTTGCATCCACCTAAGTATCGGGAACCAATGGCTGACGCCGTTTCCCTTGGATGTCTTTATCAGCCCAGAGAGACACGACACGGTCCCAGCATCCCCCGCCCCCCCCCCCCCCCCCCCCTCCACCCGACCGCTCTGCCTTGTCCTGCCCTACCCTGTGCAGCTATGCACCGTGACAACTGTGGGTTTTTGTGTCTTTCATGTTTTGTCTATTATTTTTGAGAGAGAGAGAGGGAGAGAGGGAGAGAGAGAGAGAGGGAGAGAGGGAGAGAGGGAGAGAGAGAGAGAGGGAGAGAGAGAGAGAGGGAGAGAGAGAGAGAGGGAGAGAGGGAGAGAGGGAGAGAGGGAGAGAGGGAGAGAGGGAGAGAGGGAGAGAGCGAGAGAGAGAGACAGGGAGAGAGACAGGGAGAGAGAGAGAGAAAAACTTAGCGAGAGAGAGAAAGAAACTCTCGCTCGCTCAGACAGACAGAAAGACAGTCAGAATGAGGGAGATAGAGAGACAGAAAGAGAGACAGACAGAGACAGAGAAACACAGAGGGGGAGAGAGAAAGAGTAATACACACACCCACACACAGAAACAGAGATAGAAACAGAGAGAGAGAGAGAGAGAAACAGGCAGAGAGAGAAAAAGAAACAGAGAATGAGAGGCTAAATCATGATTTTGAAAAGAGCATGACAAGGCTGGGGGGGGGGGGGGGTCATCCAGGAAGAGGCTCTGGCGGTGGAGAGGGATTAAAGACAGCAGGCTTTTGGTTTATTTTAATTTTCACGTCATGGAGGGAGGCTCTCCAGGACGTTGTCATTTGAATAGTCTGTTGGTCCCCCAGCAGGAGGGGGCTGCTGTACAATATGGTATGATTTTAGGAAACCCTGGAACATATCATTAAAAAAATTCAATATCAACATGAACTATTGAACTACTAATTACATTTGAAAGCTCATTCTGGCGTTTAGATGTGCTCATGTGCTGGACTCTAAGCTGTGAAGCTGGGGTTTTTTTCAAAGTTATTATTTACATTTACATTTAGGGCATTTGGCAGACACTTTTATCCAAAGCGACTTACAAGGTGTACATTTGTTGAAGTAAACATTTGTTGTTATAATAGTCTGTCTACCATATAACATATTTAACTTGGTTAGATCAATAAAATTGAGAAGAAAAATGTACATTAGGCATAACTCAAATGCTTGGTCCTTTTGTTCAAATTAGTTATGTCACATGTCCAAATAGAGCTTTTATAACCAGGCAAGCTACTGTAGTGGTTTGGTTCTGGGTTCGAACCCCAAAGTCCACAACCTAACCTGGAGTCCTTCATGACTATGGGCTCCTCCCCACTAAGGGACAAACCTGCCCAGTGACTCGGTTTGGATAATAGCGTTGAATAAATGACGTTTTATAAACAGTGCCGTTGTTATTAGCAGTAGCAGAATGATAATGATGTTTAAAGTAATTCATTGTGTGAGAGACAATTAACAATGGCGCGTGTCAACGGGTTAATGCAATTGAAGAAATTCAGAGTGAAAGAGAAGGCTAACCAAAAGCTAATCAGGGTGATATTAAAAATAAATTCCAAATCATCCAGCGTGGACGACATCTTCTCACCAGGACGACGACGACTGTTTTCAGTTAGCACAGGAACAAAACTTTGGCCAAGATTACCGACAGTTCTCTGGGAAATCCAATCGGCAGGTTAATTAAAGGTGAGGGTCATTAAGGCTGACTGCTCAGCCTTTCCAACGGCTCCACTGAATCTCCATTGTTTTCCTCTTCCTCCCCTTGTCTCCGAGTGGACTTGTTTAATCAATGTGACGTCGCTAACAAACCCACAACATCGGGAATTAACATTCAATACAGATAAGTGGAGCTAACACGGCCCAATGTGGCTGTCGAAACTCTGGAATCCACACGGATTTTTGGGGGGTTGTGTTGATTTCTTCTGGGTTTGTTGCTGTTGTTGATGTTGCTGTTGTTGTTGTGTTTTAGTTTGTAGGGAAGGAAACCTTCACTTCGAAACTGTTTCATCCTCCACCAGACCTTGTTTCTTGGTCTCATAGGCAGGCGATCGATGTTGGACCAGCTAGAAACAGACAGAGTTTTCCCAGAAAAACAATCCAGCCAAAGATAATAAAAATTTCATTTATTTAGCTCGTACTCAGTAGTATGGCTTCAGTGATCGGTCAATATTGCCATGAATCATGAGTTATCCCATATCTGGTCATTTTATATAATTATATATATAGTGAAAACCTCTCACAGCATGTTTTCCTTATTTTATGAATTTTATGGATAAATTATGATGCTGAACATAATTTATCAGATTTTTTTAATAAATAAATTCACAGTACGTTATACAGTCTAGTTTAATTATTTTTCCTTTTTGTGAGCTTAATTGTAACTTATTGGTCCCCTGGCTTTCCCCTCACTAACGAGTCTCTGAATACTTTTCCCGTCTGCAGAATCTTCTGCATCGGTTGTTCCGACGCTGAACCCTTTGGCAAAGTGATAGAAATGAGCTTTGGGACAAACCTCGCTGCCATCTCATTTTCCATCAGTTTTCTGCTGATGATCACTTCAGCCCTTGTTGTTAATTAAACACCTTCACTCTGGGTATGGGATATTTGTGGGCTAAAAGTTTGTTGAAGCAAACATTAATCCCAGGCCGTATCAGCGATGGTCTAATTAATTTTGGGGAATGGGGCGGGGTCAAGGTGAATCAAAACCAAATAACTAAATCCTTGTATCAACATTTGACTGCCTTTCTTAATGCATTGTTTTCATGTTTGGAATGTTTTAATTTTTTCTTATGTTTCTTTGATTAATGTGTCAATGTTCCTCCAAAGCAAGCAAATCTGGTGATCAAAAATGAATGGAATTACAGTAGAGCATCTGGTTGAAGCAGCCTCACCTGGCCCCAGTCAGACTGATTAGAGGCTGGTTGAAGCAGCCTCACCTGGCCCCAGTCAGACTGATTAGAGGCTGGTTGAAGCAGCCTCACCTGGCCCCAGTCAGACTGATTAGAGGCTGGTTGAAGCAGCCTCACCTGGCCCCAGTCAGACTGATTAGAGGCTGGTTGAAGCAGCCTCACCTGGCCCCAGTCAGACTGATTAGAGGCTGGTTGAAGCAGCCTCACCTGGCCCCAGTCAGACTGATTAGAGGCTGGTTGAAGCAGCCTCACTGTGTTATTGATTGATTATCATTTTGGGCTGTGTAAGTATTTTCTCCCAGTTTTAATGTGACGTTAGTGTGTTGTCACCCTTTTGGCGTGAACGTTGCATGTTGCCCTCATATTATTGTGGAGTCAGCATGTTGACCCTGTGTAGCGTAGAGTTAGCACTGTCCTGCGTTGGCCCATACTAAGCATGTTGACCCTGTGTTATTGTGGAGTTAGCATATTGAGCTGTGACGGTGTGACTTTAGCATTAGCCTAAATGGCCTCCTCATCTAAATTTTAATCAGAAGGATTTGAATCCTCTTTATTGGTCACATACATGCACACACACAGTGAAATTAGTTGATCTGAATTTAACCTTCCTAGTATTAGAAGCAGTGGGGCAGCTATTGTATATACAGGGCCCGGGTGTGTGTGTGTGTGTGTGTGTGTGTGTGTGTGTGTGTGTGTGTGTGTGTGTGTGTGTGTGTGTGTGTGTGTGTGTGTGTGTGTGTGTGTGTGTGTGTGTGTGTGTGTGTGGTGTGTGTGTGTGTGTGTGTGTGTGTGTGTGTGTGTGTGTGTGTGTGTGTGTGTGTGTGTGTGTGTGTGTGTGTGTGTGTGTGTGTGTGTGTGTGTGTGTGTGTGTGTGTGTGTGTGTGTGGTCCTGGTGTCAAACTGACTTTACAGTGAAATAAAAATGGATTCTCTACATGTTCGTTCATTCTTACCGTTTTTTCCCGTCTAATCCAAGAGACTGTAAGACAGGTGCTGTCTTAGTATTTGTAATAACGTTGCTTGTTTAATCAGTGCATTGATGCACATTATGGCTTTTTATTACGCTTCTGTTCATTCAATGTATTCACACACAACCACACTTAAAAAATAAGCTATTCTGTTGAATTACCACGGGTAATGTTACACTCAAGTTTTTCAGAAGATTGGAGAATATGTTTCAGTATAGTTATAATCTCAGTCTTATCCACCTTTCTTAATGTGGTAAACTGTGAACAAACTGTTCACCTAAATCACCACGGACCACAGCTGAAAAAATGTAATGCGAAATCTCATTCTTTACTCCAGAGTTGTTGGCTTCTTTGGGCGTTATATATCTAGCCAAATCAAGCCTGTACTGCACTGTGCTGCTGCACTACTGCCACAAAATTCAACATATTTCATATTCAACATATTTCGTCAGTTACTTTTTTGTACTTTTCATTGTTATTTTTATTGTGTACAGTATAGTATTATTAGTAAGTTTATATATAAGTATAACTATAAGTAATAAGTATATACTGTTAAATTGTGGGAAATTCATACTGCGGGAGGGAGTGGGGATTCCATTGTACTTGTTGCATATGGCAAATAAAAACATCTTGAGTCTTGAATCTTGAATCTTGACTTTATATCGGATGCAGATTTACTCAATTATATTGGTAATTGACCAAAAAAATGAGCAGTTGAAATGCGATGATTGGATTTAACGTGACGTGACCAAAATCCCATTAGCTAAAATGCTAATGCATCGGGTTAGGGTGTTACCAAGCATATTGATTCAACTGTCACATCAGATTCAGTTTACACTTTGAATATGTAAATGTGTGACTCTTTGGCATGTGTTCATCTAAAGAAAATCACTAAAATCACTAACTTTTTGGATAAAAGTGTGTGCTGATGGACTTTTTGTATAACATTTGTCAAGTAAACAGTTTGTTCATCAAGGGCCTAATTCACCTTTACAACCAAGATGGCTGCCGGAATGTGAAAAAATACAATACATAGATTGGGAAATTCTTTAGCAGATTGTGTGTGTGTTTCCAACAGGGAGATGAACATGCCCCCGGGTGGTCTGGTGGCATAGCTCAGTACGGCCTTTTGTGACCTCGTGGGGAGGAGTTTGTGAAAGGCTGTGGAGTCTCACCAGCCTTATTTCATCATCACACATGCTGGAATAGTTTGAACTGGAGGGAGGAGGAAAGAGGGAGCGAGGAGGGAGCGAAGGAGAGAGGGGGGAGGGAGAGAGGGAGGGAGGAAGGAGGTAGGGAGGGAAAGAGGAGGGAGAGTGGGAGAGAGGAGGGAGAGTGGGAGGGAGCAGCATCTTTTGAAGTGGGGGGACTGACTAACTGACACTTTTTATCCCTTACAAGTGAAATCATGATTTGAAACATGAATGCATCATATACCATGGGACCCACAATCATACGGACACCTCACACACAGACACACAGACCCAGACACACACCCTTTCATTCTCTCTCACTCTCTCTCGCTGTCTCTATACTTATTTAGTACAACAGTAACTTCCAGTGTAACTTTGTAGCAAAGGTTAGACTGTGAAAATAGCCACTCAGCCTTCTCTAATCACTGGCTGTGCGACAAAGAGAGAGGGAGGGGGGCCTCAGAGAGATGGAGAGACGGACGTAAGTAAGAGAGAGGGAGAGAGAGCGAGAGCGAGAGCGAGAGCGAGAGCGAGAGAGAGAGAGAGAGAGAGAGAGAGAGAGAGAGAGAGAGAGAATTACAGCATCCTGCCATGCCTCTCCTTTAAGGTTCTGAGGTTTAAAGTGCTAACAACATGCAAATGTATGGTTGCGAGGCAGACTGCCCACCCCTAAATGTATTCAGTATTTGCAGTAGAGAGGAAATCTGTGTTGGAAGGTGTGTGTGTGTGTGTGTGTGTGTGTGTGTGTGTGTGTGTGTGTGTGTGTGTGTGTGTGTGTGTGTGTGTGTGTGTGTGTGTGTTGTTTATTTTGAGGAAGTCGGGGTCGTTTTAGGTGTGTAGTGTAGTGCTTCCCAGCTTGTGCAGATAAACAAACTAGATCTGTGTGAACTGTTTGGATGCTGAGTGGAAATGCTTCAGACGTCAAACGCTCGTGTGCTGTACGCACAAGCCACAGAGAGGACATTACGTAGCCCATCATCAATTATGTTTCATTCAGCATTCGGTTTTCTGCTCTAATGTTTGCTTTATAAAATTTGTCAAATGTTTCTCTTACAGATAATACAGTATTTGCATATCCAGATAAGGTACAGAATCTGTCATTTTTTTTAATTTTTACTTTTGGCTCCCAAGGGAACCTGAGAGCTCTAAATGAAACCTTGTAGTCAGGGAAATATATACATATATATATATACACGTATATATTACATAAGTACAATGAAATGCTTACTCCCCATTCCCTCCCGCAGTATGAATTTCCTACAATCTAACACTATATATTATAATATGTATTATACGTATACTATACAACACTATAATATCACATAACACATAACAATAAAAAAGAACAATAAGGTGATGGATGATATATACATATGTTGAATTGTGCAAAAAACATTTAAATGCATTTTAAAGTGCTTACATTCAGTGCAAAGCTGTTGTCCTTGCACCATCACGTCAGCCGGACTACCTCATCTCCGTACTCGTGTTTCACGTCATCACCAATGTCTTCACCGACTATTGTGTTTCCTGTCTTCGTATCTCTGCTCATACAGCGCTGAAGGCGGCTTATGTTAACACTGTATTTGCTTAGCGACCTCGCTGGGTTAATGAGGCTATCCCTCAGAAGGGAGAGCTTCAGGTGAGGACCCCCGTTATCTCGCTGTCTGTGACTTCCACAAGGGAGTGTTGTCTTCCAGACACCAAGATCACCCTTTAAAAGCTTCAAATGATCTCTCTCTTTCCCTCAAGGTGTCTGTTCAACACCTCAAATCTGCATATTACTCATTGAACCTCATTATGTGGCCTTTCTGTTTCTGTTTTCTGTTCTGTACCTTGTTTTCTCCATTCTATTCAATTTGTTTCCTGTGAGGAATTTCAAAAGTAGCTACCTATCTGGATGTTTTCTTTACCTTATTCACCTAGCAGCTCATCTTTGGTGATTGGTTCTGAATATATTTGCGATATTACGAAACTGCCCGTAATGAGACAACTGCTTGCAAAAGATACCGTTGTGAAACTGGAGCGTTCACATCACTGCAATAAGCAGTGACGCGAAGCCGTCGGTGGCAACCGCAGCGAGTGCCTGTGCTGACATTGTGCCAGGAGTTGTAAACAGGCGATGCACCGGCTCATCCCAAAACAAAGGGAATTACAAGGATTGTATTTCACCTGGAGAGAGACTAAATAAATGATAATGCTACGCTTCTTGGCAACTGGTGAGAAACTAAATATCAATGCAGTGGCTTTTCCACTTGTTATGTTACAATAAAAATAAAAAGTGTCCATCCATGTTGAATCCCGGAACACTAACATTTATTGTTTTTATAATTTATAATAATTTAATATTATTAATGATCTTTATTTAACATTACAGTATCTTTGCAGATCTTTGTAAATTACGTGGTCAATCCGCCATTAAATTAGGGGGGTAGATACCCAGATGTAGAGAAGTCTCTTGGGATGCCGTGCAATGGCTTCAGACTCTCTGCAAACAAAACCACTTCACACTGCTGCAACTTTCTCTGCAACGTTCTAAAACCGATTTGTCTTTGTTGCCAATCTTTGATCTGAACTGGGCCTTATGAGACAAGCTCTATCACTTAAAAAATAGTTTAGATGTGACACACATCCAAGTTCACTTCAGGAGAATAGACCTGTGTGCCTTACAATATGGCGGGAATACCATTCACCAATTCTCTAAATGGATGCAGTTTGTCTTTGAGAACAAAGATGGAGTTTATCTCTATCTAGTCCATTGATAAGTAAACTAAAGAAAATTGAAGTGGTAACAATACTTTGTGAAGTACTTTGTGTACATTTTTGTGAAGTATTGTATTTTCACGAGTGTTTACCTCTTAACAAGCAGACTGGCTCAAGCCCTGAAACTAGGAGAAGAGTTAAGGCATTGTGCTCAAACTAGGTCAAACTAAAGAAGTTACCATCCAAAAGCCATCTTAATGGAATCACTGGCTAAGCGGCTCCATTCAACTGGCCACTGGAATTGAGAAAGGCCCAGTGTAGTTAAAAGCTTCTTGGATTACAATGTAAGCTCTTTTACTTTGGTTCTAAAATAGCTCTGTCTCTAATCCAATAGAGCTACACATGTTGTTTTTTTGTGGACACTTGTATGACCATGTTTGCAGGAAACGTACACAACTAACCACCAAAAGTCATTTACCACCATGGGTTGCTGTGTTTGTTTTGAACATCAGTGTGTTTAACGAGCGCTGTCATGGCTCTTGTCGTGAGGACATTGTGGTCCCGCTTGTGGTGCACCAGAGGTTTTTTTTCCTGCCCTTTTTTTTGTAGCCAAAAATAGATGGCACTACCTTCTCTCGTCTAAAAACAGTCGACTCTTTAATTACTTTAATTATTTACCAACTAAGTAATTATTAATGATGACCTTTCAGTCATTGTCACAAAAAAAGAAAAAAATAAAAAAAAATTGTAGTTAATAAATTGTTTGGTTAGAAACCAGGTGAAAGCTTTGAGCTTTGTTCGTCTCAACGGAACTGACGTTCTCCCCTGTGTGTGCAACATGCGTGGTCCCCGGCCCCAGATGTTGTCCTGTCACCCTAATTGCGTGTAAATTAACAACAGCACTTCATCAACTACAGATAAATTCCACAGAGCAGCTATTAGTGTCGACTGTTTCCCTGCTGTTGACATACGTACGTACGATGAGGAGGAGCCACAATGTGCTAAGAATGTGCTCTTGCTCTGTTAGGGAAAGCTGACATCTTTGCTATTGGTGACCTCAGGTCACATACTGTATGTTGCGCATGGATGCTCTTGTCTGTCGCAGACGGCGATTCTATAGCTTGTATCAGATGGCACGCTGTAGTTAAATGTTCTCTGTTTTTTTGGGGGGGGCCATCTTGCAATTTTACGCAGCTGTTGTTTGTGAATTTTCCTGAGTTATGTGTGTCATTGGATTTGATGACTTCTCAATGATTCAAATAATGCCTGATGACTAATTCTCATGACACACACACATGCAATACAATATATATTGTATATATATATATATATATACAAAAAACACATATATATATATATATAAGTATGTATATGTATTATGTATTATGAACCCCTTTAAACAAGAGTAAAATTGATTATAATAATGATTGTGATACGGTGATACGGCTGCTGGCTCAGAGGATGCAGGTGTGGGGGGGCTCTTGATTTTGTTAACTAACTGAATACCAAATAGCCCCCCTGTAAACTGAGCCAGGAGCCCAACGTGGCGAGCAGAGATGTTAGGACCCAACGAGACCGGCGAGCCAAATGTGCCAGAGAACCCAGAAGAAGAGACACAACACCCAAAACAACGGATAATGGCTTTACTGAAAGATCCAATAAACCCAAAAACAACAGGGTAGGATTGGATAGGTTACGAGGTACACGGGGAGATGGTCCAGAGGGTGGAACACGGAGAGGGTCCTTGGGGTAGGGGGGGGTTGGACGCCATAAGGTTCGCAGTGAACTCGCCCCCGACGTCGGTCTTCGGCAGTAGGTCCTCAAGGATCTCGCCCCCAACGTCGGTCTTCGGCAGTAGGTTCCCAATGGTCAAGCCCCGACGTCGGTCTTCGACAGCCTTAAGTAGGGCAGATCCCAGGTGTTCATTAGCCTGAGCCGGCCCGATTACGATGGGCAACACCTGGGATCGATTAGAGCGTGGGGGCACAACAAGAGATCTGACATTAAAGTCATTAACCTTCTTGAATGCCATCATTTTCATGTTGTTTCTTTGCGCTTCTTTTTTAAAGTTTATTACAAGTGATAACATTCACTTTCTGTGAACTCTGTCACAAAAGAGGTGGTCGTGTGTGTTCTGCCAAAGATGTGGAGCCTTAGTTACTTTTATTTTACACCCATTGATTTCAGCTGCAGTCACTCACCGATGTTCCTTGAATCGTAGGCCTGCGTCTTCTCAGTGTAGTTTCTTCTCATCCTTCAGTGGAGCTGGATGGAGCTTGTTTGAATGCTTCCGTTGAGGTTGGTTTTCTATGAGGGGCAGACAGGAACTCACTGGTCTCTGGGTTTCATTCAGACCTTCCTCAGGGCGAAAGGGTAGAGGTATATTGGAGCAATGCACTTGAGTCTTCTGTGTGTGTGTGTGTGTGTGTGTGTGTGTGTGTGTGTGTGTGTGTGGTGTGTGTGTGTGTGTGTGTGTGTGTGTGTGTGTCCGTGTGTGTGTGAAAGGGTAGTGTGTGTGTGTGTTGTGTCTGTGAAGGTGTGTGTGTGTGTGTGTGTGTGTGTGTGTGTGTGTGTGTGTGTGTTCATGGGTGAGAATGGATGAGTGAGTGTGTGTTTGTGTGTGTTAATGGATGTGTGTGAATGGGTAAGTGTGTGTATGTGTTTGTGTCTGTGAAAGGAGTGTGTGTGTGTGTGTGTGTGTGTGTGTGTGTGTGTGTGTGTGTGTGTGTGTGTGTGTGTGTGTGTGTTCATGGGTGAGAATGGATGAGTGAGTGTGTGTTTGTGTGTGTTAATGGATGTGTGTGTGTGTGTGTGTGTGTGTGAATGGATGACTGAGTGTGTGTGTGTGTGTGTGTGTGTGTGTGTGTGTGTGTGTGTGTGTGTGTGTGTGTGTGTGTGTGTGTGTGTGTGTGTGTGTGTGTGTGTGGTGTGTGTGTGTGTGTGTGTGTGTGTGTGTGTGTGTGTGTGTGTGTGTGTGTGTGTGTGTGTGTGGTGTGTGTGTGTGTGTGTGTGTGTGTGTGTGTGTGTGTGTGTGTGTGAGTGAATGAGTGAGTGTGGCTGTGTGTACGTGAACCGGCTGTGTGGGTGAATGTGCGGCAGAATGTAGTGCATCGCCATGGTAACATCCACTCAAAGAACCACTCAAAGCCAAGAAACAACACCGGGGAGTTGTCCTCGAACACCGGGGAGTTGCCTCTGAATAATATTTGGCAACCCTCTCTAAACCTCAATCACACCTTATTTGAACATCGATCTGAGGGTCACTGCGGAAGTTAATCCTCAGTACTAAAGTGAAACAATACTGTACTAAAATACTACAAAAGCACACAGAGCAAGCTGAACAACATATGCTCTTCCTTGAATCCGGGTGGCCGGTAGTTGTGGGGGGGGGGGGGGGGGGTATAGACGCAGGATACGTGGCCCAGGGATCGATGCCACCAGTTGGGCTGGGGAGTACCCGGTAACTTGACCTCCACGGCTCCCCAGGTAGTCCCCACTCCCCTGCCACCTCCCACACCATGGCGAGATAAGATCTGCATGTAAAAATGATTAAAAAAAATAGCTGGCATCCAAACGGCGGGTAATTCCCCGACTTTAAATGCCGCTAAACGCTAATGGTCGGCGGGAACATAAATGAGCAAAAATATGTCAAATTCCCCCCTGGAGACATCGTAAACAAACACACAAACCTCCCGTGTGTGAGGTCCTCTCGTGCCACTACCGGGAGGGAATGGGGGGAGCTTTCAGAAACTCTGAACGAACCCAAGTGCACGCTACTGTGACCGGTGTGTTTCTCGAGGAAGGAGACGGCGGACAACTTCTTCCTCTTACGGTCCTTGACCATTTATTAAAATACCTGTAACATAAACAAGATAAACATAACAGCGAACAACTTTCATCCCCGCAGCTTCAGCTAAATGAAACCCACACCAACACAAAGACACTTACCACATATTAACAGACCATAGAAGATACATGGATCAATTAAGAATTATGGGGCTAGACTAAATAACAGGAGGTGGGGGGGAACACAGGTATGAAAACACACCGGCACCTCCCTTTCCCTCTCTCTCTCTCTCTCTCTCTCTCTCTCTCTCTCTCTCTCTCTCTCTCTCACACTCTCCGCTTGGGTCTCCTGAGAGGCTGTTATCCCCGACTTGGAATTGATACAGTAGGGTTTATTGGTTAGTTGCTTTATCACTTGCCATTAGCCCCGGTGTCCGGCGTTACTGCAGTGTTGCCTGGCGGTCAATACGGTCCAGAGCTGTGGGGACTGGACCGGCCAAGAAGCCCCTCTAATCCTTTACCAAAAATCTGCATGGCCGGAGTTAGCCACTAGCTTAGCTCCGGACGCTACCGATATAGGTTAACAACAGAGGTCCGCATTTTCCCAGACATAAAAAAAATGTGTCTGGACAGGATTTCTAAATCGCACCAAAATGTCCAGGATTTCGGCTTTTGCTTCCTACTGTCACATTACTTTACATTTATTTGACATTTCTCCTTATGTCCCGCTTTCTTGCATGCCACCATTGGTCGGTGTAGGCGGCGGCCATAACATATGAGATTGCGTGGCTAAGAAGTGACTCACAGTCAGTCAATAGAATACGACGGTTGCTTTTCAAAATATCTTTATTCCTTTTTCACCTCTGGGTCCAAAAAAGCTCTCTCTCTCTCTCTCTCTCTCTCTCTCTCTCTCTCTCTCTCTCTCTTAATATATCTTGTTCATAACCACATGCTCCTGCTTTGGTGCCAACTGTTTTCTGAAACCACATCCGGGCACAAACCAAATCTTGCCTTTGGTCCACAAACTAAATGTGTCACACACACACACACACACACACACACACACACACACACACACACACACACACACACACACACACCATTCCTTGGCATGTTCAGCTAAATACCCTCCATTAATACTACAGGAATGCCAACACGGTCCTAATATAGATGAGAGAAGGTGCTTAAGTGCTGAAGTCTCACTCTCTGGCTTCAGCCAAACATATCATAGACTCTCTTGTATTAATCACAAACACTGCCATCTGTCACTGGCAGATGCCATTTTATCTTGGGCGCCATGAGGATGTATAAAACTAAGAGAGAGAGAGAGAGAGAGAGAGAGAGAGAGAGAGAGAGAGAGAGAGAGAGAGAGAGAGAGAGAGAGAGAGAGAGAGAGAGAGAGAGAGAGAGAGAGAGAGAGAGAGAGAGAGAGAGAGAGAGAGAGAGAGAGCTTCCTTCCTTCTTAGTGTGAAAAACGGCCCGGAAATCCATGGCGTCAAAGTCACACTTCAGACAGAGAGGGTGAGGAAGGAACCAATCAGAGTTCAGCAGAATCCAATCATGACACATTCATGATTGGATGAATAAATGATTATGGGCCGTCATGGTAACCATGGTAGTCTGGTGTGCGTCCGGTGACGATGGTAACAATTGCCACTTGTGTGCACTTGTGTAAAGTCGTTTACTATCGGACTGGACTCAGTCAATACCTTCAAACCTCATGGCTGGTTCATAGATTATTCACGGCACTTTATACATTACCACTAGTCTTATAACTGTCACTGGTGTTCCCGGTGTTACAAGGCTAAGTTAACAGGGGTTAGATGTGTGTTCTATGGTTAGTCTATGGTTAGATCCATTGACTGTATGGGTTCTATGTTTAACAGGGGTTAGATGTTCTATGGGTTAGTCTATGGTTAGATCCATTGACTGTATGGGTTCTATGTTTAACAGGGGTTAGACGTTCTATGGGTCTTTTGTGGCAGTTGCCCTGATTGCATGGATGTGTCGTATGTACTCAATAAATAGACAAGCACAGTTACAAAGACAATATTTACCATTTTATCAGGATATACAGTATGCCACTATTTTAATTTGTTTATTGAAATGTGGGTAGGGCTGGCTCCAAACATTCAAATAACCAAATGATTTGTTGTTAGTTTGGTATTTGGATATAAGAAGACTAATCCAATACTTTGGTAGCACTGTCTTGTGAGTTTAAACTAACTGGTTCTGAAAATGATATGTATTACATGTTCCAGGGTTCTCCCCAGGATTTAGTTTTCCATGGTGGTACGCAGGGCTGGACTGGGACAACCATTTGGCTAATTGTCCCTGGTGCTTTTGGCCCAGACAGACCACCACCACCCACCAGTACACCATCCATCCTTGTGGTCCTTAAATATGCGTACCTAGTGTAGTATTCCCCCAAACCACTTCAATGCCGAGTAGTAAAGTGCCTGTGGACAATCATACCAGTTCAAGTGTACTCACTCACTAACTGACTCATTTAAAAAATATCATGATGATATGAAATGTGCCTATAGGTCAATCACAGCAACGCGGGCTCAGCAAACACGATGCTGAGTGAATATAAAGATAGCTAGTTAACACTATAACACAAGATACAATATTTTTATTGGCCATTTGTAACAAGTACATAGGAACGCTTCCTCCCATTCCCTCCTGCAGTATACATCTCCAAAACACCATCAAAATAAAAATTTGGTATACAATAAAACAAAAACACAGCAGCAAAGTGACTTAAATGATATGTTCATGTTTTTTTGTTTTTTTTACAAAAATCTTTCAAAAGCAGCATCGTCATAGTCAGCAGCATACTCATTTGTGACCGGATTAGGGAACTATGCCAGCTACAAAAACAAATACATACCATTTGCATAAATTATAGCAATTGTGTCAAGGGAGAGATCACCTTAAGCTATTAAAAAAAAGGTAAACAGAGAAATGTGTAGCCAAATAATCACAAACTCACTAGGGACATTGTATATTGGAAGAAGCACTGTCAAGGCGTAGACTGGGACAGGCAGCAGATCGGGAACCAGGCAGGGCAGACGAACCAGGCAGGAACAGGCGGAAGCGTAATCGGGGACAGGCAGAGAATCGGGAACAGGAATCAGATCTGGTAAACGCTGAAACGTCTTCATACTCAGGAACAATCTGGCACCGTGCGAGTGTGCGGGGTAGGCTTAAATAGTAACGTTAATAATGATGCGCTGCAGCTGCGGGTGAGAATTAACAAGGGGGGCGAGGCTACCCGGTGGTGCGTAGTGGGAGCGAGGAGACTGGAATGCGGAATGATATAAGGGGGCGTGGCTATGTCACGGTTTAGGTGACCCCCAAACTCCACCCAACACAGGATTTCAATTCTCCAGCACACACATCACACAAGAGACCGGGATATTAATAAAATAAGGGTTGCTTTATTAATCTAAAATTTCATAAAAAACAGGTAGTAAGACCCCTATAGACCCACCCTCAGCGCCACTCTTACTCCGCCCCCTACTGCACGTGGGCAGTGTAGAGCCTCCTTAGGTGAATGTTACCCTTTAGTACTCTCCCACTGCAACCCAGAATTTGGGCACACGCTACAACCCAAAACAATGGGCACACGGTACAACCCAGAAATGGGCACACTGTACAACCCAAAAGGGCACACCACTGCAACCCAGACTGGGCACACGCTACAACCCGAAACATCGGCACACCGGTGACCCTCCCACTAGGACCCACCCTTGGCGCTGCCCTACACTGCCACCCCTCTAAAAGAACCCTCGAGCAACTGTAAATGGGGTATTGGGGGAAGGAGGGACATACGGGACAAAACATCAATTGGAGTGGGGATGGGTTCTCGCTCCCTGCACTGCCGAGAACTCAGTCCCCACAAAAATAAAAATAAAGAGTCTGTGGTCTGGGCGGGACGTGGTTGGTGGCTCCGCCCCCGACGTACACAACGCCGCCGCTTGTCCCGCCAGGAACACGGCCAAAATCGCCTCTCTCTCCGAGCGCTCCACCGATGGCTCCGCCTCCGGTGGCAATGGGCACAGCGCGGACACTCGCTCCACACTCCGCACTGTCAGACAACACGTCCGGAGAAACAACCGTGCAGGTAAAGCCTCTCCCTCTCCGTTCGCTCCGCTGTCACCGCCTCCGCGTCCCGATCGCCGAAAGACACCGCTCTCTCCCGCGTAGGAGCCCCTCCCTCTGTTCGCTCCGCTGTCACCGCTTCCGCGTCCCGATCTCAAACACTCTCTCCCGCGTAGGCTATGACAGAAGGCAAAAAGCACACACAGGCAGGACACCGTGGGAGCCCTCCTTACTCCCTTTCCTTTCTTCCTTCCTTTAGGATCCAATGACCCCGTTTGGCTTGCGCTCCACACGCACCCCAATGACCGACCCGACACACAAGAACAACTGGGCTCTTAAAGGGGAATTCAGCCTATCCTATTCTAGGCTGCTAATTAAATAACTTCAGATTCAGATTACTTTATTTATCCCAAGGGAAATTAAGGTGCAACAGTTGACACAGGGGGAATAAATGCACACACAAATATACTAATACCTAAAGCTAAAAACTAAATAACAACAAACTAACTAAACAAAACTAGTATAAACAAAATATAACTAAATGAAATCTAAATGTATTGATAGATGAATTGCACAATTTACAGTATTATTACTGTAATACGTAGGTATAAACAATACACAACAATACATATGAACTCAGATGAATACTGAAAAAGTGACATATGAAAAGTGAAAAGTGAAATTGAATTTACAGTGCAAAATTACAGTTAAAGGAATTTATAGTGCGTTGACCAAAAAATAATAATAACAGTGCGTTGGCCTCAGGTCACTGAATCTCCACTGTCCCTCTCACGACCCGAGGTAGATGAATTATAGAGACTGATGGCCACAGGAAGAAAGGACTTCCTGTGGTGTTCTGTGGTGCATCTGGGTGGAATGAGTCTATTGCTGAAGGTGCTTCTGTATGAGGTCAGCACCTGATGGAGAGGGTGAGAGTTGTTGTCAAGGATACTTCGCAGCTTGCGCAGCATCCTCCTCTCAGACACCACCAACAAGGAGTCCAGCTGGACCCCCAGGACAGCGCCAGCCTTCCTGACGATCCTGCTGATCTTGTTGGCGTCTGCTGACCTCAACCTGCTTCCCCAGCACACGACACCGGAGAAGATGGCACTGGCTACCACAGACTGGTAGACCATCTTCAGCATTGTGTTACAAACGTTGAAGGACCGGAGCCTCCGCAAGAAGTAGAGATGGCTCTGGCCCTTCTTGTAAACAGCCTCAGAGTTCTTGGCCCAGACCAGTTTGTTGTCCAGGTGAACTCCCAGGTATTTATATTCCTGAACAACTTCTGTGGACACACCCTTGATGGAAATGGGTGTGGGGGTAGATTTCCTCCTGCGGAAGTCCACCACCATCTCCTTCGTCTTGTCTGTGTTGAGCTGCATGTGGTTCAGCTCACACCACTCAACGAAGGAGTCCACGACGCCCCTGTACTCCTCATCGTTTCCCTCGCTGACACAACCAACAACTGCAGAGTCGTCCGAGAACTTCTGCAGATGGCAGGACTCTGAGTTGTACTGGAAGTCTGAGGTGTAAAGGGTGAACAGGAATGGGGAAAGAACCGTTCCCTGTGGAGCACCAGTGCTGCTGACCACAGTGTCAGACACACATTCCTGCAGTCTGACAAACTGTGGACGACCCGTCAAATAGTCTGTAATTCAGGAAACCAGGGAAGAGTCCACCTTCATCGCTGTCAGCTTAATCCCCAGCAGGGCAGGCCGGATGGTGTTGAACGCACTGGAGAAGTCAAAAAACATGATTCTCACAGTGCTCCCGGGTCTGTCCAAAGTGGGCGTAGGCACGATGAAGCAGGAAGATGATGGCGTCCTCCACTCCCAGTTTCGGCTGGTAGGCAAACTGAAGAGGGTCCAGCGTTGATCTGACCAGGGGCCGAAGAAGCGACAGGACCAGCCTCTCAAAGGACTTCGACACGTGGGACGTCAGCGCCACCAGTCTGTAGTCGTTAGAGGAGCTGGGACGTGCCTTCTTCGGAACCGGCACCAGACAAGATGTCTTCCACAGCACAGGGACCCTCTCCAGTCTCATGCTCAGGTTGAAGATGTACTGCAGGACTCCACTCAGCTGGGCAGCACATGTTTTGAGGACCCTCGGGCTGACACTGTCAGGACCAGCAGCCTTGCCTGGATGGAGCCTGCACAGCACTTTCCTCACCTGCTCAGCTGTGAAGGTCTGTGGGCCTTGTGCGGGGGCAGGAAGAGTCTCTGATGTGTTGATGGGGGAGGGGTGCGGTGGTGGTGGTGGGGGAGAGAGAACATGTATGTTGTCGCTGGAGAGGGACAGTGGGGGAGGGGGGACAACAGGGCTGGGGGCTGGGGGCTGGAGGGGAATGGTTGTAGAGGAGCTGGGGGAGGGGGAGGGGGGGTAGACCGGAGCCCACTCATTGAATCTATTGGGGTCCTGACCGTTGGCCCGGTCAGGACCCCCCCCCTATTGTCTGGCTACCAGGTTGTTTGTAGCCAGTGATGCTCCTCATGCCACTCCACACATCCTTCAGGTTGTTCTGCTGAAGTTTGTGCTCCAGCTTCCTCCTATAGTTGTCTTTGCCCTGCTGGATCCTCTCCTTCAGCTCCCTCTGAACCCGCCTCATCTGCTCCCTATCCCCGTCTCTGAAGGCTCTCTTCTTCTCATTGAGCAGGACCTTGATGTTGACCCAGCTGTTCCAGCTGTGGTGGCTCCAGTCAATCATGGTCCCATCCCACCCCGTGACAGCTACTTGTGGGAGTGCTGTGGAAGCGAGGAGGCAGGAGTGCAAACTGTGACAGAACCCCCCCCCCCCCCCCCCATTTGGGTCTGACGTCCCCAAAACAACCACAAAACAAACGTCCAATGCAACGTCCAACACAATGTCTATCTCCTCCGCCACTTTCTGGAGAGTCCCGCCCTCCTCCGAGGATGACCCCTCCCTGTCCCCATAGGATTCTGACGAAAGGGGAGGATTCGGACGAAAGGGGAGTCTCCCACGGCGACGGGAACGAAGCAGGCGGCGAACCGTGCACACCGGGCCGCCATCAATGAACCAGCTGCGGGTGAGAATTAACAAAGGGGCGTGGCTATCCGGTAGTGCGTAGTGGGAGCGAGGAGACTGGAATGTGGAATGATGTAAGGGGGCGTGTCTATTTGGGCGAGTGCTGTGGAAATGAGGAGACCGGAATGCGGAATACGATAAGGGGGCATGGCTATCCGGGCGAGTCACAGTGCAAACTGTGACAAGACCACACCTTCTGACTGAGGAGAGCGAGAGACCACACCTACTAACTAAGAAAAGGAGACCACACCTACTGACTGAGGAGAGAGAGTGAGAAGACAACAACGACTTCACTGTACTACTGTAACCCTGTACACTGTACACTGAACACTGTATCCCTCCCATCATCAGCATATTAGGGGTTCATTAATAGTTTTCATCTTGTTGCATTGGCCCACATGGTTTATTTGTATGCCAAGTGGGCCATCATATCTTTCCCTTAATTCATATTGAGGGTCCTATATTTAAATTGCTCTTCACAAAGCTGAAATAACATGTGCACATATTTGAACGACTCCCATGTGCATTTATAGGATGTAAGTGGCTGAGTCATCCCATAGCTAAAGTAACCCCTGCTTTCATGAATCCTTACAAATACCACCTTTGAAAAATTATAAGTAGGCTAAAGCTGTTTTTCTTTTTCTTTTTCTTCATTTTTTTTACAAAAAGCAAACACTGCCAGTCTGGGAGTTTGCTGCATAAAGTGGCTCTCCTAACATTCTATTTTCTATATATTTTCGATTTTCGATTTCGATTTCATTCTATTTCTGCATAGCCCTAACTCTGAATCGCTCACCCGCTATGCAACACACAACATGAAAATACTAACAAAAAGTGTGTTTGGGTTCTCTGGTGGTGTAAACAAAAACAGCCAGAAGACGTATGCAAATACTTCCATTTTAAAGAAGAAACAATTGCTGGTGCTCCATTGAGAAAAATTGTGTTCATATTTACATCTCGCTTTTGATGTTTTGTTTTGTCCCCCGGCCCGTGTCCCCGACCCAGCAATGCCCCTAGCGGCTCTAGCCCCTCCGCTTGAGAACCTCTCCATCAACATCTTTCACCAGTTTTGAAATTCAGCTGGATAACAGCAACAAAGTGTGTGTGTGTGTGTGTGTGTGTGTGTGTGTGTGTGTGTGTGTGTGTGTGTGTGTACTGTGAAAACTTGTATTCAGAGCTTAGAGGAAAGTTGCCATGCAGATAAACAACAGATGCCAACAGTGCTAAGAGGAATCTAAATGTTCACCACCACCACCATCCCCTCTCTCTCTCTCTCTCTCTCTCTCTCTCTCTCTCTCTCTCTCTCTCTCTCTCTCTCTCTCTCTCTCTCTCTCTCTCTCTCTCTCTCTCGCTCTCTCTCTCTCGCTCTGTGTTAGTTGTCTTCTCCTTCACTTGCAATCTCTCCATATAATGCTATGAACCCTCTCTCTCTGTTCTGGGTTTCACTCTCCTTGTCGCTCTAAAGATGCTTGTGGCATTTTTCATCACAGCTCTGCTTACATTTGCATTATAAAGGGAGACAGCTCCACGGAGAAACAAATTATGTCTTTTGCTCCAGCCAAGAGGGTTTGTTTTTGGCTTTCTGATGAATTAGCATAGAGCCACACAGTGTTGTTCAATCATCCCGAAAAAAATACAAGTTCCAACACAAATGAATGAGACAAGCAGACCAAGTCCACACAAGCAGAGACGGTTCAGTGACTCGTCTTTAACCATTCATGTGTTCCAGGAACTAACTCTCTCTCTCTCTCTCTCTCTCTCTCTCTCTCTCTCTCTCTCTCTCTCTCTCTCTCTCCTCTCTCTCTCTCTCTCTCTCTCTCTCTCTCTCTCTCGTGTGTGTCACGATGAGGGGTGTGGGTTGGACCCCGAACGCAGACAACGACACAGTGGAGCAATACGAAAAGCTTTATTCAAAGCACACACAAAACACAAGGGTAAACGGGGACAGTCCAGGGGTCGGTGTACCGGGAGGTCGATCCGCGGAGTACCGGCAGGTAGTAGACCGACGAGTAGTCCGGAACGGGGGAGGAGTCTGTGTACCGGGAGGTCGAGGTGCATAGTACCGAATGGGTAGTATGCAGGCGACGGGTACCAGACAGACGGAAGAACAGGGACGAGCCAGAAGTCTCGATACCGTACGGTCGAGGTGCGTAGTACCGAACGGGTAGTAGGCAGGCGACAGGTATCAGACACGTAATCAGAATTACCGGGGCGCTCGTATGAACCAGGGTAACGCGACACCGGCGGGTGACGCGGGATAGGTACCGGAACTGGATCTCCGGGACATCTGGACTCCGTCCAGAATGTCCAACGTGACGTGAACAACGTGTAGTACAATGTAACGACCTCACACCGGGTTAAAGGATAGTCACAGTATATATACCCCAGCAATTAGACAAAGGTGATAGTTGACAGGTGTGTGTGCGCCGCCAGCGCACGTGGCTTGATCACGCCCCCTGCCAACCACCGTAACCGTGACAGTGTGGCTGCTAACCAGTTTGGCAGAGAACAGCTAGCCTTCTTTGTTTCCGAAGCGTTGTGTGCCCCTGTGAATAGAGGACGAGGGTATTTAGGGTAATCTGAATGGTGCTGCACGCATACGAGAGTGTTTAGCTAAATTAGCAATGCCTCTTATCTCCCCTCTGTGTTTAAATTACATCAAAACATCTCATAAACTGTCCAAAACCCCGTCGCTAACATACAGCTCTTGTATTCACTGTGTTCCGTCTTTGTCTACACCCTCCTAGAGGTTGCAGGGGGAAACTATTGAGAGACCGTGTACCATTTTTGAGAGACCGTGTACAATAGTTTACATTGTCACGGATTAAGTTTGGACAGTTTGTAATATTTAATGTTGTTATTCAAAAACTCAACCAGACAGGGGCAGGCAGAGACCCAGTCGAGGTTGAGCAGGTGATCAGGAACCGGGCAGGGCAGATGAACCAGGTGGGGGCAGGCAGAGCCATAATCGGGGACAGGCAGCAGATCGGGAACCAGGCAGGGCAGACAAACCAGGCAGGGACAGGCAGAGGCGTAGTCAGGGACAAGCAGAAGATCGGGAGACAGGAAAGGCAGGCAGGCCCCGAGCAGGCAGGGTCAGCAACAGGAATCAGTCTGGGTAAACGCTGGAGAGTCTGTGTCAGGAACAATCAATAATCAATAATAACAATATTCGTCAGAGATGTCCATGTATATTATTCTTTTTATCGCAACTATTTTAGTTCAGGAAGTTAGCAGCACGTTCACTTATAACTTTTGCACACTTCGGGAGATCAGATCGACAGTCGCTCGCCGCCTGCCGGAGTTTTTTCATTCTTTCGACTCGGACGTCCCGCCCGAAGTCACAGCTGGATTATCTCCCACCATCTTGGGCACGATTACACGCAAGCGTCGCCGGCGGAAGCGAGGGAAGCGAGCCGGCGTGCTAGTCAGGCTGAGACGTCGATCCGATCGCCCCCCACTACCCACCATTCTACTTGCTAATGTACAGTCACACAGCGCTGAAGGAACTGTATGGGGCTATCAGCGAACAGGAGTCGGCACACCCCGAGGCTGCTCTCATCGTGGCGGGGGACTTCAACAAGGCGAACCTGAAGAAGGTTCTCCCGAAGTTCTACCAACACATAACGAGCAACACACGGGGCGAGCGGATCCTCGACCACTGCTACACTCCCTTCCGTGATGGCTACAAGGCCCTCCTCCGCCCACCGTTCGGCAAATCAGACCACCGCTCTATCCAGCTACTCCCCGCCTATAGGCAGAGACTGAAACAGCAACCGATCGCTGTGAGGGAGGTCCAATGCTGGTCGGACCAATCAGACTTTATGCTGCAGGATTGTTTTGATCACGCTGACTGGCACATGTTCCGCCTTGCCTCGGACAATAACATCAACGAGTACGCGTCGTCGGTCACCGGGTTCATCAAGAAGTGCATAGATGACGTTGTTCCGACCAAGTCGGTTCGGACATATCCCAACCAGAAACTGTGGATTAACGGCGATGTTCGCGCTGCCCTACATGCGCGTAACGCTGCCTTTAACTCCGGGAATACGGAGAAATATACGAGAGCCCGTTACGACCTCCGTAAGACCATCGTCACTGCCAAGCGGGAGTATAAGGACAGAGTGGAAGATAAATTCAAGAACCACGAATGCGAGGGGTATGTGGCAGGGGCTGCAGACGATAACGAACTTCAGAGGGAGAACCAGTTGTGTAGAGAACTCCTCTACCTCCCTCCCAGGAGAGCTAAATACTTTTTTTGCTCGGTTCGACGTAAACGGCAGCCCACCGAAGCCAGCACCGACTGAGGAGACCAGCCAGCTGCGCATCTCGGAGGCGGATGTGCGCCGCACCTTCAAGTGGCTGAACATCCGTAAGGCGGCAGGCCCCGACGACCAGTTGGCAGGAGTCTTTGCAGACATCTTCAACCTCTCCCTGTACCAGGCTGTTGTCCCCGCGGTCTTCAAGATGTCCACCATCGTGCCTGTCCCTAAACAACCAAGGTAACATGCCTGAACGACTATAGACCTGTAGCCCTCACCTCG
Source organism: Muraenolepis orangiensis (assembly GCA_027704905.1). NCBI lineage: Eukaryota > Metazoa > Chordata > Actinopteri > Gadiformes > Muraenolepididae > Muraenolepis > Muraenolepis orangiensis. The sequence goes on from CM051014.1 coordinate 20,537,244, forward strand.
ATCGTTAGCAAATGCTTCGAGAGGTTGGTCAAGGACTTTATTTGCTCCGTGTTACCTGCCACGCTGGACCCATGGCAATTTGCATATCGTCTAAATAGATCCACGGACGACGCAATTGCCATGGCCCTCCACACTGCCCTTTCCCACCTGGAGGGAAATAACTGTTATGTGTGAATGCTGTTTGTGGACTACAGCTCAGCGTTCAACACAATAGTTCCTGCCAAGCTCGACACCAAGCTGAGAGGTCTAGGCGTACCCCCATCCATGTGCAGCTGGATACTGGACCTCCTGTCGGACCGCCGCCAGGTGGTGAGGACCCTCAACACGGGAGCCCCCCAGGGATGCGTGCTGAGCCCTCTCCTCTACTCCCTCTACACCCATGACTGCATGGCTATGCACAGCTCCAACGTCATCGTCAAGTTTGCTGACGACACGACAGTGATGGGCCTGATCGCCGGCGACGACGAGACAGCCTATAGGGAGGAGGTCGGATCGCTGGAGCAGTGGTGCCAGGAGAACAGCCTCGCCCTCAACGTCAAGAAGACCAAGGAGCTGATCGTGGACTTCAGGAGGCAGAGGGGAGAGCACAGCCCTATCTCCATCGACGGCGTTGCAGTAGAGAGGGTCAGCAGCTTCAAGTTCCTCGGTGTGCACATCTCCGAGGACCTCACATGGTCCACGCACACCACACACGTGGTGAAAAGGGCCCAACAACGCCTGTATTTCCTCAGGCGTCTGAAAAAATTCAGCATGGGCCCCCGCATCCTGAGAACATTCTATAACGGCACCATCGAGAGTGTTCTTACAGGGTGTATCACCGCCTGGTACGGGAACTGCACTGCACTCGAGCGCAGAGCGCTTCAAAGGGTGGTGCGGACGGCCCAGTATATCGTTGGCGGTGAGCTCCCCTCCCTCCTGGATATTTACAATCAGCGGTGCGTGGCTAAGGCCAAACGCATCATTAAAGACATTGCCCACCCCAGCCACGAACTGTACTCACTGTTACCGTCAGGCAGGCGATACCGCAGTATCAAGTGCCGTACAAATAGGCTTAGAGATACCTTCCACAGTCAGGCCATCAGGCTGCTGAACAAGGGCGTATAGCATATAGCAATGTATATTTTATTACATTGATTTATATATACATATTGCTCTTTTCTGTGCTGATATTTTGCATTTTATAAATTGCATTTTTATTTTTAATTTTTAATTTTAATTTTTACTTTATTCTATTCTCATTCTTCTATTTTATCTTATTTTATAACTGCTGTCTGTCGTCGGGTATTGCACACAAGATTTTCCCATCACTGCTTTATACTTGTGTAAACTGTGAAGTGACAATAAACTTGACTTGACTTGACCTCCTCCTCCTCCTCTGCTTTCTGGGGGTTTTCGCTTTCGCCTGATGAGGTCCCTGTCCAGAATATGCCGAGCTGGAACCTATGATCTCTCCTCCAGGCCGTACCCCCTCCAATCGACCAGGTCGACCACGACGACGTTAACGCAGTAGGCGGTGGACAGAGTAAACTGGGCTGCCATCGATGACTCTCGGTGGCGGTGGAGGTGGAGCAGCCGGGACCAGCGGACTTACCCTAGCCGGCTTGATCCTGGAGACATGGAAGGTCGGGTGAATCCGCATGGACCGGGGCAGTTTAAGCCTAACTGCCACCGGGTTGATGACCTTTAGAACTTCGAAGGGGCCAATAAATCTGGGCACCAACTTGATGTACCACCCACAATGGTTTAGGGTGATACCTTCTGGCCCGCCTGGTAGGTGGGACCCTTGGAGCGACGGCGGTTGACAGTTGAGGTGTACCGGTTGGCCGACCGGAGGAGCAAGGCCATGGCTTGGGTCCAGGTCTGACGTCAGCGACGGATGAAGGCCTGGACAGACGGGCAGGAGACCACCTTCTCCAGGGCAGGAAATAGCAGAGGCTGGAACCCGTAGGCACACTGGAAGGGGGATAGTCCAGTGGCAGAGCTGACCAGAGTGTTGTGGGCATATTCCACCCACAGAAGTTGTTTAGACCAGGAGGAGGGGTGCTTGGCCACTGTGCACCGCAGCGCCATTTCCATCCCTTGGTTCTTCCACTCTGTCTGCCCATTGGACTGGGGGTGGAACCCAGACGACCGAGCAAAACTCCCTCCAAAACACAGATGTGAACTGGGATCGCCGGTCGGAGACCACGTCGGTGGCGAGACCATGCAACCGGAAAACATGACTCAGGACTAGTTCTGCCATCTCCTTGGCCGAGGGGAGTTTGGGCAGGGGGATGAAATGGGCCATCACACTGAACTGATCCACCACCGGATGGCGGTGTGTCTGTTGGACAGTGGCAGACCGGTAACAAAGTCCAGGGATATGTGGGACCAGGGAAGATGGGGCACAGGCAGAGGTTGCAGGAGACCAGCAGGAGCCTGATGAGAGGGCTTGTGCTGGTTGCAAACCGGACAGACGTGTCCTTCCGGGAGTTGTGCCGAGAGCCGGGAGTTGTGGGCCCAAATGAGGATGTCAGACCTCAAAGGGGAACAAACAGACGATTGGGAGGGCAGGTGCTCGGACCTCGCTGACCCACCCGCTGTGTGTGTGTGTGTGTGTGTGTGTGTGTGTGTGTGTGTGTGTGTGTGTGTGTGTGTGTGTGTGTGTGTGTGTGTGTGTGTGTGTTGTGTGTGTGTGTGTGTGTGTGTGTGTGTGTGTGTGTGTGTTGAAAATTGCATCAGGGAGCAGACAATACCAAAACATATTGCAGAATAAATATATGTTGTGAAACACTCTTTATCCCCGGTGGGAACAATGTGTGACTGTACAAGATGCAAAATGTCCACCCTGGCCAGTTGTTGCTGGCTCTCCCTGAGGGATTTACAACAATGCAATCACTGTAGCTCTTGCCTTCTGTCACAAATCTGCCTCTGTTAACAATACACTGCAGTGTCACGGCTCTCCAGTTCCCCGTTACTTGTGTGTGTGTACTGTGTGTTTGTGTGTGTGTGTGTGTGTGTGTGTGTGTGTGTGTGTGTGTGTGTGTGTGTGTGTGTGTGTGTGTGTGTGTGTGTGTGTGTGTGTGTGTGTGTGTGTGTGTGTGTGTGTGTGTGTGTGTGTGTGTGTGTGTGTGTGTGTGTGTGCAGTCGGTGATTAACACTAAAGCAGGCGATAATATTTTCTCAGGTAATTGCATTCCTTTCAGACATAGCTAACATAGCAGGAGTGACAACTTTTCAGTCAGTCATGAATGGTTCATGGCCTTCCTACTTTGGCATAATAGGAATGCTGGAGCATGTGGAGCGTGTAATAAGTATGAAGATGTATACAATCCATGTGGATCGTGTATGTGTGAAAGGTATATATATCAGTGACGAAGCATGTCTATCACAACTGGACCTTCTGTAGACCAGGGGTTCCCCAACTTTTCAGCCCGCGACCCCCAACATAACAGACCCCCCAACATAATCGCGTGTGAAAAATATTGTGTGGGGCTTTTTTTCAGCTGCAAATGATACTGTCGTGAATCTGTCGGAATCAGAATTCCTTTATTCGTCACCCTTACATATTAAACAGACTTACATAATAAAAATATCTATGCACACGTTATTATTAACAATAATAATAATAATAATAATAATAATAATAATAATAATAATACAAATTATAATAAAAAATAAAAAATATTAAATGAAAACCTCATGGTCACATCAAGAGGATTCTGAAATCATCTCGCGACCCCCCCCCCCCCTCGGGGTCCCGCGACCCCCACTTTGGGAACCCCTGCTGTAGACCACCACCACCACCATTCGAACATTCAGTTGTTCTAGTCAGACGGACGTCACGGAGTCAGTGACTTTATGCCTTATCTCATTTAGGCAGATCAGATTGTCGCAGCCAATTGACAAGTGTACCCTAGTTGTAAAGCAGTGTCCATGTAGTGAAGTAACAGACCACCAACAGACCACCACACACAGGCTATCGGTTAAAGGGACGGTCTAACACGCTTAACGAGAAAAGGCTTAACGTAACTTTAAGTTCCAAAATAGCGATCAATAATCACCAAATGTCTCTGGCATATGTCTTGTCATCAGCACTTTCACCTGTCAAAATGAAAGTGAAAAGGTGAAAGTGCTAATGACAAGACATATGCAAATTAGGTCATTATTGATCGCGGTTTTGTAACTCTTAGTTACGTTAAGTCTTTTCACGTTAAGCGATGCAAAGAAAGATCAAGTCAAAACTCTAATTGAAATGCACAACAATGCTTAACAAACCCAAGACAGCCATTAACTAATCAGTCAACAAGTGTGTGGAAACAAAATGCAACAACCAGCTCAACGAGACGCAACACTGAGACAAAACCAGCAAAGACAAATGAGTCTCACTCACCAATGATGTTCACTTAAAGACCAAATCCATTCTCCTGTTCTTCTGGATCAATTGTCCGACCAAGATGATCGCTTTTCAGATCCAAAATAAGTTGCCTTTCCAATTCCCTGCCCTCTGGTCGGTCCCAAATAGCAACACTCCCATCAGTAGAGCCTCTTGTGGCTAGTAGAGCCTCGTGTGGCTAGTAGAGCCCGTTAGCCACAGGGATCTTTCCCAGTTGCTAGCCTGAAAATGGCGAACATAGCCTGCTTTAACAACTTGATTCAGCTTAAGATTGTCAGGCGTTGGACGGCCTTTTTAATAATGTCCATCTTTACATTGAATGGTCGTCTTGAAAATGGTTCCGACAATAAATCCGCAACATCATCTTCGCCTGTTGCCATTTTGACGGAAAAAAACCTACGTAGAAACAACGTAGCACTACGCTAGATCCACTCTCCCTCCAGCAAGTATACCTTCTAGCTCCCTATTGAGTTGTGGAGAAATCTGAAAGAATACGCCCATTGGCTACAAATCACTATATGATTGGTTGATCAAATTGTCAATCCAAACGTACGCTCTCATTCAGTCTAAGGGCCAAAGTCATCGGGAATACTTTGGTTGAAGGATATTCTTCCCAGCAACCCAGAAAAATATCTGATTGGTTGCATTGTTTTTTCAACACAAAACCACTCAAATGCGTCGTGCATGGACCGAGAAAGACAAACAAATCAACGTAACACTGTAATATAACAGATAACAACACAGATACCATTCTCATTTATTCATTTTATTTAAATTGTATTACATTTTATTAAATTGTATTACATTTTATTAATACAATTAATTCGATTTTTTTGGTTTCATCTGAGAGTTTCAGGGTCTTCTCTGAATACCCTGAAGGCCCTGACGCTTCACCACTGATATATATTAGTCTCGACTGGGGGTGATCCGGAAGCCTCGATCCGGAATGTCAAAGAAAAAAATATCTGAGACCAATGAACATGGTGTGTTTGACCAGGTGTGTTTGACCAGGTTTGTGTGGGTGGTTGGTTAATTTACGGTGTACCTTTGTGGATCTGAGATGTGTCACAATGCTTGTTGGATTTTGCAAAAGAATAAAAAGAAATACACATACTCAGAAACCCCTTTGCCATTTGGGACCACGAGAGCAGTTGTAACCCTGCTAACCTTCGCTGTATTATTCATGGGAAGGATAATGTAACGGCTAAGGCAGTGTGGTCCTCCACCTTTCAGGAGGCTGAGGCACGCCACCCTCCGAGACACGCACTCAAGGCACACCAACTTAAAGTGGTAGAGTATGATGATGCATAATGGTCTATATGCTGGGTTAGTGACCATCTGTTGTATGTACACTATACTTTTCACGATGCATAGTTTGATACGACGAGCGCACTATAGCACTATACATTTCGGAAAGCACTACAAAATGGTCAAGTATAATTTTGATTTTGGACACCAAAGCCTCAAAAATGCCCGGCCCACATGTGACCACAGCAGCCCTGCCACACCAGGGCCTCTGCCCTCATGACTCTTAGCAGGGGAGATATGGTCGCAGGTTGATGTTTATTACCATGAATTCATGAACGGGCATCTGAGCAGAAGGTCAACAAATTTGTTTTCTTGAGTTACGAATACGTGCCTTGCAGTGGCGTTGCGCAATATTTCGGGGCTCCCCCGCAGGTCGGACCATGGGGCCCCGCCCCCTCCCCTAAATCAATAATAGAGTGACATGGGATAGACTCTATCTCTCTCCCTAATGTAATATAATCACTATCATTAAAAGTTAATTCCACATTGAAGTATCATTAGCATTAGCATGACCCAAAGCTGCTATGGGGTTTAAAGTGGACATGTTTTCTAGCTTTGCTTGTTTGTTAGTTGTGTTTGTCTGCGACTGACTGCGCTTATTGACACATGTTTCAAACGACCTCTCGCTGTATGACCCGCCATCAGTGTGCGGGTGTAGAGGATGGTGGTTTCAAACCAATTATCCCGGTGTCTTCTGTGTGTGTGTGTGTGTGTGTGTGTGTGTGTGTGTGTGTGTGTGTGTGTGTGTGTGTGTGTGTGTGTGTGTGTGTGTGTGTGTGTGTGTGTGTGTGTGTGTGTGTGTGTGTCTGTGTGTGTGTGTGTGGAGACGTGACCATGCAAACAGTTTTGGCCATGTTTCATATTTCATATTGCTCAGAATGTATCAACATCCCCAGTCAACAGAATCACCTCGTAACCTGGTCAAATGAACTGGAAAAATGTAGTTGATATTATATTTATAACTGCGAGGAGAGAGAGATAACTTGTGTTGTCACCCTGCGGCAGTGTTGGCGTGGAAAAGCCGAATAGCCTCGACTAGATTCTTCTTCCCAGCTCACTGAATCAAGGGAGATTTCCGATGTGTGGCTCTGTAATTGGGTTGTTTGGAGTCGCACAAAAGGCCACTTTATATGTATGAGGTAAATGAAGCAGAAAGGAGAAGGATAGCCTGTTGGTAAGTCAAGAGAAACTGAATATAACTAATATAACATCATAGCGACGGTATTAGGCCTACACTCAAATGGTGAAAGATTGCTTAGAGGATTTCTGAATGAAACCGTAGACAAAACCCATCCTGAGCATACTCGGAAAAAAAGAGCAAATGAGTCACTTGACAATGTTGAATGGATTTCAATCAAAGAAAAAATCTTAATGGATATGTTGTCAGGAATTAAGTGATGAAGGTGGTGTGGTTTTTCTCTCTTATACACACACTCCTCCTTTGCCTTGCTGCTAAAGCGTAAGCCAATGGATGCCTGCCAAACCATAGCATGTTTACCCTTTGTTAGCTCCCCCTTAGCATATGTACCCTTCGTTAGCTTCCCCTTAGCATATGTACACTTTGTTAGCTCACCCATCGCATATGTCCCTTTGTCAGCTCATCAATAGTATATGTACCCTTTGTTAGCTCCCAAATATTATATGTACCTTTTGTTAGCACACCCATAACATGTCGATTTCCTCGACAGGTCAGGATAAACAGAGGCCGTGGGGGGGGAAGGCTGTCAGCACTCTCTCTCTCTCTCTCTCTCTCCTGGAAATCCTTCCAGGCTCACTGTACCTCCGTCTGCAGGCCTTCCGAGGTAAAGTTCACCTCCAGCTGCACCACTCAATTGAGTGGTGGATTCATCCAATGTCACTGGGCTATGCGTATCATTTTAAGCGAAGTAACATTTTCTCTGGCATACACAAGCATTTAGCCTAACGTATCCTTGGGAGGACACTTTTAAACAGCTGACAGAGCAGACACACTTAAGAGCGGCCACTTGTTAAGCTTTCCTCCGTGTATTCAATCAAGTGTGGTGGTTACAAAGGCTGTGTTAAGGAATAAAAACCTAAAAGGGAAAGACAAGGGACACAGGGTAATGAAAGCGCCCACAGCCACACAGCGCGTCGCACAGGCACCCAGCAGTTGCACTTTGAATCCACTAAATTGTGATCCACTTCCCCCCCCCAACACCCCCTCTCCTCCCATTCATCTCTGCGGGATCAGCCGCCATCAATGATTGAACAAATGAAGGAACAGCCATGTCCTTGGGCCATGTGACCGCAGGAGGGAGAAGGGCTGACTCACCTCGCTGGGCGGTAATGAGCGCTGGTCTTTCTGCAGGAAGGGGATTCAGAGAGAGAGAGAGGGAGAGAGAGAGAGAGAGAGAGAGAGAGAGAGAGAGAGAGAGAGAGAGAGAGAGAGAGAGAGAGAGAGAGAGAGAGAGAGAGAGAGAGAGAGAGAGAGAGAGAGAGAGAGAGAGAGAGAGAGAGAGAGAGAGAGCTGGTGTGAGAAAAGAACACATCTGTAATCATCCCATTGAAAGGAGAGGTTGAGATCAGTCACACTGCTTACCTGTTTTACTGAGTGTTACCTGGTTAACTGATGTTACCTGGGTTGAATTGGTGTTATCTAGTTAACTGAGGTTACCTGAGATCAATTGAGATTAACTGGGTTTAACTGGTTAATGGGGGGGGTGACCTGGTCAACTGAGGTTTAACTGGGTTTAACGGAGGTTACCTGGTTGCTTGATCTTACCGGATTAACCAGTGCTCCCTGATTAATCGTTGACTTTGGGTTACTTAACTGGTTAACTGGTTCTCTGAGGTAAACTGGTTAACTGGGTGTGGAGTGTGTGTGGTTGGTGGCTGGTTTAAGCAGTCTCATCTGGCCTGAGTTTGACCAGCCACCAACCACCACCAAGTTTTTCCTGATTATTTGGGGTTACCTGGATAAATGGTGACCTGGTAAACTGATGTTACCTGGCTATCTTGTTAATTGGTGAACTGAAGATACCTGGTTAACTAGTGGTATATTTAGGCTATCTGAGGTTATTTAATTGGGTTCATGCAATCCAATCCCATCACAGTGTGATGTCTGTGTTTTGTCAAGTCAGAATACAGCTTTAATAATGTAATCATTTGTGACAATTTTTTCCTCGCATGAATCAGAACATCATATTGGCAGCAATAATGAATGTTTGTGTTGCTTCTGTTCTCACGCTGCTGTTATTACTGTGTTGTTGCAAAGGCTGAATTTAAGAGCGCCATTTTCCATCTTGGAAAAACATGTCCAACCCTTCAATAGATAATTCAAAAACCCACATGTTTCTTTTCTTTTTGACTTGGCTCCCACTTGAAGCAGCCCCTGCTAATGCTGCAGCCATGTCCGACTCCACCCCCCCTCCTACCCCCCCTCCCCCTCCTACTCCTACTCCCCCTCCCCCTCCTATTCCTCCTCCTACTCCTACTCCCCCTCCCCCTCCTATTCCTCCTCCTACTCCTACTCCCCCTCCCCCTCCTATTCCTCCTCCTACTCCCCCTCCCCCTCCTACTCCTACTCCCCCTCCCCCTCCTACTCCCCCTCCCCCTCCTATTCCTACTCCTACTCCCCTTCCTACTCCTACTCATACTCCCCCTCTACCCCCCCTTCCCCTCCTACTCCTACTCCTACTCCCCCTCCTAATTCCCTTCCACTTCCCTTCTTACTCCTAACTAGTCCCTGCTAACTAGGGAACACCTCTACTGCAGGTCAATTTTAGAGAGAGAGAGGGGTAGGTGACGAAGAGAGGGGTGGGTGAGGGAGAGAGGGGTAGGTAGGAAAGAGAGGGTAGGTAGGAAAGAGAGGAGTAGGTGAGGAAGAGAGGGGTAGGTGAGGAAGAGAGGGGTAGGTAGGAAAGAGAGGAGTAGGTGAGGAAGAGAGGGGTAGCTAAGGAAGAGATGGGTTTGTGAGGAAGGGAGGGGTGGCTGAGGAAGATAGGGGTAGGTGAGGAGAAGAGGCCTAGGTAAGGAAGAGAGGGGAAGGTGAGGAACAGAGGGGTAGGTGAGGAAGTGTGGGGTGGGTGAGGAAGCAAGAGGTGGGTGAGGAAGAGAGGAGTAGGTGAGGAAGAGAGGGGTAGGTGAGGAAGAGAGGGGAAGGTGAGAAAGAGAGGAGTAGGTGAGGAAGAGAGGGGTAGGTGAGAAAGAGAGGGGTAGGTGAGGAAGAGAGGGGTTGGTGAGGAAGAGAGGCGTAGGTGAGGAAGAGAGGGGTAGGTGAGGAAGAGAGGAGTAGGTGAGGAAGAGAGGAGTAGGTGAGGAAGAGAGGAGTAGGTGAGGAAGAGAGGAGTAGGTGAGGAAGAGAGGGGTAGGTGAGGAAGAGAGAGGTAGGTGAGGAAGAGAGGGTAGGTGAGGAAGAGAGAGGTAGGTGAGGAAGAGAGGGGTAGGTGAGGAAGAGAGGGGTAGGTGAGGAAGAGAGGGGTAGGTGAGGAAGAGAGGGGTAGGTGAGGAAGAGAGGGGTAGGTGAGGAAGAGAGGGGTAGGTGAGGAAGAGAGGGTAGGTGAGGAAGAGAGGGGTAGGTGAGGAAGAGAGGGTAGGTGAGGAAGAGAGGGGTAGGTGAGGAAGAGAGGGGTAGGTGAGGAAGAGAGGGGTAGGTGAGGAAGAGAGGGTAGGTGAGGAAGAGAGGGTAGGTGAGGAAGAGAGGGTAGGTGAGGAAGAGAGGAGTAGGTGAGGAAGAGAGGGGTAGGTGAGGAAGAGAGGAGTAGGTGAGGAAGAGAGGGGTAGGTGAGGAAGAGAGGAGTAGGTGAGGAAGAGAGGGGTAGGTGAGGAAGAGAGGGGTAGGTGAGGAAGAGAGGGGTAGGTGAGGAAGAGAGGGTAGGTGAGGAAGAGAGGGGTAGGTGAGGAAGAGAGAGGTAGATGAGGAAGAGAGGGGTAGGTGAGGAAGAGAGGGGTAGGTGAGGAAGCGAGGGGTAGGTAAGGAAGAGAGGGGTAGGTGAGGAAGAGAGGGGTAGGTGAGGAAGAGAGGGGTAGGTGAGGAAGAGAGGGGTAGGTGAGGAAGAGAGGAGGTAGGTGAGGAAGAGAGGGGTAGGTGAGGAAGAGAGAGGTAGGTGAGGAAGAGAGGGGTAGGTGAGGAAGAGAGGGGTAGGTGAGGAAGAGAGAGGTAGGTGAGGAAGAGAGGGGTAGGTGAGGAAGAGAGAGGTAGGTGAGGAAGAGAGGGGTAGGAATGTGCGCGACCAGTTGCTTGGTAGTCGGCATCAGAAAAAGTAGTGGCACAACATTTTTGTTGGTTATCTTGTTCATTGGTGAACTGAAGATACCTGGTTAGCTAGTGGTATATTTAGGTTATGAGGTTATTTAAGTGTGAGTTGTGTATGTGTTCATGTAATATCAAAGACCAGCAATTCCATCACGGTGTGATGTATGTGTTTTGTCAAGTCGGAATACAGCTTTAATAATCAACTTGTGACACTGCACAAGCTAAACGTTTTTGAGAGAAAAATAGTTTTTCCTCGCATTAATTCAGAACATCATCTTACATCGGCAGCAATAATGAATGTTTGTGTTGTTTCTGTTCTCACGCTGCTGTTAATACTGCATTGTTGCAAAGGCTGAATGTAAGAGCACCATTTTTCCTCTTGGAAAAACATGTCCAACCCTTCAATAGATAATTCATAAACCCACTTCTTCTCATTCCTTTTCTTTTCAACTTGGCGCTCACTTGAAGCAGCCCCCGCTAATGCTGCAGCCACGTCCAACTGCACCCCCCCCACTCCCCCTCCTACTCCCCCTCTCCCTCCTACTCCTCCTCCTACTCCTACTCATACTCCCTTTCCTACTCCCCCTACTTCTCCTACTCCTACTCCCCCTCTACTCCCCCTCCCCCTCCTACTCCTACTCCTACTCCTCCTACTCCCCCTCCTACTCCTACTCCCCCTCCTACTTCACTTGCATTGGGGACGTGGAATGTCATCTCTCTGGGGGGGAAGGAGCCTGAGCTTGTGCAGGAGGTGGAGCGCTACCAGAAAGATCTGGTGGGGCTTACCTCTACGCACAGCATTGGCTTTGGAACTCAACTCCTGGATAGGGGTTGGACTCTTTCCTTCCCTGGAGTTGCTCGGGTCGGCGGGTGTATGGATACTCACAAGTCCCCAGCTGAGTGCCGCTATTTTGGAGTTTACCCCGGTGGACAAGAGGGTCACCGGGGGAGACTTCAACGCATATGTGGGCAACAATGGGGAAACTTGGAGTGGCGTGATGGGGATGAACGGCCTACCTGATCTGAACCAGAGAGGGGTTTTGTTATTGGATTTCTGTGCTAGTCATGGATTGGCCATAATAAACACCATGTTCAAACATAAGGATGCTCATAAGTGAACATGGTACCAGAGTACCTTAGGCCGAAGGTCAATGATCAAATTTGTTATCGTGTCACCTGACCTGAGGCCGCATGTTTTGGACACACTTTGAAGAGAGGGGCAGAGCTGTCAACTGATCACCATCTGGTGGTGACTTGGGTAAGATGGCGGGGGAAGCCCAAACGTGTAGTGCGGGTGAACTTGGAATGTCTGGTGGAAGCCGCTTTCTGGGAGACCTTCAGCTAACACCTCCGGCAGATTTCTTCTGGCATGAGTGGTCATTGTTCAAAGCTTATATTTCTGAAGCTGCGGTTGAGTGCTGTGGCCTCAAGGTCAATGGTGCCTCAAGAAGCGGCAACCCTCGGACTTCGTAGTGGACACAGGTGGTCAGGGAAGCCATCCGACTGAAGAAGGAGGCCTTCCGGGCTTTGTTAGCCTGTGAGACTCCATACTCAGTTGCAAGGTATCAACAGGCCAAGAGGACGGCAGCCTCAGCTGTAGCAGAGGCAAAGCAGCGGGTGTGGGAGGAATTCGGAAAAGCCATGGAGAAGGACTTTCAGTCGGCACCGAACCGTTTCTGGCAAACAATCCTGTTTGTGTACAGTAAGGGTGGGACATTGCTGACCCCAACTGAGGAGGTGATCGGGCGGTTGAAGGAGCATTTTAAGGAACTCCTTAACCCAACTAACCCACCCTCTACGGTCGAGGCAGAGCTGGAGGATGAAGGACGGCAAACATCAATCTCCCTGGAGGAAGTCACTGTGGGAGTCAAACATCTCCACAGTGGCAAAGCCCCAGGGGTTGATGAGATCCGTCCAGAAATGCTAAAGGCTCTGGGTGTTGAGGGGTGTCATGGATGACACGTCCTTTTCATCATTGCGTAGAAGTCTGAGACAGTGCCTGAGGAGTGGCAAACGGGGGTGGTGGTACCCCTGTTCAAAAAGGGCGACCAGAGGGTGTATACCATATACAGGGGTATCACATTACTCAGCCTCCCTGGGAAAGTCTACTCCTAGGTGCTGGAAAGGAGGGTTTGGCCAATTGTCTCAGATTGAAGAGGAACAATGCAGAACAAAAGCTTTTCACTCTTGCAAGGATCCTGGAGGGGAATTGGGAGTATGCCCATCCGGTCTACATGTGTTTTGTGGATTTGGACAAGGCATATGATCGGGTCTACCGGGTGGTGCTGCGGGACTATGGGGTGTGGGGGTCACTGTTGAGGGCCATCCAATCTCTGTACTCCCAAAGCAAGAGCTGTGTCCGGATTCTCGGTAGTAAGTCGGGCCTGTTCTCAGTGGGTGTTGGCCTCCGCCAGGGCTGCGCTTTGTCACCCGTACTGATTTTCATGGACAGGGGAGGGGTTTCCGTATGGTGGGCTCAGGATTGAATCGCTGCTGTTTGCAGATTATGTGGTCCTGTTTGCGACATCAGTATGTGACCTTCAGCAATCACTGGATCGGTTGGCAGCGGAGTGTGAAGTGGCTGGGATGAGGATCAGCACCTCTAAATCAGAGGCCATGGTTCTCAGCAGGAAACCGGTGGATTGTCTACTCCGAGTAGGGAGGGAGTCCTTATTCCAAGTGAAGGAGTTCAAGTTTCTCGGGTTCTTGTTCTCGAGTGAGGGGAGGATGGAGCGTGAGATTGACTGGAGAAAAGGTGCAGCGGGAGTGGTATTGGGCTCCCTTTAGCGCACCGTTATGGATAACAAAATGTTTAGAGCCCTGCTAATGTTCTTATGAGTAAGTGCTCTGATTGATATATGGATTGTTTGAACAGTAACCTTGTGGTGTTATTTAAAACTTCCTGAAGCTATTGCATGGTTAAATCCATACATTTTATTTTATGAAAGAAATGTCCCCTTGTGTGTTCCCACGTGTGTGTGTGTGTGTGTGTGTGTGTGTGTGTGTGTGTGTGTGTGTGTGTGTGTGTGTGTGTGTGTGTGTGTGTGTGTGTGTGTGTGTGTGGTGTGTGTGTGTGTGTGTGATTATGGACAGGCATAGACACCATCAAGGTACAACCAGCTTCTACATGTAATATATCAATATAAAGTGTATTCATATTTTTGGTAATAACAAATATGCATTAGAATAATCACTGCATAGGACTTGTAAGTTCATGCATTGTACGTTTCTCACCCATCACTTTATATCGCTGGTTGTGCTGCAGAAACAAATCACAAATAACCCATCTGCACAACCTGCACCTACTGCTCTCCGTCTCCGGAGCAGGGGACTCTGGTACCTTCCCTCTGAGGCTTTGGGGAATTCTGCCATGTCCTTCTGGGGGTCAGGGGGCTGTTGTGGTTTAATGTTGGCCTGTAAAAGCCCTTTGAGACTGTAGTCGTGATAATGGATTGTACACATAAACCAGTTGGCCTGCGGCCTGCAATGAACTGAAATCCCATTCAGGGTTGTCTCTGTGTTTAGGATGGTTGGGGGGGGTCCAAGAGTGGGGGCTTGTAGCAAAGTATCCTCACTCTCTGACCTCCATGTGTCCTTGGAAGGGGGGAACGCTGCACAGTGGCCAGGCTGTGTGTCGTGATTTATCAGCATTTTTCTCTGTTTTCTCTTTGCCCATAATCACATATGGGCGTTTGGAATATAGCCAGGAACAAAAAGTGAGTGCAGTGCTTTTCACTCATGAAACATGGATTCTGTTTGATTATATAACCTCAAACAAAACTTTAATCTGATTGGATGCATTTTGAGAGGTCAGCATCAAGCGGGTTTTGAAATTTGAATATGCCTAGGCTAGCGGCATGGAAAACATTGCCGCCTTGTGACGCAACAGGGAAAATGGCTGACATTTGGCCATTCATTGGCCATTCCTTCATTAGAAATACATGAAAAGACAAACACGCTGGGTTAAATCATCTGTATCTGGTTAGAATCTGTATCTAGAATATGTATGTAGAAACTGTCTCTAGAATCTGTCTCTAGAATCTGTCTCTAGAATCTATATTTAGAATCTGTATCTAGAATCTGTATTTAGAACCTCTATCTAGAAACCGATTGTAGAATCTGTAGCGAGAATCTGTCTCTAGAATCTGCATGTAGAATCTGTATCTAGATCTGTATCAGGTATATGTCTCGAGAATATGTATCTAGAATCTGGATTTAGAATCTGTGAAGCCCAAAGGAATGCACCAATTCCGGTCCATTCCATATTTGTAGCGCAACCCACAATAAATAGAATTGTTGTGAGTGTATACATATTTTTTGTGTCCTTTGCCGTGTGCTTTGGGCTTACGGTCCGATTAAAAATAACATGACGTATAGGCAGAGATACATCATTATAACGAGACTCCTGTTCCTGTCCGATGCACAGCGGAATCTTACCCTAAATGCGGGGAAGGAGATGGCCATTAAACCCACTTTATATCTTCTGACTTTATCCTCTCCAAGCCCAGAAAAATTCGGACATGCGTAAGAATGACTGCGAAAAAGCCGAATGACGGAACCCATTAAAAAGCACATGTGAGTCCGCCTTGGGACCGGATCGTTGTCCTGGATGGGGAAGAGTCATGCTCGGAATATTTCGAGGCAACGCAGCACAGTACAACGCACTGTACTCGCCAAAGGTAACGCTGAAGCCGGACACCATTGGAGAGAGAGCCAGGTAGATGAAAGAAGTAATCAGAGGCAGACAAAGAGAGGGAGGAGGACAGGGCGAGGGGAGGGAGAATACAGAGGGAGGAAGGAGAGAAGACAGAGTGGAATAGAAAGAGTAGAGAGGTGAGAGGGGAGTGAGGAGAAACTGAGAATATAGAATGAGAGAGAGAGAGGGCAAACCGAGAGAAAGAATGAATCTCTGTGAAGATGAAGAGCAATGCATCTCTCGTTTCCACTGCATCCTCATTCATCTTCTCTCCCTCTCTTCCTCCCTCCCTCCCTCCCCCTCCTTCCTCCTCCTCCGTTATCTGAACCGGCACCTGTTACAAACCTCAGTCTGGTGGCTGTGAGCGGCTCACACACCCAAATCTTCATCAATCCAGAGCTTAATGTCTCCCCAGCAGCCATTGTCTATTCGGCACGGTGCACGACAACAAGTGCAAACAACAAATTTAGCGGCGCAATTGCATTGCATAGCTGTTACCGTAGAAATAACATCGGTCGCTCGGAGGTTCTTAAGAGGCAGGTTGACAGCAGGGTTTGCGTTGCTCTTGTTTCTCTTTAAGGCGTGAGAATTCCCTCCGAGCGCGGAATGGCGTGGTAGCTCCTTTTTGTGTGCATTTTGGTTGTTTTCCCGTTCTCTTTTCATGTCAGGGTTCTCGCCATGCTGGCGTACGAATAGCATGTTGGGATACTTAGCATGCAGGGCTACTTTGTGTGTAAGGATACTTACTTTGTTAGGCGTTGTGAGAACTTGGCATACTTGGGTTCAAAGCAATGTCAGGGTACTCATACTGGACATTTAGGACAACTCAGGACTCTGGAAAAAAACGTATTAGTATTCAGCAATGAGCCACAATATGCCAACTTTATCAATCATTGAATTATTTGATTTCATCTGGTTCAGAATTTTCAATAGCGCTCTTCACCCCAGTCAGTAACTGTAGTCATGTCAGGTGTAGAATAATAGCCGTGAATAATAATAATAATAATAATAATAATAATAATAATAATAATAATATTATTATTGGATGTACTATGAAATATAATATTTTTGGCGGCAGGATAGCTCAGTCTACTTAGGAACCGGAAGGTCGCGGGTTCAAGTTCCCAAAGTGCCTGGTCATTGCTGAGGTGCCCTTGAGCAAGGCACTAGACCCCTACACTGCTCCCAAGGCGCTGTATATACAATAGCTGCACACTGCTCCTTATACTAGGATGGGTTAAATGTCATGTGTGTACAGCGGGGACTGAGGCAGCAGCCTTGGGGTGCTCCGGTGTTGAGGTCCAGAGTGGATGAGATTGTTCCCAATCTTCACCACTTGAGGCCTGCCCGTCAGGAAGTCCATAATCCAGTTACAGATGGGGGTGCCCAGACCTAGGTTCCTCAGTTTCAGGACCAGCTTGGAGGGAACAATGGTGTTTAACGCCGAGCTGTAGTCAATGAACAGCAGTCTGAAGTAGGTGTCCCACCTGTCTAGCTGCTCCAGGGCCATGTGTAGTGCCAGGGAAATGCCGTTGTCTAAAGACCAGTTTGGTCTGTATGCAAACTGGAGTGGGTCTAGGGACCAAGGGATGGAAAAGTTAATATGCGACAATAAAAGTTTCTCCAGGTATTCATGGCTATGTGTCACAGTTACAGTGGGTGACAGGGGGCGTGGCCAAGGCGCAGGCTTTGGTGGCGCACCCACACACCTGTCGGCAATTGCCGATTAGGATAATCACCTCACCTGGGTGTATATATACCCTGGCGTCCCTTTACTTCTTTGCTAGATTGTATGTTGTACTCCCTCGATGACACCATACCAGGCTTCTGGTAATCTACTTGCCGGTCTACTACCTGCCGGTACTCCGCTGATCGCCTTCCCGGTATCCCGGCTCCTCACCCGTCCCAGACTACTCGCCTGTCCACTCCCTGTCGCTACCCCGCTGATCGACTTCCCGGTATCCAGACCCCTGGCCTGTCCCCGACCGTAAGTCTCACGTTACTGCTTCACTCTGTCTTTGGTCTGCGTTCTGGGTCCTACCAACACTACACCCTGACAGCTATGGGTGTTAAAGCCACTGGACGATACTCATTGAGGCATGTTACCTTGGCCATTTTGGGTAACCGCACAATAGTGGTGGCTTTGAAGCACACTGGGACGACAGACTGTTGCAGTGATTTATTGTAGATGTCTGTGAACACAGGAGCCAGCTGGTCAGCGCAGGTCTTGAAGACGCTGGATGGCCATTGGAATAGCCGAGATTTCCCTCGGCAAGTAAAAAGGGTTCATGGATGTTGTAGTGCAGTGTTTTAATGAGATATAGAATAATAACCATGGATGTAGTATGTGTTTTAATTAGATATAGAATAATAACCATGGATGTAAGTTTCTTCACGTTCCCATGTCACATTGTTAACAATGAATGATAAGAGTTTTAAAAAAACGACATCATTGATGTCAAGGCTCTTGACAGGTGATTTATTTTTTTGAAATAATTGTTGTTATATTTTTTGTTTAGAGTTTTGTTATAAAAACATTACATTAAGCATTTCAAATGGCACTTTTAATTGACATAAAGTGTAATGTTTGGCCTCTTAGACTGTAATGTGCTCAATTTTGACAGATTTCTGGGCATTTTCTTATTCTTAGACAAGTCAACTAGCCATTACCAAAACATCAAGAAATGAGTCTCCAGGTAACGTCCCTAATGCCATAGTATGTTTGGGTACAAAGGCATGTCTGATCTTCAGCCTACCCCTGTGTAAATCTAAATGGCAATCTTGCATCTCAATTCAAAACTAAATCAGGCACAGTCACATAAAACTGTCCCACAGCGCCTGGCTGCCCTGTCACCTTGGTGCCGGCGCCGCTGGAAAATAAAAGCTCCAGCGGAAATGATGATATTACCATGAGAAGTAATATTATGTTTGACATTAATGCAGAGCACAGTATCGACAATACACAAGAGGCTCATTAGTCAAACCCCACTGGAGCGGACACGTAATGCATTTTTCTTCCCCGCTTTTATCGGATTTAATCTGGGGAGGTTTACCATATTGGAGCCGCATACACCTCACGCATCAATCAAACCGACTGGAGGTATATAAATCCTCGCAGTTTTACCTTTCACGTGTAGCAAGTGTATATCGCCGCTGAGGAAGGCTTATGTTTGGAAGCCTGTGGTGTTCTTCTTGGGAATTTTTTCCTTCTTTTTCTTCTTCTTCTTCTTCTTCTTCTTCTTCTTCTCTTCTTCTTCTTCTTCTTCTTCTTCTCTTCTTCTTCTTCTTCTTCTTCTCTTCTTCTCTTCTTCTTCTTCTTCTTCTTCTTCTTCTTCTTCTTCCTGCTTGCTGCTGGGGAATGTTCTATAGGAGATTGCTGCCAACTGGTGTCCCACTCGCTGCCCAGAGCCCATCAATAACAATGAAGAAGGTGTCAAGCCCTGATTAGAGTTCCATATTGAGACTAACGAAAAGGTGCGTGCGGCTGTATACATATGTACTTATATGTGTGTGTGTGTGTGTGTGTGTGTGTGTGTGTGTGTGTGTGTGTGTGTGTGTGTGGTGTGTGGTGTGTGTGTGTGTGTGTGTGTGTGTGTGTGTGTGTGTGTTGTATATGCAGTACGCCCACACAGGAGGCTCGCTTTTTCCGCCGCCGCCGTCTCTAGTGAAGTGTAAACAAATGGGAGAACCAGATGATCTACGCCTTCTCAGATACGTTGTATAGACAGCCAGACCATCTCCTGCCAGGTGTATACATATAGAGAGAGAGAGGTACTGTAGTGGAAATTCCCCCCTCCCCCTCTGAAGGGGAGAGAGGGGAAACAGAGAGAGAGGTGGAGAAGGAGAGAGTGGGGGAGAAAGGGAAGAAAGAGAGAGAGATAGAAGGAGAGAGATATGAGAGAGAGAGAGATTGATGAAGAGAGTGAGATTGATTCAGAGAGTGGGAGACGGAAAGGGCGAGAGAGCAATGGAGTGAGAGGGAGACTATATAGAGAGACTAATCAGCCCATCCTTCCGTCACTGGCAGTGAGACATGATGTTGTGTGGTCTAGACATGGCACATTGCCAAAGCAACAGCAACAACGATAAACAAGAACACAACAATTATTATTATTAAATTATTATTAAAAAGAAAAATGATATCTTTATACCGACTGACCGGCTGAGCGCCATGTACCTACGCACTAACCACCGATTTAATAATAATTAAATCGGTGGTTAGTGCGTAGGTACATGGCGCTCAGCCCTGGGCAAGCAGGATGGGTGTTACTAAGGCCTCTGTGAACACAAACCGCCCCCCCCACTATGCTTGCGTTTCAGATGGAGTGCATCGTCAAATATCCACTGATACCACAATGAGAATCACAACAATTGATGTATTTGTAAAATGTATTCATTTACAAATATAACAATTTACAATTTTCATTTGACAATGTACTCTTTTTACAATTAACACATTTAGCAAATTACACATTTTACAATTTCCAAAAGTATCAATTTGATGTGACCTCACTTCCTACTGAGAATGGATGAGAACTAATAATGTAGCCTCATTTCCTAGGCTATGAACCTATGATTTGACCTCAGTTCCTGAGAGATGTGAACCTATGGACTCAGCACACACTTCCCCCACTCCTGACAGCAAGTGCACGCCAAGCTTTCTGATTATAATATAATGTACAATATTACAACTTGGCATATAATACATTTTAATACTACAGTCCCCGGGAAAGATGAGCCGATAAATTCAACTATTTGAATTTCCTGTCATCCTTGGGCTTTGCACACACCGTGGCGTGTGACATTTTTTTGTGTACACTATACCCACAAACATGTTTGGAATATAAAAATGTATGGATATGGATGTGTCACTATGTAATGTATGCACACATCAGAGCTTCCGTTGTCTAACCACTTGCTCTGCTGTGGACATGCAGACCAGAGGGCAGGCCAAGAGTTAATGAGTGTTCAAACCGCCAGAAGGCTTACTAGAACCCTTTTTAGGTCGACGCTCTCTTTTTTGAGTGGGAGGGGGTTGGGGGGGGGTATGTATATACTCAACATATACATACTGCTGTACTGTGTATGTTAACAGTTAATTGTGTGTTATATTTTTGCTGGACTTTCTGGACTCATTAAAGTTACTGCACTGTTCTGCACTGAACTGCACTGCATTCACGATGCTGCTACACTACTGGCACTTTATAATGCTTTTTAAATGCTTTTTGCACAATTTAACATGTATATATCATTCATCAGTCGCTTTATCATTATCTATTGTTATTGTATAGTGTTGTAAAGTATAAGTATAGTATATAGTGTTAAATTGTATGAAATCCATTCTGCGGGAGGGAGTAAACATTCCATTGTACTTGTTGCAGATGGCAAATAAAAACATCTTGAATCTTGGATCTTATGTATGTTAATGAATGAGCAAATGCAGCCAGTCACAATCCAATTGAAAAATGTCTTTCTGTATTGGATTTGTTTGTTTAACGGCAAATTAGAAAACCTAAGGGTTTTTAGTTTTTCTTTCTCCCACACTGTTAGTTTTTTTGCTAAATCAATTTGTTTTGGGTAGATGTTGCTAAGGCAGCAAATGCTTCTGTTTTAATCTTCAAGCAACAACACCTCCTCGAGGGAATTGATCTAAATGGTAACTCGGTGACTCTAAATGGTAACTTGGCGCTGAGCCAATCAGTTGCCGTGTACAGAAGATGACCTCAGGCAGGTATCATCCAGTTATCCTCTCTGTTCCCATGGGTCACCATGCTCAGTGTGTTGGTGGACCACGCTAGTGTCCAAGGAACGCTAGGTTCAAGGAAGGAACCGGGTAGAGTCGCATGGAAATGAGAATTTGTAAATCACTTTGTAAAGTGATATCAAGGTTTTTATGAAAAACGATGATCCACATGATCCACTGGGAGCTTGTTTTGCAGTGAACTGCAACACAGTGAATATTGATGAGTCAATCAAGTAGTGAATGTATCCCTTTGCCTATTTAAATGTTTGTATAATAGTGTTAATATTGACCTTTAAACAGAATATACAAATCAACTAATTTAGAAAATACATCAAACTAGTATGAATACATTAAACTCAGCAAAAATGCCCAAAGTAACCATAAAAACAACGTGTGTGTGTGTGTGTGTTATCTGATCTCAATTACAACCGACAGCTTTACCATTGTTATATATGTCACGCACGTATAAATATAACCTCTGTAGATCATTCTCTGTGTATTTTTATACACCTCTCTGGTGTCTCCTCTCTCGTCCGATGTGTCCTCTCTGGTCTGGTGTCTCCTCTATGGTCTGATGTCTCCTCTCTGGTCTGGTGTCTCCTCTCTGGTCTGATGTCTCCTCTCTGGTGTCTCCTGTCTGATGTGGTGTCTCCTCTCTGGTATCTCCTGGTGTCTCTTCTCTGGTCTGGTGTCTCCTCTCTGGTCTGATGTCTCCTCTGGTATCTCCTCTCTTGTGTCTCCTCTCTGGTCTGATGTCTGCTGTCTGGAACATCCAAAACATGAACCCAGAACCTTTGGGCTGGGAACACTCGAGTCTATCCTGTCCAATATAAAACTAAAACCCCAATCAAATGTGCAACTAAAATGTATTGTTGAGTGTTTCATCTATATTGCTGATGTCATTTCCTGTCACTCTATCTCCTATTCATTTTGTTTTGTGACAATTATTTTTCATGAGAATCATCTGTTTGCAAAAAAACGTAATAAATGTAATGCTTGCTCAATAACAGTTTATTTCTGATTACATTCACTGTCAGTTTGTTGTAGTGTGATTTTCTTTTTATCAGTATAAATTATGACATTGTGAAGGTAGTAATACAGTAATTGATTTAGTTATATTTGTTAAGTATTCAGCCTGTTAATTTGCATGTTACACACGTAGCACACACATACAAATAATTGAATATCTTCTAAGATGAAGAGAGATCGTTTTT
Organism: Muraenolepis orangiensis; assembly: GCA_027704905.1. NCBI lineage: Eukaryota > Metazoa > Chordata > Actinopteri > Gadiformes > Muraenolepididae > Muraenolepis > Muraenolepis orangiensis. The sequence continues at coordinate 20,559,795 of CM051014.1, forward strand.
TAATGGTTTGGACTACAGTCAGTCCTGCTTAGTTGTCATACTAATACTTTATACCTCGCCCTGATTAACTGAAATGTATTTAAAGGTCACCATTTTAACATTTTGTAATCCTATTTCCACAGGACCGTGGTGGACCATGGTCCATTCCATGTGTACGCCTTGCAGATAAAAGGGTGTATGCTTTGCAAGTTCAACCCAGTGAACTAATATATAGGACACAAACATCACTGACGGGTTTCCACCAAACTTACAATAACAAAACGGCTAGCTTGAAATCCGCAGACAACCGGCCTTATTCCGGTGGCCTATGAACTGAAATGTGTATGTTTGCTGTGCCTTCACTGTGCTGTGGGTCGGGGATGTTTATTTTCTCTGTACCCATCTTCTCGGTAAAGGCCACTTGTGCTGTGTCCAGCGTTTACGTAAAGACTTAACTGTACACGGGTTACAGGCTATAGAGTCACTCAGCTCAAATGGATGGTTTATAGACTGCGATTCTAAAGCCCCATCCTGGCCACCAGGGACACTTTTTGTTAATGGCCACTACACACACACACACACACACCACACCACACCACACAACACACACACCCACCCCCCCCCCCCCCCCCCCACACACACACACACACACAAACAAACACACATTGATACTAACTCACACAGACACACACACATACATTAATGCAAACACACACACAGCCACACACACACATACATTCATACACACAAACACACATAGACACACACACACACGCACACACACACACACACACACACACACACATTCATACACATACGCACACACACACATACACTCAACATTCACTACATACACACACACACATACACACATTCACTCTCACACACCCACACGCACACACACACACACAGACAGCACTGTTAGCCACACAAACTCTCATCTGAAGAAGTCAAGGGTTTGATGTTTTGCTCAAAAGCTCCTAAAAAACATTTGAAACAGAAGTAAACCATGGAATCAAACCAGCAACACCTCTTATGTGTTGCATATTCTATATGGGGTTGCAGAGTGTTCTGTAATTATGTTATTTTTCATTTGAGCAGTAGAACATTTTTACTCTGTGATTGCAGCTGTGTACCATACTGTGTGTGCTCATTGTATTAAGGCCTGGCCCCACAGGATCAGATCAAGATAAAGATATAGGTCAATATTTATCGTTGGCGATTGTCCCGACTGAAAACGATAAACTGTTGACTGCAATATAATTGAAATGCACATATGCTATACAAGTGCTGTACAAGTTGGCTACACCTGTGAATCAACATTTGAACACGGGGCTCTGACACGCCTCTCCACCTTGCCGAAGGTGTTAGTCACTGCCTATTATCACGGATAATATGGGTGACGAGGACGGCGTTGTTGTATTGTCGTATTGCTGCTGATTTTGGGTCCATGAACTGGGAAATCTGCTGAAGACAACCAACGCTTTGCCTTGGACTGTCAACTGAAATGCGTATGTTGTGCTGAGGTTTGCTGTGCCTTCACTGTGATCATGGGGGTCATGGATGATTATTCGCTCCGTACCATCTTCCTTTTTTGTTTGTTGGTAACTTCATTAAAAGGCACTATGAATTCATACCGTTCAAATGACAGGAGGCTGACTTGAATGCATTCAAATTGGTTAATGGTGGATTTAATCGTTGGAGAATAGATTTGATCGTTGGAGAATATTGCTCTGTGTTTGATGATGCACATCTTTTTTTCGGTATCGCTCTGGTTCTTTTCATTTGTATAGTTGGCAGTGGGGACACTGCTGTCCAGATTAATGCAGAACAATATTATTTTAATCTTTATTTTTATCCCATCCTGTGGTGCCATCCCTTTAGTTTCTAATTACAGCATGCAAAACTTACACAGAAGCTATGGTTGAACTCAGATGCTAAGAATGAACAATATCACTCATTCGGCTACAACTATACACCTTAACATTCGCTATATTTAGCTGCTCTTTTGGCAGTCGACACCAACAAAGATAACGGTGGATAAAACAAACTCTAATCAGATGTGATTTAATAAAACTAAATAACACACAGACCTTCTAGAAGGTGTAATCTTGGCCTCAATTCAGATTTGCGAGCAGCCACTGTTGGGGATGAATATCATTAAAAAATCTTTATAAAATATTGTTACCACGCGGCGTAGAAACTGAACAAACTTTTGGTAAAAATATATAATCTATGGCACATCTGTGGCACAACAATCTGTCATAAAAGTTGTTGCGAGCGCTTAGCTCGACATGAACCTCTGGCTGGATTTGCTTATGCATGCTATCGTATCTCTCTCTCTCTAGCCATGGCTAGGGCTCTGCCATAATGGCCAAAATATGATCTAAAAAGATGATGTGATATACGATATGATTACAGATAACACTGCTACGTTTAGTTTTGTCAAGTCAATGTTCAAGTATCGGCTCATCCAGCGGTATCCACACTTCCTCATAGTGATAGTCACAGCATTATATTAAGCTTCAATAAAGACATCCTGTTGAAGTGACCATGTGGGATTCATTGAAAAATTTTTTTAAGGGAATTAATGTGAATACTATTTGACAAAGTGGGGACTGTCTGAAATAGTGAGGACTGTTTGACATAGTGGGGACTATTTGACTAAGTAGGACCTAGGTGACTAAGAGTATCTGGTTGCCGGAGAAAGAGAGAAAGTGATTGCTATTTTGTCGTCTCATTTGGCAGGGGACATTCACTCTTTAAGACAAATGTGTTGGAGCATGTCAGGTGGTGGCTATTGTGAATGACTAATCATCCTTTCATGCCAATGAGCTGTAGGCTTTGTATTGAGGGCATCAACTGATGCATTTGGAGAATGAAAGGGCAAACACACAAATGCCCTTTTACTTATTTCTCAGTTGCAGAATCTCATATTACACACACAGAACCATGTTATTTAGCTTGTGTATATCCTGCTTACAATAATTGCCTTTCTAGCAAAACAATATTTTCAGACTGGGAGCTATCTAAAAACAAATGACCTTCAGGCTTAGCCGTGAAATTTCACCTCAACAAAGCAGATCCGCTCATAGCCTTTGTTATGAGTGGATCTGCTTTGTCCCCCTTATAACTTAATACATAATACATTATCCTTGCTCTCATAATTGGTTCTTTATTATGGAAAATAAAACATCATATGTTTTTCATTGCAGCTATGCTGATATGTTGTGATGTCCATCTCCCAGTGTCAGTTTGTGCAGGAGTGGTCCTTTTCAAGTCCTTGAAAACACCATTCGACCGTCCGGACACGAATTGTACAAATAGTGATATTAAAAGCAGATCCCTGTATTAGCACTAGCAAAGCCTTGACAGACGTGCAGCTAAAGAATCACTCCACCCAGTTAGTTTTTCTTTGAGAATTGGCGGGCGTTGTGTAGTGTACGAGAGATGAGTCCGACTCAAGGAAATACTTAGTCTGAAGCATTCAGCAGTCTAAGTCTAGCTCCGACGTGATCGGCTTGGCTGAAAAAAAAAAGGTTTCACAAAAGGTTTGCTTATCCTATGAGATGCTATCCTCACCCGCCACTATTACTCTCAACACCTTAACACGCGGCCAATTTCCCAGCCACTGAGGCTGAGAACCACGGACGCATTTAATCAATGAACGTTGGACGCAGAAAATAATGAAAGTGCGTTTTCAAAGGCAGTCAGATTCTCTTGCAGGGTATCTGCAGGAAGAAGTAAAAATCAGATAAGTTTTATATTAATCGTAAGCTCATGTGTCATTTCCTCACACTCTGAACACTCATTGGATTGTACTAAAAATACACGTCATGTCCCCTTGCCAATGGGCAAGTAAAAAAAACCTCAATACTGTCAATACTGTGCTGTGTCTGTATACTCCTCTAACAAAAAATCAAAGGTGGCCTCTGAAGATGGAGAGAGAGAAAGGGAAGGAAAACAGCCACTCGTGGAAAGCTAATGCTTGGCCCTTTGTCAGGCAACTCTCTCTCTCTCTCACTCTCTTAGATAACACCAAGCTCATGGTTGCCATATCAACCAGCAAATGCAATGGCTCCGTCCCTGGCGCAGGACGAGGAGGATGCATCGTGGGTAAACCACGTGTCGGTTCATCCCTCATCTGGCCGTGGTCAGCCAGACCCCCGCCCACCGACAGAGGGTTAGCCGACTGTAGGCGACTCTAGTGTTTTGATGAATTATTCGAATCTGAGTAGGGAGGCTTTCTTCTTCCTCCTTTTTCCTTTTTTCTCCATACTGATGAGACACTTGAGATGCAGGTGATTAGGGAGCAGATATGAGGGTATCCCTAGTTGCTCCAGGAGGCCTTGGTATCGTGTAGGCCAGGGCTGTTCAGCTGCTTTCTTATAAATTGAAATGGGGAGGCCGGGAAAAAAACGTAGTTATTATCGCACTTGTGTGCATAAAGAGTGTCTATTCACAATGTGTTTATCTAACATACAAAATAGGGCAGTCAGTTGATCCATTTCTGTATCTATAAACCTGTAATGAATTACCTCACAAGATAGATTCAAAACTGATTTATTTAATGCGGCAGATCCAAAGACAGTCAACCTTTCACATTTCACTGGTAACAATCTGCTATAAGCCTGCTACAATTCTTAATTTCAATCATATTTTTCAAATGATCAGTCAAAATAAATGCACTCACCCATGAATAAATCTAGCAGCAAGTGATCATGTTATTTATATTTAACAGAAATGAACTGATATATAAATCGTTGAATACATGAAGTAACAAGTGATCTTGTGAATAATATATATATAAATACATGAAGTAACAAGTGATCTTGTGAATAATATGTATATAAATACATGAAGTAACAAGTGATCATCCAAAAGGTTTTTCAATACATTTGGAGAAGAGCTTTTTTTTGGTATTAGTATTTTTCGGATAGACAGAATTATGTTTTTCAATTTATCATCACTACATCTTCAGGGACATCTGTGAAGGCTTTATTTTGGTAACCAAGAATCCATGTAACATAGAGGGAGTCTAGCCACAAGCGAGGTGACAGTCCTCTTAGTCCAGAGGGAGGCTATGGTCCTCCTCCTCTCTTGCTCCGATCACGACTGAGCCATTAGAGCGTCCTGGTCTGTTGGTCACTGAGAGGATCTCCATTGAAGATCTACGTGATGCACAGCCTTCTCAGATTATATTATTTTGTTACTGCGATGGCCCTCGCTGCAGATCAAACATCTGGGCTTTGGTCCCACATCACTAAATATAGATCAAATATTGAATTGTTGACTTCAATTGTCTGCCTTTGGCCTTTTCAATGTGGACAGCGTAATTTTAGCTCTTGAAACATGTAGGCCTGTGGATTACTGTCACTGTATGTCCTCTGTCATGTGTCATGTGTTTGGTTCTTCGTCTTTCTGTCACTGTTGAATGAGTTGAGTCAGTCTCCCCTGGGAGGAGGGTAGACTCGAACCTGAAGACTCTCTAAAGCGTTTATCAACCCCCACTCTCCATCCCCCCCCCTCTCTCCAGTGAGAGACATTGGCTTCCACCCCCTCATTCTGCTATCAGCACCACCGCAGACGCCATCCAACCCCAAACTGTCTGTTCTCCTCATTCCATCTCTTCTCAACATCTACCAACCCCCTCCCTCTCCCCTCCTTTCCCGAGCACATCCCCCCTCATCTCCCCTCCTTCCCCGAGCACTCCCTCCCTATCCCCTCCTTCCCTTCCCTCTCCCTCTCCCTCTCCTCTCTGTCTCTCTGCCTGCGTCCCTCCGCTCTGACCCTTCTCAAGCTAGTTATTGAGTTGTGTGGACGTCTCCCTCAATGCGCCTAAAGGTCGACACCAGTGCTAATAGTTTGGGCTTACCCCCGTCATAAGTCTCTTTGCTGGTCCTGTTGAAAACCTAATCCTCCTCCCGCTTATCCGTAATCGGGTAGCGGAGGTAGCAGCTTCAGCAGGGGACTCCAAACTTCCCTCTCCCTGGCAACATCGACTAGCTCTGACTGGGGATCCGAGGCGTTCCCAGGCCAGTGTGGAGATGTAATCACCCCACCTGTATCTTGGTCTGCCCCGTGGTCTCTTCCCAGTTGGATGTGCCTGGAAAACCTCCCTCGGGAGGCGACCAGGAAGCATCCTTACTAGATGCCCGAAATGACTAGATGGCGATGTGTGTTTACCTCTATTAGAGTTAATCAAACATCACCACTGGAAGTTTGTTAGCTCTCACTGGTCTGAGAGCAGGTGTTTAAAATACAACTTTGGACAGCATTCTCGAACCACTTATATGAACATCCCTTATGTAGAAATTGGCCAACCAACTAGAGCATGTCATTTAAATCTGGAGGGTTGAATATTTGTCACATACACATGGTGTCGGGTGCCTTGCTAAAGGGCACCATGGCAGTGCCAATGTGTTTCGGGGACTTGATCCGGCGACCTTCCCAATTCCCAAACTAAGTCCCAACAAACTGAGCTATCCTGCCACCCATGTACAGGACACGTGCCCTCATGGACACCTTGTTTACGAGAGCACTGGTCTGGGTGGATGGATAATTGAGTACACAAGCAACAGCACAAAATCCTGTTTGCCGTCAAAGCCCCATTACGCAAGCCCCGCACCCTTGCTTGAGATGCCTGTATTCCCCCTGAACTCCGCGAACCCCTCGTCACGTTGATGGATGTATGGCCATTTTCACAGAGAAGGGCAGCGGAAAAAAAGACACAAAATCCTACCTATTGTTCTTATTTTTCCCCAATGTTCATCGGAAAGTGAAATCCCCACACCACCAACACCACCTCCACCACCACCTCCAGCACCACCACCACTCCCAGGAAGTGACCACTGGTGTTTGTTGTTTTTACTGTCCTAAAACAAGAGGAATGAAATAAAAGAAACAGATTGATAAAGATTGTAATAAAAGGTAAGGGGCTTGGCGACGACAGACAACACACCCCTCTGGACGCGGCTGCAGGCGTTAGCCTGGCGGTCGCCGAGTTCTCCGGCTTCTCTGTGCTGAGGAGACCAGATAGGGGACACTCTATCATGGCTTCCATTAAAGACGCCTGAGCTTCCTCGGAGACCGTTCCTTTGATGGAGTCTCGGGGCTGAAGCAGTGTATCCCAAGTTCCGGTTAATGCATTCACCTTGTTATTCACCATGGCGGACTGTTATCGCTGGACAACATCGCTGCATAACCTTCCAAAAGTCGGTCAAGACGATGTGGTTCAACTAGTGAATGAACACTCTACAGTGAAGAAGTCTAAATCCGAATCATACAATTCCCCGACATTGTGTCTTGTGGCTCTATCTGGATATATCGCCATATAACAAAGGCGATTTTGTGTAGGAGCAGAGGTATGCCTATGTATTTAATATAGGCTATTTATTTGATGGATTTGGATTATTTCAATGTACCTTTTCATTTACGTGTTTATATGTAGTGTGCAGCTGTATATGTTGTAAAAGGGAATGCCTGTTATTCTTGTGAATATGAGTTGTCTTAAAATAAAAGTGCTTGTGACATACTTGTGGCATTGAGTTAAAACCGAATTTGTATAAAATACCAATATATATCGTATATCGCGATGCAGCCTAAAAAAAAAAACTACCGGAAGTAAGAGTACACTGCTCGGCGATTTTTAACGTTCCGGAAGCAGGAAATGTGACATAGGCCTATTGCTGGTGAATAACAAATTAAGGAATTCAAAGGCTGCTGGCAGACGTCTGTTCGCAAAGGAGCGAGATGAAGTGAATTGTGTTGTCAAAAGATCGGCAGCACAATCTGATTTTGAAAACTTAACACAGAGTTATCCACAAGTTGTCCTCAGTTTTAATACAGTTTCAAATCAGGATAATAAGTTTGGGAATAACACCTGAATCACAATTATTCCCCATGCTGGTACTGGTTGATCCAGCAATTAGACCGGGCCGCATAGTACTGTACAGTTAGGTGCTGGGTGTGCTATCAGGTGATGCTAATAAGGTGGCATGGATGACATATTTTTGTTAACAGTCAGTCAACTGTGAATGTGGAAAATCTGACTCTGGGACTCAGGGAAACTGGTCTCAACCTGAAAGAAAATGACATATTTGGGGACATAGGTTGGCTTGTTTGGCTATATATCCTCTCTGCTATCCTCCCTGTATTCCCTGCCATTCACAGTGTGTCTTTGTACACCTTCTGAAGAACCACGCTGCCCCTCCGTTGTCGGGGGCCATCTTAACTCCAGATCCTTCCAGCCCATAGACATGGTACCTTAGATCTCTTCTGGAGATCTCTCTCCTCGTTTAGAGTCTTGTGGCGGGTGAAGCCTCTCGCCGTCATGTTCCCTGTGACGCCACTTCTACACAGACTCACCGTCATCTACCCCATTCGTCTGTGGATAGATCACTGCTTTCCTTTTAGCCTAATTGCATTCTGTGCGTTCTGTGAGTATTAGAATATTCTGTGCCGTGTGTGTGTGTGTGCGTGTGTGTGTGTGAATGTATGTGCATGCTTGTGTGTGTGCTTGCTTGCATGTGTGTTCACGTGACCATGATGGCTGCCTGGCTTATCGATGTGCCCGTAAGATGCAATACACACATGAAAAATAGGGGGCAGTGTAGGGGCCGTTTAGGGATGTGACAAGGTCAGGTGTCAGCACGACAACATAAAGCAGAACCATCCACGATGCCGCTTTGTCTGCCCTGATCTCAGAATGAACAAGATAGTCAACTCTTTCGAGTGTCGCGTTGTGTGTATTGTTTACATCGTGCAAATCGGGAAGTTCTATCCGGAGTTCTCTGGTGCACCCTCTAGTAGAATCCTCTGGTAACATGCAATGTACATAGTCAAGCATGTGAATGATTGCGGTCACGGCCGGTTTGTCTACATGAACGCATGGTTAAAAAGCAAGTCTATCTTAGCCTAGCAAAAGCACCGATGCCCGTTTCAGTCCCCTACCTTTTTGTAAAACTTTAGATAAACAGATTGAAAAGATCTTATGCATCTTACCCTTAGACATCCACTTAACACTACATCTGAGCAATTGTAATACAAAGCCCCTTTTTCAACCAACAGCTGTTGGCTGTTGCTACCGCCTGTGTAGTAATGGTTCGTGTTGATTTTAACCTCGGGAGAGTATGGCTCACGGCGACAAGATAAGACAAGATGGTACTTAAAATAATCCCAGACGGGACCATTGGCACACATCCTCATGAAACTGTCCCATTAATTCGATTTCCTGCTTCGCACTAAAGATCAGCCTGGCTGGGACTGTTCATTGTTTAGCTCTTCGCCCAGCTAGCGGTGGTGCTTCTAAGATCGCTACCCGGAACTAAAGATTGCTGCTCGGTGAACGAGGCCCACAGAGCATGTTTTGCGCTGTAAGCGGCCATCTCAGAGGGGTTGCCGTGCTAATGACCTGGGCCCCTGGGGGAGGTGAAGGAGGAAATCTTTAGACTGTGAGTGACCTAAGGAACCCCACTGTACTGGTTACCACTCCGTTTTCCGATAAAAGAGAGTACTGCTTCATAGGTGTGTTGTGTTCTCATATATGAGATGAGATCTGCTCCATCGGCGTGTTGTGTTCTCATATGAGAGAGTACTGCTTCATGGGCATGTTGGGTTCTCATAGGAGGGAAAGAGTTCTGCTTCTTAGGCGTGTTGTGTCCTCATAGGAGATGAGTGCTGCTTCATGGACGTGTAGTGTTTTAATATGAGATGAGTACGGTTTCATAGGCGTGTTGTATTCTCATATGAGATGAGTACTGCTTCATAGCATGTTGTGTTCTCATATGAGATGAGTACTGCTTCATAGGCGTGTTGTCTAATATGAGTCAAATCAAGTTAATTGTATTTGTATAGCTCTTAATCGCAGTTACAGTCTCATAGGGCTTCACAGGCCACATGTTTACAACACCCCCCAAACCCTAGCCCCCCTAAGGGCAAGACACTGCATACATTGCATTCTTATCTCATTTAGTCAGAGTGTGTGTGTGGGGGGGGGGGGAGGTCCGTGTGTGGGTTATGTGTGTATATGTGTCAGCAGTGAGGGGGGGGGGGGGGGGGGGTGCACAGTTGGAGAGCGAAAGGGGTTTAATTGGAAGAGGAGAGGGGAAGGAGGAGGGTGGGCGAGGAGAGGTCAGGTCAGAGGAGACAGAGGCCAAATGAATCAGATCACAGCTCGTCAAGAACGGATTGGAATAAAAGGCCTTTAGGACAAGTGGGTTTGAAGGGCCACCATATACTGGAACCCAGCTGAGAGCAGCTGCAGAGGTCCTTTCAATGTCCAGGATGATAAAAAGGGAGGAGCAGAGGAGACATGATGATGAAAGGGGAGGGAACAAAAATCCTCACAGATCCACACAGACTTGTTGTGGACTCAACAGGAGTTAAAATCTGTATTGAAATGACATCATTGGTGCTAAAAAATGACATCATCAGGGCTGTTTTGATGTCATTGGGACTAGAATAACATAATCGGGGCTGTTATGATGTCATTGGGACTAGAATGACATCATCGGGGCTGTAATGCTGTAAGGCTGTTAAAAGCCGAGGCCGTTTAGCGGGAGCGATGAAAAGTGTTGAGATCTGTTGCCCCAGGCGATCACAGGGGATGAAGGCTTGAGAGCATAAAAAAACACAGAACAGGCGAGCGATAATAAGACGAGGCATCTTGCATCAACTGCTCTGGCCTTGCCAAGTATTGGAGAAGAATACACAGTTTTGAAGGAAGGAGTGAGTGCTCAGGAGCGTAGCACTAAGCTCTATTTAACTTTATATAGGGATGGTTTGAATTGCTTTAGCTTTTTTGCTCCATATGTGATTAACTTGGCATTACAGGAAAATTAAGCTATTTTTGTCAAGCCTTCCAGTCACGTCTGTGTCCGTGTGAAAACCACCCTAAATTTAAAGTGTTTGCTAACAACCCTCACCTCATTATATTATATTTATAAGACTTGTGCTTTGGTTTAATGTTTAAAAGTGAAGCTAAATGGCCGATACGTCCTCTTTTATAGGACTGTTTTTCTCTCTCTTCTCCTCGGTTTTGCTCTCACATTATTTAAGTCATGGTTCAGCTCCATTTGAACCCAGTCCATTAGATCAAGTCTCTTTTCCAAGCCTGCTTTAACTCAATTATCTCTCTCTCTCTCTCTCTCTCTCTCTCTCTCTCTCTCTCTCTCTCTCTCTCTCTCTCTCTCTCTCTCTCTCTCTCTCTCTCTCTCTCTCTCTCTCTCTCTCTCTCTCTCTCTCTCTCTCTCTCTCTCTCTCTCTCTCTCTCGTGTCTTCCAGTATTTCAAGTTTGACCCATTAATCATGTAGCAGGGGCTTTACCCGGGCCGATAGTGGCGGATAACTCGGTATCTTTACAGAGTGTTAATCCACCCTCCCCCCCGACGCAAACGCTCCGTAGACTCTCCTCTCACGTGGCCTTATCTTCCTCCTCGCTTCTCCTCACGACGCATTATAGATGGGCTTTATTATTTATTAATTTTTTCCTTTTATACCCATGATGCAACTCACACACTATGAGATTTAAAAAATATGTACTTTGGTCTGGGAAGGGTTCTAGGGAGGGGGAGGAGGACTCAGGAAGCTCAGGAAGTAGAGCGAGTGGTCTTGGCGGACCCCGAAAGGTTGCCGGTTCGATCCCCCGGCTCCTTCTTCTTCTCCTAGCCAAGTGTCGAGGTGTCCCTGAGCAAGACACCCTAACCCTCACCCCGTGGCGGCCTACTGGTTAGGACACACCGGAGGGGATGGAAGCCAGCCCTACCGAGTATTCTCCTCGCTAATGTCCATTCTCTTGCAAACAAGTCAGACGAACTGAACTGCCATATTGCCTCACAGCAGGACATCAGGGAGTGTTGTGCCCTGATTTTAACGGAAACGTGGCTGTCTTGCGTGATACCTGATGAAGCAGCGCAACCCCCGTGATTCTCTTTGTTTCAGACCGACCGAACAGCTGAGTCTGCGGGGAAGAAGGTGGGGGAGTATGATGCTTGGTGAACAACAACTGGTGTATGGACGTTCAGGTGCTTTCTCAACACTGCTCATCTAATCTGGAATTACTGACAATCACAAAAAGTGTCAACATTTTTACTTGCAGAGGGAAATCTCCACTAATCTTATGGCTGTAGTTTACATCCAACCATGGGCAGATGCGAACATCGCATTGGACAAACTTTATCAAAGTGAGCAAACTTTAGAATCACTACCCAGAGGCAGTCCCCATCGTAGCGGGGGACTTTAACCACTGCAATTTAAAAAAAGGAATTACCAAAATACTATCAACACATCTAATGTCTGACAAGACATAACAATTGATCACTGCTATACAACAATTAAGCACGCTTATCGTGCTGTTGCAGGCCGGCTTTCGGCAAATCAGACCACTTTGTGTTTTTACTTCTTTAACAAGCAGAAGTTGAAGTCCACGCCCACAGCTGTAAAGAACGCGCGTTGCTGGACTGATGACGCCTTACTATATCTGCCGGGGGGGCTGTAAATCACTGACTGGAGTGTATTCAAGACCACTGACCTTGATGTGTAGGCAGATCATGTCACAGCATACATTAACAGGCTAGTGAAGGAATGCATCCTGACCAGGTCTGTTCGCTCATTCCCAAACCGCAAACCATGGATGAATGCTGACATACGGAAAAAACTTAAGGAACGGAGTACCGCTTTCACAACAGGCGACCACGATCACTACAAGAAGGCCAATATGAAGCCTTCAAGAAGGGTAAATTGGATTACAAAAACAAATTGGAATTACAGTTCAGGGGCTCTGGTACCAGATGTATGTGGCAAGGTCTGAGGGTCCTCTGCAACTACAAGGGGAGCTCAGGGGCCGTCACCAACAATGACCCTAACCTACCAGACGAGTTAAACACATTTTATGCTCGTTTTGAAAGGGAGAACTCTGAGCCGACCAACAAATTGAACGCAGTTCCATCCCACGTCTTCAAGACCTGCGCTGACCAGCTGGCTCCTGTGTTCACAGACACCTACAATGCATCACTGCAACAGTCTGTTGTCCCAGCGTGCTTCAAAGTGAGAACCATTGTGCCGTTACCAAAAAAGACCAAGGTAACAAGCCTCAATGATTATGTGCCTGGAGAAACTTGTAAATGTAGCATATTAACTTTTCCATCCCTGAGTCCCTAGACCCACTCCAGTTTGCATACAGACCAAACAGGTCTGTAGACGACGCCATTTCCCTGGCACTACACACGGCCCTGGAGCATCTAGACAGGAAGGACACCTACGTCAGACTGCTCCTCAACACCGGAGCACTCCAAGGATGCTGCCTCAGCGGCTATACTCGCTGGGAGTAAGCATTTCAATGTACCTGTTGCAATTGGGCAATACAAATATATTGTATCGTGTGTGTGTGTGTGTGTGTGTGTGTGTGTGTGTGTGTGTGTGTGTGTGTGTGTGTGTGTGTGTGTGTGTGTGTGTGTGTGTGTGTGTGTATGCATGGAAGATGGATTGAGGACAGATGAATGTGATTAGGGTTCTTGATTAAAACTAGTAAAAGTAATGGATGCACTGATCCTAAATGGATGTAATGTCTGTAGGGGTTGATCAGAGTTCTTGCACACCTCTCTCTCTCTCTCTCTCTCTCTCTCTCTCTCTCTCTCTCTCTCTCTCTCTGCTCTCTCTCTCTCTCTCTCTCTCTCTCTCTCTCTCTCTGTCTCCCGGTTTTTCTCCAGCTTTCACTCTCTCCTCTATTCCTCTCTCTATCTCACTCTCTCTTTCTTTGTCTCTCTCCCTCTCCATGTCTCCCTCCCTCCTCCCTCTCCTCTCTCTCTCTCCCTCTCTGTCATGTAATAGTAGTATTAACAAAATTAGATCTGTTGCAGACTTGTCATGTGGGCGGTTCAATTATCAAACATGCTGACGGACAATAGGTTCACCGACACGCAGACACAGAGAGAGAGGCTGAAGGCCGAAGGGCAGACAGGCGGATAGGACAGACGACACAGACAGACAGACGGACAGACCACAACAAGAAGGCAGACAGTTAGACAGACAGGCTGAATCGACAAACGGACATCCAGTCCATTTCTTTCCTTCAGAACAACCCCCCCCCCCCCCACAATGTGTATTGTCCAGAAATGTGGAAATTTGTCACCACAAGTAAACACAGTCAAGACACCCACACACTATAAGATATAAATAAGATCTATCTATCTAAGGCAGACGAACAAGGCAGGGCCAGGCAGAGGCGTAGACGGGGACAGGCAGTGGATCGGGAACCAGGCAGGGACGGGCAGAGGCGTAGTCAGGGACAGGCGGTCATTGGGAACCAGGCGAGGCGGGCAGGTCCGGGGCAGGCAGGGTCGGCAACGGGAATCAGCCCGGGTAAATGCTGGAGAGTCTGTGTCATCAGGAACAATCTGGCAAAGTATGAGTGTACGGGGGTAGGCTTAAATAGGCAGGTTGATTATAATGCGCTGCAGGTGTGGGGGAAATGGGAATGAGGGTTGATGCTGCCCTAGGCAGGGTGAATAGCCATTGTGACAGAACCCTCCCCCCCCTTAAGGGACGTATGCTCCTGACGTCCCCAAAAACAACAACAACAACAACAACAACAAAAATGAGTGAGGGTTCTCGCTCTCATCCGAGGAAGGTCCCTCCCCGTCCTCCTCGGAGGAGTTCGACACCCCGAGGAACGGAATCTCTATGGTGGTGCCGGCTGCCAAAGCGGTTGACCTGGCTGGCTGGTCGGGGTGGCGTTGATGGAAACGCCTAATGAGGTCCTTGTCCAAAATATTCCGGGCCGGAACACACGATCTCTCCTCCGGGCCGTACCCCCTCCAATCGACCAGGTACTGGAGGCCCCTCCCAAACGACGGGAACGCAGTAGGCGGCGGACGGAGTAAACCGGGCCGCCATCGATGACTCTGGGTGGCGGTGGAGGTGGAGCAGCCGGGACCAGTGGACTCACCCTAGCTGGGGTTGACGACCTTCAGGACCTTGAAAGGGCCAATAAATCTAGGCGCCAACTTATTGGACTCCACCCGCAATGGTATGTCCCGAGTGGACCTTCTGGCCCACCTGGTAGGTGGGGCCCTCGGAACGACGGCGGTTGGCAGTTGAGGCGTACCGGTTGGCCGAGCTTGGGTCCAGGGCCGACGGCAGCTACGGATAAAGCCTGGACAGACGGGCAGGAGACCTCCTTTTCCAGGTCCGGGAATAGCGGAGGCTGGAATCCGTAGGCACACTAGAAAGGGGATAGTCCAGTGGCCGAGCTGACCAGCGTGTTGTGGGCATACTGTACCCACAGGATTTGTTTTGACCATGGGCCAAGGTGCACCGCAGCGCGGTCTCCATCTCCTGGTTATTCCGCTCTGTCTGCCCATTGGATTGGGGCTGGAACCCAGACGACAGGCTGACGGTGGCCCCGATCAGCGAGCAGAACTCCCTCCAAAACACCGATGTGAACTGGGGCCCCTGGTCGGAGACCACGTCGGTGGTGAGACCATGTAGCCGACAGCTGAACTGGTCCATGTAGGACCAGTTCAGCTGTCTCCTTGGCCGAGGGGAGTTTGGGCAGGGGAATGAAGTGGGCCATCTTGCTGAACCGATCCACCACCGTCAGGATGGCGGTGCGTCCGTTCAGAGAGTCGCTGAGTCGCTGATGTATGCCCGGCGCGGACAGGGAATACAGGCGGCCCTTAGAGGGCAACGTACCAGGGTAAAGGTCAATGGCACAATCGTACGGGCGGTGAAGGGGTAAAGACATTGCCATTGCCTTGCTGAATACCTCCCGGGAGTCGTGGTATTCAACCGGTACCCTGGCCACGTCCGGAGCAGGGGAAGAACAAACAGAGCGCTGGGGCGCGGCGGCTAGCTTAAGGCAGACCTGATGGCAGGACGGACTCCATCCCACAATGGCTCCCGTGGCCCAGTCGATGTTAGGGTTGTGGCGGCGGAGCCAGGGGTAGCCCAGGATCAGGGGGAGCTGAGGGGACCGCAGGATGTAGAACTGGATTGTCTCATGGTGGCCAGATAAGAGCATGCGGACCAGCATGGTCTGATGGGAGACGGTCCCCAGAAGATGGCCATCCAGGGCATTTGCCGGAACGGGGCAGGGCAGGGGATCGTGACCGATGCTCAACTGCAGCGCGAGGTTCTCATCGATGATGTTGACATCACCAGAGTCAATGAATGTCGCGATGGTATGAGAACCATCAGCTAACAGCAGTCGGGCATGGCACAAGGGTCTCTGGTTGGGGAACAGTCTGGAGGTTTGGCTCACCTGTAAATTCCCCATTACTGGTGAGCCCTGCCATTTAACGGGCATCGAGCAACGAAATGACTCGATTCACCACAGTACATACACAAATTACCTGCGGTGGCGGTGTTCCTGGTCCTCCGAGGTGAGGCTGGTGCGGCCCACCTGCATAGGCTCCGGCTCCTCCCGGTGTGGTCCGGCAGGTGTCCGGGACATATCAGATTACGCTCTCTGACGCGTCGCTGTCGTCGCTCCCGTCTCCGCGCCAGAACGTGCTGATCCACACGCGATGCTAACTCAATAAATCCTTCGAGCGACGCGGGTAAAGCGTAAAGAACCAACTCGACCCGTGAGGAAAACGTCACATTGCGCGGCCGCGTTCCAGTCGCTCAGACGAGCTCGGGTTCGGAAGTCTATGGCGTACTCTACGACCGAACGGGTACCCTGACTCAATTTAAAAAGTCCACCCGAGGACTCAAGGCCCAGAGGAACGGTTCCGAATACCTTCCGTAGCTCCGCGAAACAATCACGGAAAGACGCACAAGCCGGCGTCTGTCGCTCCCACTCAGCTGTTCCCCACAACCACGCTTTACCGGTCAGGTGGTTGACGGTAAATGCCACCCTTGCAGCCTCAGAGGCGAAGGTGTGCGGCTGCAGGGCGAACAGATTGAACAGTTTGTGATGAAGGGGTTACAGCCCTCCGCATCTCCAGAATAGCGCTCCGGGGTCCCTATCCGGGGATCCGGTGCGGTCTCCCGCGGTGCCGGCGCTGAAGTGGGCGGTGCGGAGGCAGAAAAATCGGCTGAAGCACCCGGCGGAGTTTGGGTCTCATCACGCTGCTGGATCCGCGTGACAAGCAACCCTACCGTCCGCTCTAGTGCCACGATCGACTGAGCCAACGCCGTCAGGTGTCCGCTGTGATGAGAGAGAGCGTCCTCAGCCCTCTCGAGGCAGTCCTCCGGTGTGGTGGTGTGTGCTGGGTCCATCGTGGCCAGATTGTTCTGTCACAGGTTAGGTTTGGACACCAATGCAGCACATGGACACCAAGGACAGATAGTGATATTTATTGTGAATATCACGCAGACAGGGGCAGGCAGGTGGTCAGGAACCAGGCAGGGCAGATGAACCAGGCATGGACAGGCAGATGCGTAGTCAGGGACAGACGGTAGATTGGGAACCAGGCGAGGCGGGCAGGTCAGGGGCAGGCAGGGTCGGCAACGGGAATCAGCCCGGGTAAATGCTGGAGAGTCTGTGTCATCAGGAACAATCTGGCAAAGTCTGAGTGTGTGGGGGTAGGCTTAAATAGGCAGGTTGATTAAAATGCGCTGCAGGTGTGGGGGAGATGTGAATGAGGGTTGACGCTGCCCTCTAGTGGAGGCAGGGTGAATAGCCATTGTGACATGGACAGACGGACAGACAGACGGATGGATGAACAGACAGGCAGGCAGGGATATAGACATGCAAACAGACCAACAGGCTAAAACATGGACGTATACAGACTGTTGAAAGACAAACAAACAAACAACAAGACTGTCAGACACACATGTCAGTTGAGATAGATGGACAGACGCAACATTTAATTGATAATTGAGAGTTCATGCATACACACGCACCCACACACACGCACAGACACAGTGGACAGTGAGCTGATAAACAGAGAGCTGACACTGAACTGCTGGAGTATTCACTGGCTGTTACCATCCTGCCCCTGTCACACACACACACACACACACACACACACACACACGTACACAAAGCCTGGGTGTCATGGCGGTGGCTACCGGAAATTTCCTTTCTACAGGAAAGGAAATTATGTCACGCTCCACTTGGCTCCTGTCATGGAGCTGGGATCTGGCCTGACACCGCCACACGCTGGTGCCTCTGTGTGTGTGTGTGTGTGTGTGTGTGTGTGTGTGTGTGTGTGTGTGTGTGTGTGTGTGTGTGTGTGTGTGTGTGTGTGTGTGTGTGTGTGTGTGTGTGTGTGTGTGTGTGTGTGTGTGTGTGAGTGTAAGTGTAAGTGTAAGTGTTCCTCACAAATGTGTGGAATTCAATGCTGTCTGCACTGTGTTTCATTTAAGGACAGTCGGTATAGCCTCTGGATTCCAAAAACCTTAAGATGCATGAGACCAAAATAAGCTTGATGGATGATCCCTTGGTTCATGATCCCATGAACAAAGAACGAGACCAAGAGTACAGGAGGAAGAGAGAGAGAGAGCGAGAGAGAGCGAGAGAGAGAGTGGAGTGACCCGGGTGAGTGTTTTTTTCCCCTCCTCCGTAGAGCGCGCCGATACATACCAGAGGCAGATGTTTTCCATCCTGAGCATCTCCCTGGGTATCTGTCTTTTGGGCGTGGCCTGCATGGCACTGTACCGTCGCAACACGTAAGTGGCTATAGCTCCTGGTGCGTTGAAAGAAAATATTCAAGATTCAAGATGTTGTTATTTACCATATTCCAAGTACAATGGAATGCTTACTCCCAATTCTCTCCCGCAGTATAGATTTCCTGCAATTTAACACTATATACTATACTATGTACTAAATGTATACTAAACAACACTATACTGTTACAATACTGTACACAATAAAAATAACAATAAAGTGACTGATGGATGAAATATACTGTCCCATATACATATGTTGAATTGTGCAAAAATTGTGCAAAAAGCATTTGAAAAGGCACAAGTGCCAGTAAAAGGGAAGTATCTTTCGTACATTGGCGGACCGCTTCTTTGAAATTGAGGGGTAATAACGAGGTTAATCGGGATGCGATGTAAACACTATCTAGGAGGTGGTTTTTCCGTTTTTTTTGGAAGATAGGCCTGCCGACCGTATTCTTAAGATTTTAAAGAAACAACCTTAATTGCTGATGGTTTCAGTGCGATGGTCTTTAGTGGCTCTTTAACCAAAAAAGTGAGCTAAGCGGGCTGAAGCTAAACTAACTACCGCTTTTCAAAGCCACCGCCACAGCAATGCTCAAATGCACAGATTAGATACATTTTGAGTGTGCATGGGTTACATATCTTCAAGCTATCATAGCTATTATTAAGTTCTAATTGTTACTGTGTGATTTAAAGTGTCATGATTGTTATTGTTATTTCTATCTATTTGAACAATTGAGTTTACTTTTTTAGAGAACTGTTTCTGTGAGCTAAGGAAGCACTATAAGGACATTAACTGTAGTGGGGCAAACTATTATTCAATGAATGTTGAATTAAACTTGAATCCCCAACTCATTATGAATCAGATCATGTTTAATCCAATATACCGGTAAATGGGATCCAGAAACTAATTAATGCGCACATATTTTATGTTTTACAATTGAGAGAAATGATTTTCTCTTTTCTTTGTGATTGTATTCGCAAACTGTGTTCGTAGTTAGCACGAACAGATTGCAAAAACAATTTATAAAAACACATAATTGTCATTTTCTAAGATAAATAAAATCATGAAACCTGGCAATTTACTGTACAAATCCAGCAGGTATAAATTGCTTTTCTTTACATAACCAATGGGGCAGCTTCCAAATCAGTAGTACTTCATAACAATATAAAATACATACACACTAGGGATTCAAGAAATACTTAAAAAACTCTAATCTAACACATGGTCCATATATCAATGAATAGGCCTACTTGTAGGCTTTTATTTATGTTTCGTGAAGTCTGCAAAAGTTTCCACCAATGTCCACATTATCTAAAGTCAGTTTAACCTGGATGTTTGTGTGTGTGTTACATTCAGACTGGAGCTCCACTGGCCACACCATTTTGGACCTGCTTTTTACTGTTCTCTACACAGTGATTTTAATATTATATCCATTATTGACAATTTGAAACGTGAAACCTATTGTACTACCACCCAGTAGTACAATGGAATGCTTACCCCCCATTCCCTCCCACAGTATGAATGTCCTACAATTTAACACTATATACTATGTGCTTTACTTATAATATACAACACAATACTATTGCAATACTGTACACAATAAAAATAACAATAAAGTGACTGATGGATGATATATACATAAACCATATATATACATATGTTGAATTGTGCAAAAAGCATTTTAAAAAGCATTTCAAAGTGGGAAAGGCTACACCAAGGTGCTGGAAAGGAGGGTTCTGCCGATAGTGGAACCTCAGATTGAAGGGGAACAATGCGGATTCCGCCCTGGTCGTGGAACAACAGACCAGCTGATCCTGGAGGGGGCATGGGAGTATGCCCATCCAGTCTACACATGTTTTGTGAATTTGGAGAAGGCATATGATCGTGTCCCTCGGGAAATACTGTGGGGGGTGCTGCGGGAGTATGGGGTGCGGGGGTCACTGTTGAGGGCCATCCAATCTCTCTACTCCCAAAGCAAGAGCTGTGTCCGGATTTTTGGTAGTAAGTCGGGCCTGTTCTCAGTGGGTGTTGGCCTCCACCAGGGCTGCGCTTTGTCACCCATCCTGTTTGTAATATTCATGGACAGGATTTCAAGGCGTAGTCATGGAGGCGAGGGATTTCAGTATGGTGGGCTCAGGATTGAATTGCTGCTGTTTGCAGATGATGTGGTCCTGTTTGCGTCATCAGTATGTGACCTTCAGCACTCACTGGACTGGTTTGCAGCGGAGTGTGAAGCGGCTGGGATGAGGATCAGCATCAGCATCAGCAGAATAGGTGCAGCGGGAGCGGTATTGGGTGCACTTTGGCGCACCGTTGTAACCAAAAGAGACCTGAGCCAGAAGGCAAAGCTCTCGATCTACCGATCAGTCTTCGTTCCTACCCTCACCTATGGCCATGAGCAATGGGTAATGACTAAAAGGACGAGATTGAGAATACAAGCGGCCAAAATGAGTTTCCTCAGGAGGGTGGCTGGTATCTCCCTGAGGGATAGGGTGAGAAGCTCAGTCACTCGTGAGAGACTCGGAGTAGAGCCGCTGCTCCTTCGCGTAGAAAGGAGCCAGTTGAGGTGGTTCGGGCATCTAGTAAGGATGCTTCCTGGTCGCCTCCCGAGGGAGCAAACGTATGATAGTGTTATGTTATAATTAATATTGACTAAAGGATGGATCTATAGAGGAGTGTGTCTGCGTGTGTTACGTGGGGTCATGCATATATGCCGGGGAAAAGCCAGTGAGGTCGTGGTGTGGCAGGAACCGAGGCTGACAACCGAATCAAATGCTAGCAATGATTTATTTACATAAGTCATGTATAGTTGAAATAACCGGCATGGACAATTATAAGGCAAATAAGCCAAATAGACACAACAAGTAACATGTAACACGGGGACAGTAACTAGGCCTGGGGAGGACGCCAAAACAAACTAGTACCAAAACAAACAAAGAAAACAAACCCCCTCAAGCTAATTCTGACCCTACCGCTACCAAACCTACTAAGCATCAATTTATCCCACAAACTAACTAAACTAACTGTCCCTGACCTGGTCCCAATAAATACATGAGGTGGTACCCGCCTGGGGAAACTTACCTAGTGTATCTATACAAAGAATACCTACGTGATGTAAAATGTAAGCCCATGGGCATCTTACCTGCGAACTACCTCGCCCTCCCCAGGGAATTACACGGAGGAACAAGACCGACTGGCAAAACAAACAGGATTACCAACAGGCAGGACTACAAACAATGGACTCTAACAAAATTGGATAGCATTCAAGGAGGCAACACACACACGCGCGCGCACACACACACGCGCACCAAAATGCCACCCCCTCTTGGACCAACCGCAGGAGGTTTAAATAGGAAGCTAATTAGGACAGTTCCAGATGCAGCCACTTGAGGTTAACGATGACCACCAACACCTGGGTAAAAAGCATTAGGAGAGGGAGACAGAAAGGAACACAAAACACAACACAAACAGTAACGAGAAACGGATCATACGATGTACATAACAGCGTGACAGCTTTCCCCGGACGCACCGTCTCCTGTAATCCATACATAACCTTAGACTTTGGGTGAAACACTAAACAAATATTTTTGAATGACTCTTTTAAGTGTATCTGGTATGGATCGAATCAGGTCCGTCCAACATCCGAGTGCTTGTCCCACTGCTCAACCAGCATGCCCACTCACTGGCCGACTATCATACTGTCCACGCTGCCAGGCTGCTAGGCCTATGTATGGCACAGTCACTCAAAAGTCACTACAAACTGACCTCGGACCAGTGGCTTGGAGCAATTTCACCCAACACCCTATTATGAATCTTAACAGTTTGAGCGTGGTAAATATGATCTGTTTTAAGGGCATTTAATAGGGTTAACATAATTATTGTTTCAATATTCATAAATATACACAAGATTTGCCAAAATTTGATTTGATTCATAAATATATTGTGATTACAAAAACAACTTAAGATTCACCATATCCCCCCATGGCATCTGGCTCATATTACCCCAGTCTGTTACAATGTAAATGAACCAGGTGGCCGGATAGCTCATTCTGTTAGGACTTGGCTTGGGAACTCGACTCGACTCGAAATCGACTTCCGGCGCTGCTACGAGCGGCAGCCAGCAACAGTTGCTCCCCCTCCCCTCTTACTTTTTAGTTCCACCCAGGTGCACCACAGAACGCCATAGGAAGTCCTTTCTTCCTGTGGCCATTAGACTCTTTAACTCATCTACCTCGGGTCGTGAGAGGGACAGTGGAGACTCAGTGACCTGAGGCCAACGTACTTATTACTATTATTTTTTGGTCAACGCACTGTAAATCATCTCATTGTAACTTTGCACTGTAAATTCTATTTCAAATCCTAATTCACTTTTCACTTTTCACATGTCACTTTTCAGTTGAGTTATTTATTAATATATTATTACTGCCAATTTGCACTATACGTATTGTTGTGTATTGTATATACCTACGTATTACTGTAATAATACTGTAAATTTATCTTCATTTATCAATACATTTAGATTTCATTTAGAATTATTTTAACTATATTTTTGTTTATAATAGTTATATTTAGTTAGTGGTTGTTTTGTTTTTTAGCTTAGGTATTAGTATTTTTGTGTGTGCATTTATTCCCCCTGTGTCAACTGTTGCACCTTAATTTCCCTCGGGATTAATAAAGTAATCTGAATCTGAATGAATCTGAATCTGAACCGGAAGCCGGTTAAAGTCCCCGAAACACCTGGGCACTGCCGAAGTGCCCCTTGAGCAAGGCACCATACCCCTACACTGCTCCCTCGGCGCTGTATATACAATAGCTGCCCACTGCTTCTAATACTAGGATGGGTTAAATGCAGAGAAACACATTTCACTGTGTGTGTTTACATGTATGTGACCAATAAAGAGGATTAAATTCTCCAGATTTAGACGTTAGGCTATGGCGCCATGTCCTGTCATACGCAAACACGCAAACACCGCTCCTGATCAGACCTTTCGCAGACCTCATATGCAAATAGTCCAAAATAGACAAAAACACATAGTGTCTAAGGAAAGAGCTCCAGTGCCCCCTTTGTACACAATTATTACTGCAGTGGGGGAAAAAACTGTCAACGCTGCTTATGCTCCCAGTGTTTATTCATCAAACACAAATTAATACAAAACATCAAAGGACAACAAATATACCGTAATGGAATACATAAAGTGACACTATTTTTTAAATAATAACAAGCAGTAACAGGCAGCAACACAAGCAGCCTACTTTATATTTAAGAATATGTATAATATATTTGTTTCAATTGTCTATATTGTTAAAAACACGTTTTATACCTTATACATTTCTTTAATGTACCTCTCATCGTTGTGGTCTTTCTGGATAACCCTGAACAAGATAACCAAAATGATGGCTGGTCTCTCTCTCTCTCTCTCTCTCTCTCTCTCTCTCTCTCTCTCTCTCTCTCTCTCTCTCTCTCTCTCTCTCTCTCTCTCTCTCTCTCTCTCTCTCTCTTCCTACCACTCTCTCGCCATATATTTCGATCTCTCTCTCTCTCTCTCTGTCTCTCCACCCTCATCCAGGAGCCACAGAGAGAAGCTGCGGTCTCAGTTCACGGAGAGTGGCAGCCCGAGGGACTGTAGCTTTGCTCCTCCTGGTGTGGTGTCCAAACCTAGTCCCTGGCTTCCGTACGGCCTCGAGGACCATAAGGTAAACCCTCACCTTGCTTCTTCATTATTCATAAATAGAGTCATAAATGTGAACAAAACTTTTAATTTAGGTTCAGTGATCAAAAGTCCTTTGTGCAGATAACCCCAGAGGCTGTGGTCGGCTAACCACCTGTGCTGTGTCAGTATGCAGTCGGCCCGCAGCTCCTCTCAATGTCCTACACATTTGCGCTACAACGCACCTAGAAATCCTTGGTCGGTTTGTGAATTTTAATACCGGTTGGTAATCATAGTATTTGCACATCTGGTCTAGATAACCACCGTGGCGTTATTTACACATTGCCATATGAGCATGTGTGATAATGGGCACTGCTAATGATTATAGGCATTAATATGAGTCACTGAAATGACAACCCCACCCGGTTTGAGCTCTACACTGCCATCTATGGGTTGTGGCCGTAGGTCTTCTACAGTTGGAATGTCTGGATGTTGATGATGTCATCGCAATTTAGTTATTTAGGAGACTTTTATCCCATGTGAGCCCTCATGAAATCAAAGACAGGTCATTAAAGAGCAGATAGGAGTTAGACAGTGAATGCTGAGACAGGTCATTAAGGAGCAGGTAGGGGTTAGACAGTGAATACAGAGACGGGTCATTAAGGAGCAGGTAGGGGTTAGACAGTGAATACAGAGACAGGTCATTAAGGAGCAGGTAGGGGTTAGACACTGAATACAGAGACAGGTCATTAAGGAGCAGGTAGGGGTTAGACAGTGAATACAGATACAGGTCATTAAGGAGCAGGTAGGGGTTAGACAGTGAATACAGAGACAGGTCATTAAGGAGCAGGTAGGGGTTAGACAGTGAATACAGATACAGGTCATTAAGGAGCAGGTAGGGGTTAGACAGTGAATACAGAGACAGGACATTAAGAAGCAGGTAGGGGTTGGACAGTGAATACAGTGAGACCTAGTACATGAAAATACATCACTTGACCAACAATCGTCATCTCTCAGACAGGTGGTGTATGACACAGCCAAAAACACGAACATCGAAAACACCAAGAGAGGTTTGATTCGGAGGACCCAGAACTCATATTACTCATGCAGAAGAGGGCAGCACCATAGGGTGCTGCAGACCAATTCAAGTCAAACTGGTGGGAGCAGAATGCGGAAGAACTACAGCGAGCAGCGAATATAAATGATATGAACAGTTTCTACCAGGGGCTCAAAGAAGTTTGGGGTCCACAGAAAAAGAGTCCGATCCACCTGAAATCATCCGATGGAAAGGAGATCTTCTCAGACAATAAGAGGGTCCTGGAGAGATGGACAGAGCATTTCCAAAACCTGCTCAATGTACCTGGTGACATTGAATCTACAGCACTTGCCAACATCCAACAGCGTAAGATCGTGACAATAATAAACAAAACGCCAACAATGGAAGAGCTATGTAAGGCGATTGCCACCTTAGCAGTTGGAAAAGCTCCTGGAAACAAACCTGCAGGCTTCTCAAACTTATTCATTATTATTATTATTATTATTTTTCCAAAGACTTCACAAAATTGTAACACCAAATAAACTACTTGCTACTACCATTGAGACCATGTGTACTCTAAGATGCCATTGGAACTATTTGTATTCTAAAAATGTTAAAGCTAAATACACTACTTTGTATACTTATATATATTATAAACTTATATAACAGCAAAAATACATAGTCCTATGACTTTAAACAGTAACAAGATGAACAGTAACAAGACAGTCCTATGACTATGACCTGTAACATTATGAACAGTAACAAGACATAGTCCTATGACTATGAAGAGTAACAAGAAATAGTCCTATGACTATGAACTGTAACAAGATGAACAGTAACAACAGTAACAAAACATAGTCCTATGACTATGAACAGTAAAAAGAGTTGGCATAGTCTTAATAAACCCAGTTATTTAAAATGACTTATCTAAGGCTGACTTTCATTGTGCAAGTGCTTCAACTTTCAAATAATGAACGTTTTGCTCCTTATTCAAATAATTGTCAGAAAGCTCTTAACAAATCAAAACAGAAGTTATCATAACAGCATTACAGAACACATCATAGTAATTTAGTAATTGAGCCCATGCCCGTGTTCTTTGGTGGATGTATTCTTCGCTCTTAAGATGAAAACATTCTTTAGTTTTGTCCATATATTAAATATAATTATATTCCTGGAGCTTTGTACTCAGATGTTGCTTTAGCCTGGCTAAATGCATGGCTTCGTTTGCACCTGAAGACACATGACACACTTCGGTCTCATGGTTTGTTTCGGGGGAAGTCAATGAGTCTTGATTGACGTAATGTGTACCAATTGTTACACATCAGAGTTTATATTGGACCAAAGCTAACATGGGTGAGAGTAATGAACCATTGTTTATGCCATTTCAACATAATGTTCTGCCACACACGGATTGTTGCTTGCGAAACCCTGGGTTAGTACAGACAGAGTAGGAGGCAAGAAGAGTTCAATAACCCCTAGGCGTCTTTATTGGATATTGCTCCAATAAATAACTGATCAACTATGTATGCGTAAATTATGGAAGTAATAATACAATGTGTTAAGCGACAACATGGAAATCCAAACAGGGGGTGTTGTGATAATGTGCTGCGGGGAAAAGGCTGAAGTCCAAAACAAACACACAAATGTCCAGCCTAGAAATCCAACTAAAGAAACAATCAAGCAAAAATAGGGTCTTCATGGGGAATAATGGAGGAATCGGCTAAAGAGTCTCAGGTTGTAACAACGGGAAAGTTCTGGCAGCGAGTGACAGGGGAGCCTAAATAGGGAGCTTGATTGGGAATAGGAAACAGGTGAGCTGACGTGACTACGGTCTTCTGGGACGGAGTTTTCTCCTGGGTGTAGTAACACCCCAGGTGGACAAGATGGGAAGGCAGATGAGTGTGGCTGGAGAGGAGAGTGGTGTGATGCTGGAATAACACATTAGCTGATTCAAATTTTCATTAGCTGTTTCTATTTTCATAAGCCGGTTCTATTTTTATTAGCTGGTTCTATTTTCACTTGCTGGTATTATTGTCATTAGCTGGTTCTTTTTCCATTAGCTGGTTATATTTTCATTAGCTGATTCTATTTTCATTGGCTGGTTCTTTTTCCATTAGCTGGTTCTATTTTCATTAGATGGTTATATTTTCATTGGCTGGTTCTAATCTCATTAGCTAGTTATATTGGCATGAGCTGATCATATTTAGTCTCAAATCCTTGGTGATTAGAGTATATTTTGGGTCAAAACAAACCTTTCCAACGTCCCGACATTGACCAGAAAGTCCTCCCGGAGACGGGCTTCCGCTGGTGCCCCGAGGATGAGGGAGAGAGAGAGAACTGGTGACCTTCCGGTTGCCAGAATCTCCCAGCTCGACCTACTGAGCTATGTAGTGGAAAATACAAAGAACTAAACATTGAGGAGACATGTGAACTTAGAATATCTGAGGAGCAGTTAGAGGAGAAGTAAAAAGCTGTGTGTGTACACACCCCTGTGTGTGTGTACAAGATACAAGATACAAGATATTTGTATTGGCCATTTGTAACATGTACATTGGAATGCTTACTCCCCATTCCCTCCCACAGTTTACATCTCAATACCATCTAAATAAAAATATATACAATGAAAATAAACCCAAAAAGAGCAGAAAAGTGACTGTTAAATGATGTGTTAAATGTGACATTTTAAAGTGCCAGTAGTGCAGCAGCATCATGAATACAGTGCAGTACAGTGCAGTAACTGTGATGAGTCCATAAACTCCAGCAAAGTATAGTGTATAGTGTAATGTTAATGACATTGATGGTGGCAGCACTCCTAGCAGTGCAGTAGGCACACTGCCTGTGGATAAAAACTATCCTTAAACCTGGTAGTCCTTGTGCTGATGCTGCGCAACCGGCGACCAGACGGTTGCGGTGTCTGCAAACTTGATAATCCGATTGTTGCTGTGCGTGGCAGTACAGTCATGTGTGTACAGCGAGTACAGCCGGGGACTGAGGCAGCAGCCTTGGGGTGCTCCGGTGTTGAGGACCAGTGTGTGTGTGTGTGTGGGTGTGTGTGTGTGTGTGTGTGTGGGTGTGTGGGTGTGTGGGTGTGTGGGGGTGTGTGTGTGTGTGTGTGTGTGTGTGTGTGTGTGTGTGTGTGTGTGTGTGTGTGTGTGTGTGTGTGTGTGTGTGTGTGTGTGTGTGTGTGTGTGTGTGTGTGTGTGTGTGTGTGTGTGTGTGTGTGTGTGTGTGTGTGTGTGTGCCTAAGTCCCCTTTCCTGGACCATTATATGTGTGCGTCACATCCCAGCACAAAGCCAAAAGAACAGTTCCTGGAATTACTCCAGGGAAGTTCCATGTGCGTCAGATCCGAGGTCATTATGGGACCAACAGAGTTTGTGTCAGATACAAGTCTATTATTATTATTATTATTATTATTATTATTATTATTACCATTTGTAACAAGTACAATGGAATACTTACCCCCCATTACCTCCCGCAAATGAATGTTTAAAACAATACTATCAAAAATACTATATACAATACAAATGAACATAAAGAACAACACAGTGATGGATGACATTTTCATGTTTTGAATTTTGCTAAACTATTAAAAGCATTTAAAGTGCCAGTAGTGCAGCAGCATCATGATTACAGTGCAGTACAGTGAAGTAACTGTAATGAGTCCAGAAAGTCCAGCAAAGTATGATAGTGTAATGTTAATGACAATGTTATGAAAGTGGCAGCACTCCTAGCGGTGCATTAGGTCACTGCCTGTGGATGAAAACTATCCTTAAACCTGGTAGTTCTTGCTGTACGGATGCTGGGCAACCGGCGACAGGACGGTAGGGGGGAGAAAAATGGTGCCCAGGGTGGTTGCAGTCCTTTATCTGTATGATAGTTATGTACTGCATACTGCATACCCCTGCTCACTACCTGTTCATACTACACTACCTGTATACTTACCTTGTGTATCTATATACCTATAATTCTGCAAATATCTCATACCTACTCTATAAGTTATTTTATACCTGTTTTTAGTAGTAGGTTTATTTCGTACTCTTTTTACATATTATTCAATAACTGTACATTATATATTACCATGCACTTTACTGCAACATTTGCACTCTGGTTAGATGCCAAATTGTTTTCGCTGTACTGTACTTGTGCTTTACACTGACAATACATTTGAATCGAGTGGGTTCCCCCGGTGGCTCCTGAAGTCCACTATGAGCTTCTTAGTCTTGCTGACATTCAGTGCGAGGCTGTTGTCCTCACACCATCGTGTCAGCCGGACTACCTCATCTCTGTATTCTATTTCGTCGCCCTCGTTTATCAGGGCGATGACTGTGGTGTCGTCTGCAAACTTGATAATCAGATTATTGCTGTGTGTGACAGTACAATGTGTGTACAGCGAGTACAGCCGGGGTCTGAGGCAGCAGCCTTTGGGTACTCCGTTGTTGAGGACCGGAGTGGATGAGATGTTGTTCCCAATCTTCACCACTTGAGGCCTAGTGAGCTGAAGTCAATGAACAGCAGTCGGATGTAGGTGAGCCTCCTGTCTAGGTGCTCCAGGGCCGTGTGTAGTGCCAGGGAAATGGCGTCGTCTACAGACCTGTTTGGTCTGTATGCAAACTGGAGTGGGTCTAGGGACTCAGCGATGGAAAAGTTAATATGCAACATTACAAGTTTCTCCAGGCACTTCATGGCTATGGGTGCTTTGGGTGATAATCATTGAGACTTGTTACCTTGGTAGATTTGGGTAAGGGCAATGGTTGTCTCTTTGAAGCATGCTGGGATGACAGACTGCTGCAGTGATGCGTTGTAGATGTCGGTGAACACAGGAGCCAGCTGGTCGGCGCAGGTCTTGAAGACGCGGGATGGAACTCTGTCTGGGCCGGCTGCCTTCCCTGCCTTCACCCTCCTGAAGGTTCTGCGGACCTCGGACTCGGACAGTTTTAGAACGTAGTCCTCTGGTTGAACGTTCAATTTGTTGGTCGTCTCAGAGTTCTCCCTTTCAAAGCGAGTGTAAAACATGTTCAGCTGGTCTGGTAGGTTAGGGTCGTTGTTGGTGCCTCTGAGCTCCCCTTATAGTTGGAGAGGACCCTCAGACCTTGCTACATCCGTCTGGTGTCAGAGCCCCCAAACTCTAATTCCGATTTGAGTCGCCTGTTATGAAAGCGGTACTACTTATGAGATGGATATATATATCACTCAAAGATGCCTCTCTTTCAAAGCCTTTGTTTTTCTATGGTCTATGCTCATTCTATGCTCATTATTGCAAAAAAAAGTGTCCCGTAAGCTGTTATTTTTCCCTGTCGAAGATGTTTGTTTTGGTTTTTGTCTTTTTTTTCGGTTGGATAGTTCGAAAACGGGATTACCTTTTCCAATTTTCTCCCGACACTTCTTAGCAAACTTATTTTCCGAACATTAAGTGGAAACAATCATCTTTTCGATTCCGTTTTCAGTGCTCCTTCCAACTGTGTGTAATAATAAGCCTTCAATTAACCTCTGTAGCTACATCCAGCCATGTATCTGTGTCATCTCTCTCTCTCTCTCTCTCTCTCTCTCTCTCTCTCTCTCTCTCTCTCTCTCTCTCTCTCTCTCTCTCTCTCTCTCTCTCTCTCTCTCTCTCTCTCTCTCTCTCTCTCTCTCTCTCTCTCTCTCTCTCTCAAATGAGTTGAGTTCACACGTTACTTTGTTCAAATCCCCAAACGGGATGATTAGGGACTATATATACTCTATGAGTGGTTGTTGGGGGCGGGGGGGCGGTGCTTGTTCTTTAAATGCCGGCCAGCTCCTCTTTCACCTCAGAATTCACCGCGACAATACCGGGACAATGGTTGAAAACTGGTATTTCAGTGTTTTTATATATGTCAGATATTTTAGTCTGGACTTTGGGGACACACGGCTTGAAACGGGGGCAAACCGGGGACATCTAGCTCTATCTATTGATATGCACTTGGCTACCATTAATATTAAAATATATTTCTTTAAATCTATAACGCAACTATGAACTCAGCCAAGCTGTTTTTTGTGTGTGGAGCGTTTTAGTTAGTATTCTTTTTTGCTTAGTCTCAGCCTCAGAGTCAGAAAGTCCTGAAGTGTTGACTCACTAAATCACTAAATGTAAATGGGCATGCTTAAAGCCGAACGCATTACGCCTTCGGAATACATGTAGGATTAAGCGCTGCTAAATGCTTAATCTTATGGATTAATTATTTAATTAATCTAATCTGAACGACTCAAAGTAATGCTGCTCTCGCTCTCTCTCGCTCTCTCTCTCTCTCTCTCTCTCTCTCTCTCCTCTCTCTCTCTCTCTCTCTCTCTCTCTCTCTGTGTCTCTCTCTCTCTCCCCTCTGCCAGGGGTCTCATCCTCGCACGCCCTTGGTGAAGGGTGGCAGTGGCGCGCTGCCCATCTGCCCGTCTCCCATGGTGTCTCCCGCCCTCAGCAGAGCACTGGCCAAGGCCAAGCGCTTCAGGTAAGCGGAAGTTGGTAGCTCCAACACAAAACCTGGCGGGAGCCAGGGGGCTGGCTGTTTGTTTGTTGTCGTCTTGCAGCGCATCACACATGATTACCGATCACACAAGTTGAGGGTAGCTTGGTGTTTGACTCCCGGGACAAAAGAAAGGTACCTGATGTCTGAAGTCTACCCCCTGCAGTTGTTGAGCGAGCCAGACAGCCCAGAACCACCCATGGGTCTACTCCTTAATGACTAGGCTTCTGAATTCACTGCAGGCAGCTTTGGGATAAAAGCGTCCGCTAAACAGTAAATGAAACAGTAAATGTTAATGTTATTTTTCCAAGCATGGACAAAGGGAGTGATTTAAAGTGTGGTTATTAAGGGTGACCATATGGTGGCATGCGAAAAGAGCAGGACATAAGGAGAAATGTCAAAGTTAATGTAAAGTAATGCGACTGTAGGAAGCAAAAAGCTGAATCCCAAACAAAGGACATGTCCGGGAAAAAGAGGTTGTCCTAAGTTATTGTTGAACTAAAAATGAAACAACTGGAGGACAGACAACATATGTTTGAATGTTTTAAGGTAAATTAGGTTGATCATGTTGATCATCGAATGACTAAATGTTCTCACTCATTTCCCAAAGCTGTCGGAAAAGTGCTGCATTTGCAGCTTTCATGGACGGTTTTGTTAATGATATACAGCATCCGTCCTGTTATCACACGTCCTGTAATCACACCTGTTATCCCGGTGCACTTCAGTCCGCCGAGGGTCTTGTGAAAGGCCGTAGACTTTTGGAAATCGAATCAACTTGAGTTATAGAGCGCCGGAGCGGCCCGGGAATACAGCCTCTTCCGGCCCCAGTGTTTAGGACACATTTTGGAAGGGAAATTTGAAACGCCTCGTAAAAATTTCTGAACCACCAAAACTGGCGTTCGGGACTCTACATTTGAATCCCGGCGTTTAGATTAGACCAATTGGTTTGTCCTATTTTTTTGGCTGACTGATAATTAGTTTGGCCCTTGAATTGATAGGTCGGTGGGAGGCCGCTTGTAGGTTTTCATGGTAAATCCAATACACTGTGTAACCGCTTTGAGTGTTAATCTGAAATTGATCTGAACTGAATTAACATAATCGTAATTGATCTGTATTGAATTTATGAGAGGGTGGGGGTTATTATGTAAAATGCCGCATTCATTCCGTTAATTATTAGCATTGGGTTCAGAGTGATAGCAAAGCAAGTAAGCTAAGGCATGCCACATTAGCTAAAACAACATATTTTCATAACCGATAATATATATATATATATAATAGATAATAATAATTAAACATGCCGAATGTAGTCTGCTAGTGGTTAAATCTTTGACGTGCAAAATAATTCAAAGTAATGAATACAAAATCAAACATTCACAATGAACTATCCCTCAACCGTATCACGGTAAAGCCGCACATTTAGCCAAAGGTAGACCTCGGTGAACTCGGTGAAGTTATTCTGAATGAATCAATTAATTTATTATTATTATACATATATGTTCATTGGCATTGGACGAACAGAACCGTCCTGTTTCCTTGTCGAAGGAATTGCTCTTTTCTACAGAAAATGCAGCCTATACTTTGCTTTGGCTGGAGTGTATTCTGTCCACGCACAAAACTAATTGTGTTTCACTCGAAATGTCACCTTGAAAACCGGCGGGCTAAGTGATCCGATGATACAGCGGCGATCAGAGGCCTGGTGTCGACGTGAATTAATGACCTTTAAGTGGGCTAATGAATCAGACGTCCAGCTCATTGGCTCCCCATTGATAAGAAGAGCCTGATTTCCCCCCTTGTTCTCAAGCCTCTCAATCTGGCCCATAGGAGCAGCTCGCTGTCAATCAGACCCGCCCCCCAGGAGCGCAGCGGCGGCAGGACTTACTGCCAGACTCCGCCTACCTCCAGAGGGAAACACGGCCTACTGGACGGCGCCAGGGTGAGTGGGCAGGCCTACAGCCACCTGGACGAGTGTCTGATCTGAAAAGCCAAAGGGCTTTTTTTTAAATGGCTATGCGATGTGGAATTTCAATTATTGTCTCAATAATTGTTCTTGCTGGGGTGTGTGCAGTATGGGGTGGGTGTTGCGGTGGTGGCTGTTGCTTGGATGACAGTTGCTAAGGGTGGACGTGTGTGTGGTTGGCAGTGTGTGCATAACTAGTGAAGCTTTAATTGTTGTACTGTTTCTTTTCATAGTTTTAATGGGGTTGCTATGAGGACAGCAGTTGCTAAGATACCTGCCTCACTTAAATGCAGGTATCCTAGCAACCAGAATACCAGAAAAAAAGGCATTTGCCTTTCAACCCCATATAATTGAATGAATTGATTAATTCGGGCTATATTTTTCAAAGATAAATATTGTATTTTAATTAAATATTTAGTTCACACTAATATAAAACACTTTGTTTTACCAACACAAATAAAATATAAGTGACAAAAGAACAACTAATGAAATATATTCACTTACATGTCTAACTCACACTGTTACAGTAAGTGAATTGATAAGGCACGATTCAGTTGATATTTTTTTACATTTTAAATCACTGTGTTAAACCGTCCACTTCAAGGTGATTAAAAATGAGTTTTATTTGAAGTATCGCCAGAGGATAGATAGCTGCGCGAGTCGTGTTGACAGTCAAATTAATATCACCCATCCATTACTTATCAAACAGACCTCTATCTTGGCAGAAGAGCGACTTGGCAAATCCCAGCCTGCTACGCTGTGAGTTCGCTGTAACCCGCCATGCCAAAAGCATTAAATGCTAATGATGGCTTCTGCCTTTAGAAAAAACATTTGATGTCCACCTTGGTTTTATAGATTTTTTTGTAAGTGAAATGAACTCCAGCAGTGGCTGGCTGTCACTCGGCACCCCCTTGTGGAGGGGAGGGAGTATGCGGAAACCTGTCAGAATGCTGCATATATAATATATGATATATAATATTTCACACATTTCTCTGCTCTCCCAATGTGTCCCTGTTTGGAAGAGCAGAGGATTGATTGATCGGAATAAATCCATGCAGTGTCCATGCAGGTGCTGTGCTTGTGACTCCTTGGCATCCCATAATTTACACAGGGCAGCTCAAGGACAAACGGTCCTGCTTGCCTCAGCAGGTACCCGCCCGGTGGGTTTCCACGTCAGCATGGAGACAGCAGAAGTATCATGTGGCACACTCTCGCCGTTAGTGGCATTATGGTCTGTTGGTCGTCATGGAAACAGAGATCTAGAAAAACCAGTAATGCAAGTAAATCACGTCAATTTAATTATCACGAGCAAAAGACATCACGTTGTCACTGTCAGCCATGCTTTCTGTTTACGTTTTGCCTCATACACATACACGCTTTGGGGTCGGAACTCGAAAGTTTCAAATCTGAAATTAAATTAAAAGTAAATATATACGACTCAAGAGTTGCGTCTGGAACACGGAATAAATGAATGACACAAGATAGATCCGTGCATGATGATAAACTGGCCCCCAAAACTCTGATTGGGTATTTACGCACACAAATATACATCCACATGTGTTAACACAAAACTAATTACGTTCAGCTCATTATTTTTCCATCAGCTATTAACAAGCTGAAAGAAGGGCAGGTGTGTGCATGTGTGTGTGTGTGTGTGTGTGTGTGTGTGTGTGTGTGTGTGTGTGTGTGTGTGTGTGTGTGTGTGTGTGTGTGTGTGTGTGTGTGTGTGTGTGTGTGTGTGTGTGTGTGTGTGTGTTCGTGGGGGGGGTTTGTCTTTAACAAGCAGTGCACCAGTGTTTGTTTATATGATTGTTTGTTACAAAAAGTGAGTGAGCTATTACATGTGCAACAGTCCAGCCTGTAGGGTCTGACCAGCGCCCAGGAGACAGCAGGAGAGCCGAGATGGAACCCCGGCACAGGGCTTTCTATCAGTATTCAGGACAGGAGGAGGAGGTAGGGGCCACACCAGACACCAGTCTGTCTGACCCTCCTGTAAAATCAAATAGGCCATGAAAGTCAGGCTAGTGGTTGTGTCACGCCTGGCAGTATGGTGGTGTCACGTTTCATGTTTGCCCCATTTTCGAGAAATGTATGTGCAGACATTATTTTTATTGATATTTCGATTTTCCATTATTATTATCGACAAAAAACATGTATAGCTTGGCATCCAGCAGCACATGGAAACATAAACAACCTGTTTCATGACATCAAATATAAAATCTTCATTTAAACACTGCTTGTGCCGACCCAAAACATCAACAAGGAATGCGTGGATCAGCAGCATTTGGCAAACATAAGTCACACAGCAGGCTCTTAAAGGGGGAACTTCAAACTAATAACATATCATTTTAATGTGGGTAGTATTTATAACAACATTTTTGACCCTTCCTCCTGTTGCCTGCAGCCGGTCCCGGACGACCCTGGATGAAGGAGGCGGGTAAGATGACGCTGGATGAAGGAGGCGGGTAAGATGACGCTGGATGAAGGAGGCGGGTAAGATGACG
This sequence comes from Muraenolepis orangiensis, assembly GCA_027704905.1. Classification (NCBI taxonomy): domain Eukaryota; kingdom Metazoa; phylum Chordata; class Actinopteri; order Gadiformes; family Muraenolepididae; genus Muraenolepis; species Muraenolepis orangiensis. The sequence goes on from CM051014.1 coordinate 20,596,010, forward strand.
CTGGATGAAGGAGGCGGGTAAGATGACGCTGGATGAAGGAGGCGGGTAAGATGACGCTGGATGAAGGAGGCGGTAAGATGACGCTGGATGAAGGAGGCGGTAAGATGACGCTGGATGAAGGAGGCGGGTAAGATGACGCTGGATGAAGGAGGCGGTAAGATGACGCTGGATGAAGGAGGCGGGTAAGATGACGCTGGATGAAGGAGGCGGGTAAGATGACGCTGGATGAAGGAGGCGGGTAAGATGACGCTGGATGAAGGAGGCGGGTAAGATGACGCTGGATGAAGGAGGCGGGTAAGATGACGCTGGACGATGCCAAATGCATCTCATCTTGCTGACGGATTGGATGGGGTATCTGCACACCAGAGATACCCCGTTGTTTCACACTATACCACTATACAACCCCAATGTGGATAGATAGATAGAAGTGGAAAGTTTCCCTTTAAACATAATAGGACCGTTTAAAAAGCATTAGTCCATCAACATGAAATCCAAGTGTGATCGGGGCCCTTCTGTCTCCCAGTCTGCTGTTAATGAAACAAGCAGTAAGGCAGCTCTCTGTAGCTCTGGACGTCCTATGGTCTGTAGAGAAGGCGTTTCTGACATCACGACATCTGAATCTGTCAATGTGTTCTTTTGTTTTGTTTGGTGCAAGAAGTAATAGTGTATCGTTGTAGAGAGAAGGGTGGCTTCCGGAATCAGCCCTATATATTGTTGCCTGAAGGCCGCAGGGATAACTTGTTAGCTTGGTTAGTTTGGTAGCCGTTTACATTACATTACATTACAGTCATTTAGCAGATGCTTTTATCCAAAGTGACTTACAATAGTGTGTTTCAACAAAGGTAAGAGAACAACTCGTCACCAGAAGTCAAAAGTGCATTGCATTTCAACAAGTCTCCAATAACTGAACCAGTGCTCAGTAGAAGTACAATAATTCAGGTAAAAGTAAGTTGGAAAACAATATATAACAATATCTACAGCAATATATACCTATCTATAATATGTAATCTACTTAGATCATTTACTTAGCGCTACGAGGAAGGACCTGGGAAGTGTGTCCGGAAGAGATGGGTTTTCAGCCTGCGGCGGAAGATGGGCAGTGACTCTGCAGTGGTGTCGTCCGTACAGACCTGTTTGGTCTGTACGCAAACTGGAGTGAGTCTAGGGATTCAGGGATGGAACAGTTTATATGTGACATTACAAGTTTCTACAGGCACTTCATGGCTATGGGTGTAAAAGCCACTGGACGATAGTCATTGAGGCATGTTACCTTGGTCCTTTGGTAACAGCACAATGGTTGTCGCTTTGAAGCATGCTTCAAAGCGTGCTTCAAAGGATGACAGACTGCTGCAGTGATGCGTTGTGACGCGGGACTGGAACTCCGTCTGGGGCGGCTGCCTTCCCTGCCTTCACACTCCTGAATGTTCTGTGGACCTTGGACTCGGACATGTATAATCGCCGACATGAGAATAGCGGAGATTTCCCTCGGCAAGTAAAAAGGGCGACACTTGATAGTCAGTAATTAGTTAGCAAATTAGATGAGCAATGTTGAGAAAGCACCTGAGCTTCAAGAGAGTGCATCAGGCTTGGTGTTCTTTGAACAAGGGTCGATAAGATAATGAAAAGTTTAACCTTGAGTATATTATATATATAGTATATAATATATATATATATATAATAATATATATATATATGTATATTATATATATATAGACTTGATATATTCCAAATGACGGACTTACTGAACACCAACTTTAAGTCAGCGTATTCAGTGGTAACCTTAGACAGGTCCGGATACTCTTCGTTGACCAGAGGAGTGGACTGACCAGAAGACTTTGCCGCCTGTAGACAGTTAGCAAGGCAAAAATCACTCCAACAGGTGATGATACTAGACTCCCAGTTAATCTGGGGGATTGTGCTTGGCTAACCAGGGTAATCCCAGCACAATGGGCACCTGAGCCTGGTCCATAACAAAAAACTAAATATTTTTTGTGTGATTACCTGACACCTGCAGAGCGAGCGGATCGGTTACGTGGGAGACGGGGTTGAGGGAGTGACCGTTGAGAGCGTGGACTGAGAGAGGGTGATCTAAATCCTGGACTCAGATATTAAATTATTTTACGGTAGCGGCCTGAGTGAAGTTCCGGTCCGCTCCTGAATCAATGACAGCGGGGAGAGAAACAGTCAGATCAGGTAGATGAATCTTAACCGTTAAAAACTGCCTGGTCGATGATGCTGACTTGAGGGTGATACTCACTAGCACGGCTGAGGCGGGTTGATTGTAGCGTTTGAGGGGACAGCGCTGACTGAAGTGGCCCTGCTGGCCACAGTAGAAGCACGCCTGGGTGTCCCGCCGGCGTTGACGCTCCTCGAGCGAGACCCTGGCTCTACTTAACTGCATGGGTTTATCCTCCACAGCGCTGGGAACCTGACCACGGTCGGTCTGACTGAACGACTGAACTGATGTAAAGCCCTAGAGTGAGACCTTACTACTACTACAGAGAACTGGTGCATCGTGACCAGAGAACAACAGTTGGAACAACAGCCCTAGAGAACTGGTGCTTCATGACCAGAGAACAACAGTTGGAACAACAGCCCTAGAGAACTGGTGCTTCATGACCAGAGAACAACAGTTGGAACAACAGCCCCACTGCATTAACCCTAACCCTAACCATACCTGTGTATAGTGTCGTATGGTGTAGTGTGTAGTGTTGTTTGGTGTAGTGTGTATTGTTGTATAGTGTAGTGTGTAGTGTTGTATGGTGTAGTCGTGTAGTTTTATATAGTGTAGGGTGCAGTGTTGTATAACCTATTGTATAGTGTAGTGTTGTATAGTGAAGTGTTGTATAGTGTAGCCGTGTGTTGCATAGTATATTGTCTTGTGTGTAGTGTTGTACAGTGTAGTGTGAAGTGTTGTACAGTCCCAATGTCATGCTGTAGGCTTGTGTCGTTTTTTCGTGTGGTGTAGTTGTGTGCAATTGTTGCGTGTGTGTGTGTTGAGTCGAGTTGTCACAGTGTGTGTGGTATTCAGATTCAGATTCAGATTCAGATTCAGATTCAGAAAACTTTATTAATCCCGAGGGAAATTAAGGTGCAACAGTTGACACAGGGGGAATAAATGCACACACAAGAATACTAAAACCTAAGCTAAAAAACAAAACAACAACTAACTAAAATAAAACTATTATAAACAAAAATAGTTAAAATAATTCTAAATGAAGTCTAAATGTATTGATAAGTGAAGATAATTTACAGTATTATAACAGTAGTACGTAGGTATATACAATACACAACAATACGTATAGTGCAAATTGGCAGTAATAATATATTAATAAATAACTCAACTGAAAAGAACTGAAAAGTGACATGTGAAAAGTGAAAAAGTGAAAAGTGAATTCGGATTTGAAATAGAATTTACAGTGCAAAGTACAATGAGATGATTACAGTGCGTTGACCAAAAATAAAATAAAAATAAGTACGTTGGCCTCAGGTCACTAAGTCTCCACTGTCCCTCTCACGACCCGAGGTAGAGGAATTATAGAGTCTAATAGCCACAGGAAGAAAGGACTTCCTATGGCGTTCTGTGGTGCACCTGGGTGGAATGAGTCTGTTGCTAAAGGTGCTTCTATATGAGGTCAGCACCTGATGGAGAGGGTGAGAGTTGTTGTCAAGGATACTACGCAGCTTGCGCAGCATCCTTCTCTCAGACACCACCAACAAGGAGTCCAGCTGGACCCCCAGGACAGCGCCAGCCTTCCTGACAATCCTGCTGATCTTGTTGGCGTCTGCTGATCTCAACCTGCTTCCCCAGCACACGACTCCGGAGAAGATGGCACTGGCTACCACCGACTGGTAGAACACATTCAGCATCTTGTTGCAAACGTTGAAGGACCGGAGCCTCCGCAGGAAGTAAAGACGGCTCTGGCCCTTCTTGTAAACCGCCTCAGAGTTCTTGGCCCAGACCAGTTTGTTGTCCAGATGAACTCCCAGGTATTTATATTCCTGGACAGCTTCAGCGGACACACCCTTGATGGAAATGGGTGTGGGTGTGGATTTCCTCCTGCGGAAGTCCACCACCATCTCCTTCGTCTTGTCAGTGTTGAGCTGCATATGGTTCAGCTCACACCACTCAACGAAGGAGTCCACGACGCCCCTGTACTCCTCATCGTTTCCCTCGCTGACACAACCAACAACTGCAGAGTCGTCCGAGAACTTCTGCAGATGGCAGGACAAAGAGTTGTATTGGAAGTCTGAGGTGTACAGGGTGAACAGGAATGGGGAAAGAACAGTTCCCTGTGGAGCACCAGTGCTGCTGACCACAGTGTCAGACACACAGTCCTGCAGTCTGACAAACTGTGGACGACCCGTCAAATAGTCAGTAATCCAGGACACCAGGGAAGAGTCCACCTTCATCGCCGTCAGCTTACTTCCCAGCAGGGCAGGCCGGATGGTGTTGAACGCACTGGAGAAGTCGAAAAACATGATTCTCACAGTGCTCCCGGGTCTGTCCAAGTGGGCGTAGGCACGATGGAGCAGGAAGATGATGGCGTCCTCCACTCCCAGTTTCGGCTGGTAGGCAAACTGAAGAGGGTCCAGTGATGATCTGACCAGGGGCCGAAGAAGCGTCAGGACCAGCCTCTCAAAGGATTTCGCCACGTGGGACGTCAGCGCCACCGGTCTGTAGTCGTTTGAGGTGCTGGGACGTGCCTTCTTCGGAACCGGCACCAGGCAGGATGTCTTCCACAGCACAGGGACCCTCTCCAGTCTCATGCTCAGGTTGAAGATGTACTGCAGGACTCCACTCAGCTGGGCAGCACATGTTTTGAGGACCCTCGGGCTGACGCCGTCAGGACCTGCAGCCTTGTCTGGATGGAGCCTGCACAGCACTTTCCTCACCTGCTCAGCTGTGAAGGTATGTGAGCCGTGTGTGGGGGCTGGAAGAGTCACTGTTGTGTTGATGGGGGAGGGGTGAGGTAGTGGTGGTGGGGGAGAGAGAACAGGTATGTTGATGCTGGAGAGGGACGGTGGGGGAGGGGGGACAGCAGGGCTGGGGGGCTGGAGGGGAATGGTTGTAGAGGGGCTGGGGGAGGGGGGGTAGACCGGAGCCCACTCATTGAATCTATTGAAAAACAAATTCAACTCGTTGGCCCGATCAGGACCCCCCCCTATTGTCTGGCTACCAGGTTGTTTGTAGCCAGTGATGCTCCTCATGCCACTCCACACATCCTTCAGGTTGTTCTGCTGAAGTTTGTGCTCCAGCTTCCTCCTGTAGTTGTCTTTGCCCTGCTGGATCCTCTCCTTCAGCTCCCTCTGAACCCGCCTCATCTGCTCCCTATCCCCATCTCTGAAGGCCCTCTTCTTCTCATTGAGCAGGACCTTGATGTCTCGGGTGACCCATGGCTTGTTGTTGGGGAAACAGCGTACAGTCTCTGTGGGAACAACACTGTCCACACAGAAGTTGATGTACCCTGTTATACAATCCGTGAGATCATCAAGGTCCTCTCCATGCAAATCACAGAGGAAATCCCAGTCTGTTGACTCAAAGCAGCCCCGCAAGTCCTCATCGGCCTCCTGTGACCATCTCCTCACAGTCCTTGTGGTCACAGGCAGCCGCTGTACTAGAGGCCTATACAGGGGCTGCAGGTGGATGAGGTTGTGGTCTGACCTTCCAAGAGGAGGAAGGGCAGTGGCGCTGTATGCCTCCTTAACATTGGCATACAGCAGGTCCAGTGTCTTATTTTCCCTGGTGGGACAGTCCACAAACTGCTTGAAGGTGGGCAGTGTTGCAGCCAGAGTCACATGGTTAAAGTCCCCAGATATCGCGATGAATGCTTCAGGGTGCTGTGTCTGAAGTCTCGCGACGGCGGAATGGGTGACGTCACACGCGAGCGCAGCGTTTGCCGACGGTGGAATGTAAACAATAACAAGAAGCACATGGGAGAACTCTCGCGGCAGATAGTATGGCCGCAGACTCACGGCCAGCAGTTCAATGTCCGGGCTACACACACGTTCCTTCACAGTAACATGTCCAGGGTTACACCACTTGTTGTTAACGAGAATAGCAAGTCCCCCACCTTTCCTCTTGCCACTCTCGCGGTGCGTCCTGTCCGCCCGGACGGTTAGAAAGCCGTCCACGGTAACATTAGAGTCCGGGGTGTCCTCGTTGAGCCACGTCTCCGTGAAACAAAGCACGCTGCTCTCCCGGTACACCCGCTGGGTCATCACCAGGCCCGCTAGCTCGTCCATCTTATTCGCTAGCGACCTCACGTTCCCCATGGTGATGGAAGGGAGATATGGTTTATATCTCCGCTTCCTCTCCCGCTGTCTCTCCTGCTGTTTACGTCCAGCCTTGCATCCCCTGTACGTCCTCCTCAGCTCCCTGGGGAGGTCGGGGATGTCGGGCCTCTCCCGTAGCAGCGAGGTCTGTTGTAGCGACAACAGTTGACTCCGCGCGTAAACAATGGCTCCGCCGTAATGTTGAGCCACGACGGAGACGCGGTTCAGTAACAGTGTCCCCAGAATGAGAAACACGGCAAAAACTTCCCTAAACATAGCTGGCTGAGGGTTGCACAGCTACTTAACAAAAAACTATAATAAAAACAACAATAATATAAGAATAAATAACTAAAAAGTAAGAGGGGAGGGGGAGCAACTGTTGCTGGCTGCCGCTCGTAGCAGCGCCGGAAGGCGTGTGTAGTATCGTGTCTCGCATTGACCCCAAAGGCCCACACACGCAGGCGCTCCATACAAAAAAATAACAATGACTCATTAAATAAAAACCTGCCAGACGGTTTTGTTACAGGACAAGAAGGGAAGGAGAGTGACTGCGATGCCACAGAGGAAAACAGAGACTACGAGAAGGGCAGATGAGAAGTGAGGGCAGCCATTAGAGTGACAGTTTAACTCTTAACTCCTGCAAACCTTTCCTAGAATACAGCAATCATTGTTCTGAGCGGAAGCCCCCGCCCTCTGTCCGACGACACGCAGGAAAACAGAATTAAAAATATATATATATATAAAAAAAGGCTCTAAATGGGTCTTGCATATCAATAACCGACCGAGAGCAACAAAGAAAGTCTCTCCCGCTCCGAACTGCAGCCCCTGACATGCATATTGATTGTGAGGACTGGTTGGGTTTTGGTCTCTCTCTCTCTCCCTCTCTCTCTCTAGCTCTCTCTCTCTCTCTCTCTCTCTCTCTCTCTCTCTCTCTCTCTCTCTCTCTCTCTCCTCTCTCTCTCTCTCTCTCTCTCTCTCCAGCATGCTGGGCTACATCAGTATGGCTGCTGTGTAGCAGGCAGAAAACAAAGGATGAAATTGAAAGAGATCAGATGTGTCCATTGATTGCAGCTATGTTATATAGCTATAGTATGGAGCTATGCTATATACCTATAGTATGGAGCTATGCTATATAGCTATAGTATGGAGCTATGTTATATAGCTATAGTATGGAGCTATGCTATATAGCTATAGTATGGAGCTATGCTATATAGCTATAATATGGAGCTATGCTATATAGCTATAGTATGGAGCTATGCTATATAGCTATAGTATGGAGCTATGCTATATAGCTATAGTATGGAGCTATGCTATATAGCTATAGTATGGAAAGTTATGTATGGAGTGGGGCTGTTGTTCCATCTGTTGTTCTCTGGTCATGTAGCACCATGTCTCTAGGGCTGATTCTATGAAGCTATACTATGGAGCTATGCCACGCTACAACGCTATGCAATAAAGCCATGCTATGGAGTTATATATCTATACTATGTGACTTTAGAATGGAGCTATGTTGTAAAGATATAGCATAGAGCTATGCTATATAACTTTAGTATTGAGCTATGCTATTTTGCTATAGTATGAAGCTATGCTATATTGCTATAGCATGGAGCTATGCTTTATAGCTATAGCATGGAGCTATGCTATATTGCTATAGTATGGAGCTATGCTATATTGCTATAGTATGGAGCTATGCTATATAGCTATGGTATGGAGCTATGCTATATAGCTATGGTATGGAGCTATGCTATATAGCTATGGTATGGAGCTATGCTATATAGCTATCGTATGGAGCTATGCTATATAGCTCTAGTATGGAGCTATGCTATGAAGCGTGTCTCAGCATGTCCAACTCTGATCTGTCTCTCAGCAGTATCTAACAACATAAAACGATCTATCTTTATGTCTGTCTTTCTGTATATTCTTTCAATATATTTCAATACAATACTCTACATAAACATAGAGAAGGGACACCTTTAAATTCACAGTTGGCAGCCCATGACTCGCACAATTATCCACTTCTAATGGAGCCGTGTCCCGGCCGCTGCTGGCTAAGAGCTCCGCGCTATCAGGAGCCACCCCCTCTGCTACCGTTAGCAGGATGCGGGTCTCTGACTCTGGCGCTAACTGTTCCGCGCACTATAATTAATAGGCTTGTTATTTAGCCTGATCACCAACTGCCCTGCCGGTCAGCGTGTCCCATGTCTCTCTCGAAGAAAGAAGAAAAACAATTATGTTATTTTTCTTTAAATGGAGGTGGTTAGCGGCGAGGAACAAGGGGATGGGGATGATGGAGGGGTGGGGCTGATGATGTAGGGGGGGATGGGCAGAGGGGTGGGGGGGGGGGGGTCTATCTCCTCCGCCAGCTGTGCTGCTCCGTGTCGGAGATTAAAAGAAAATTGAGTATAAACATTTGTCATAGCTCATCAAGCTGGAGGGGGGGGGGGGTCCGGGGGAGGTGATGGTGGTGGTGGTGGAGGTGGTGGTGGTGGTGGTGGTGGCCTACCTAGGGCCCCATTCGGCTACAGATGTCTCCATAATAGGCAGCGGCGGTGCCACAGTTCATCCAGAACACATTTCCAAACCTAGCAGCTCATTCTCCCCAACAACACACGCACACACAAAACACACGCCTGTGTTTCCCCCCCCCCCCTCCTCTTTCACAGCCAATCAGCTCATGTTAATGATGACACCAGCAGCTGTGGAAAGCGTGGACCAGGGTCACCCCTCAGCATGTCAACCCAACGCAGATGAGGCTAAACGTACACCCCCCCCCCCCTGAGAATGATGCTGGTTTTGGGCTGTTTTTCATTTTTGTATACCACTGCGGAATTGAGATTGCCATGGATTTGGATGATGCTGTTACTTGCATGGTCTATAGAGTTTGAGGTGGTATAAGGTCTGGAATAAAGTGGGTTGTGTGTGTGTGTGTGTGTGTGTGTGTGTGTGTGTGTGTGTGTGCGTGTGTGTGTGTGTGTGTGTTTAAGTGTGTGTCTGTATATATTGTTCTAGATATTGTTACTTATTTTACTTTCCCCTTACTGTACGGTAGAAGTACAACAAGAAGTACAAGTACAAGTACTTTTGACTTCTGGTGACGAGTTGTTCCCTTGCACACACTATTGTAAGTCACTTTGGATAAAAGCGTCTGCTAAATGACTGTAATGTAATGTAATGTAATGTATATATATATAAATATATATATATTAGGGCTGTCAAAGCATGTGATTAATCTCGAGACTTTAACACGTATTATTTTATTTGACTCAAATTAATCAAATCCTAGTATCTACTTTAGACCGTGTGATGGGTGATGGGCGGGAAAAAAAGCAAAAGGGAAAGCAAAAACAAAAAAAAGGAAAAAAATAAATAAAGCAAAGAAACTTCCTTTTGAGCATATGCCCTGTACAGCACACATTACACAGAGGGCCGGTACTGGGTCTCCCTCTGCAACTGTGGATTGGATGGTGCTTTAGAAAAGTGCCGTAAAATAGTTGGACATTTCAAACACAGTCCTGCAAACACCGCGGAGCTGAAAGTCAGCACGCCTCTCAGGGGCAGAAGGAGTTCAACTTTTGGAATGATAAAGCGGGTCCAACACAACAAAGATGCAATACATGCAACCCTGGCACAGCAGAAGCACAAGTTAGCCTTGCTAACCTCAGCTGAATATTAACGACTGGCAAACTTGGAAACAATGCATGAGCCATGTTTTCTTCAACTCTCCTTTTCTTAAATATTAAATGGATATATTAGTCACTTTAACGGCAATTCAGAAATCATTTCAAGCCATATTGACGTTATCTGAATGTAAAGTGTAGTCATTAATTCTGTTGGTCTTGTGTGTTTGTAGGTATGACAAATATGTGTCCTGCTCTGTGGTGTTACCTGCACCACAGTGTTACTCTGCCACCTCTTGCGTACGATGGAGGTCTCTGATGACCCTGCCTACGTAGTGCACTTCAAGGCTGCATTCACAGAGGACCCCAAGAGGCGAAAGGAGAACACAAACATAGAATGGCTACAACTTTGGATCTGAGATTCAAGGACCTCAGGAGCCTGCCCAGAACCAAGAGGGGGGAGGTGTGGCTAAAGCTAAGTGAGATGCTGAAGGACAGTCAACCTACACCACAGCCAGAGCTCTACCAGAGCCACCAAAGAAAATGAGGGCCCTCCTACTGAAGGGGTCAGAGTCTGAGTCTGATGAAGAGACACTAGCTGGAGACAAATGCCTAGACAGGTATAGAGCAGAGCCTAGTGTTGGCATAGAGGAGTGTCCTCTACAGTGGTGGTCAGCACACACAGGTGCCCATGGTAAGATGGCCCATATTGCACAGAGATACCTTGATGCCACACAGCATCAACAGTGCCATGCCAGAGATTGTTTTCTCTGACAGGGCACACTGTGCAGAAGAAGAGGTCAGCTCTCTCATCTGAAAATGTAAACAAGCTTGTGTTGTCACGATGAGGGGAGTGGGTTGGACCCCGAACGCAGACAACGACACAGTGAGCGATACCATCCATCCATCCATCTTCTCCCGCTTATCCGAAATCGGGTCGCGGAGGTAGCAGCTTCAGCAGGGGACTCCAAACTTCCCTCTCCCTGGCAACATCGACTAGCTCTGACTGGGGGATCCCGAGGCGTTCCCAGGCCAGTGTGGAGATGTAATCACCCCACCTGTACCTCGGTCTGCCCCGTGGTCTCTTCCCAGTTGGATGTGCCTGGAAAACCTCCCTCGGGAGGCGACCAGGAAGCATCCTTACTAGATGCCCGAACCACCTCAACTGGCTCCTTTCTACGCGAAGGAGCAGCGGCTGTACTCCGAGTCTCTCACGAGTGACTGCGCTTCTCACCCTATCCCTCAGGGAGATACCAGCCACCCTCCTGAGGAAACTCATTTCGGCCGCTTGTATTCGCGATCTCGTCCTTTCGGTCATTACCCATTGCTCATGGCCATAGGTGAGGGTAGGATGATGGTGAGTGAGCGATACGAACGGCTTTATTCCCAAAAGCACACACAAAACACAAGGGTACACGGGGAGGACGATCCGCGGAGTACCGGCAGGTAGTAGACCGACGAGTAGTCCGGGACAGGGGAGGAGTCTAGGTACCGGGATGTCGAGGTGCGAAGTACCGGACGGGTAGTAGGCAGGCGACGAGTACAAAACAGACGGAAGAACAACGTGCAGTATACGTAACGACCTCACGCTGGGGTAACGGATAGACAAGGTATATATACCCCAGGTGAGGTGATTAACAATTAGACAGGGTGATCGTGTACAGGTGTGTGTGTGTGCGCCGCCAGCGCACGTGGCTTGGCCACGCCCCCTGCCAACCACCGTAACCGTGACATGTGTGTCTGAGCAACTGGTTAAAAGAACAGACTACATAAACCTGTTGACTGGACTCATGCCACAAAAGTGTAAACTGTTTCAATGTCATTTTAGAGCTAAGAATGTGAAAAAAAGATCGTTCACTTCGGCACTTTGTTATTCAGTTCCTTAAAGTGGTCTACTTGTTGCTGCATTCATTTGCATGAGATGTTTCTTTGCAAACATTTTACAGGCAAGCTGTTCACTTTGTTGCAGACATTATTTTGTGACAGATTATTTATGCAGTTGTCTGCTAAATAGTGAAAAGTAACAAATAAAATAATAACAATCTTGATCTCCAACTGCTTTTAGCATTTCTTTCATCCATACCTGCATTTGTTTTTGCTAAACTGCAAGTAAATATGTTTCTTTTAAACTTGTGAATATTTTGATCTATTGACAGCACTAATCTATACACATGTACACACAGCATATAGTGCATTCTAAAGTATTTTCTCTTTGTACTACATATATATGCAAATGTGTTTATACTGTATTTATAATTATAATAATTTGCTTGTCTACAATACAAAACACACACTCGTTACTCTGACCTCCCGGTCTCCAGACTCCTGGCCAAAAGATCACTCTTTTGTTGTCTATTATTAATAAAGCTCCACGTTATCGCTTCATTGTGTCGTTGGTCTGCGTTCTGGGTCCCACCAACACAACCCCTTGTGACACACAAGCTTATTTAATAACATTTAACTGTTGGCTATTTCATCCACCAGAGCCAAAAATATAAAAGTCTTTAATAACAGGCTAATATTATTTTTGTACAGATGGTTGGTAATCAGTATGCCTGTTTGATTGCTTTTATTCAGTAGAGTGGCTCCAGGGCCCTTGCGATGGAGCAGCCGATCTTGACGTAAGAGGTGCACTTAAGTACAATAACTGTAAAATATAATCTCTTTTAGCCCTTTTTGAGATTGATTAATGGGACAATAATTGTCACTAGGCCCCAGTCAAATAAAAATGAAGTGTGCTGCACGTAAATGGACGGGAAAGCTATGCATCTAAACTAGCTTAAGATCTCAGAGGCAGGGCTCTGCAGCAGTACATACACAGTGATAGTACTGATTATAATGTTTACTGGTCATTTGAGATTGTAATGAGGGTCTTCATTTGTTTTATTTAGGGAGTTTTACAGTTTGTTGTTTGTGTATAAAAAATTCTGTGGAATGAAAAGGTAATAATAAAAGATGATGCTAATGGTGACATGTTGCACACAGTAGCGTCTCTCCTGGGTCAAGTATGGTGAACATTAAAAACATTTCTCTGGTGTCTACTTACCCAGGAAAATGCATCCTTTAAATTTATTAATTATATTAGATTATATATATATATAGTTTGTGATTTTAAACCAACAGTAAATACATTTAATAATATGATATATTATATAAATATAAAAATTTGAATCTCAGTTAAGAGCTAGAGACTTGAGACTTAAGGCTGTGAGACTTCACCTACTCGAGACTTGACTTCTTTGTAATGTGACTAAGATTGTCTGTTAAATGGGTCCACCCTGATCTATGGATAGATGATACGCCCACCAGTTGGTACAGTCCACCGGGTAGGCTGGTTAACCGATCTGTCCATCACAGATCAGGGTGGACAATCCCACTGTATGATGTCATGAGGCCCACACCTGGTTCGGCTTGATGCCTGATGACTTGATTGAAGAAGGCCTAGTGGTTACTTAATATTGAAAATATAAATTATATGAAACATAATAAATTTGCGATGTGTTTTTTAAACATAATTACGGTCTGCAAGATATAATCCACCATCAAGCAATAAGCATAGGCTCCAGCCGATGAGCCATGGGAGTTGCAAACAATATAAAAAAAATTCAATCAAGCCTACTTTCCCAACTTTTATGTCGTTAAAATATGTGGTAGTTATTCAAATTTGACAAATTCATTAAATAAAATGACCTGGGGTGGGTTTCCCGATAACGTTGTCTCTTAGCGTGTTACGAAGACTTGAAAGGTATACCTTACTAAAGTTGTTTACTGTTCTACGTGTGTTCCACGAACTATCCCTTAGGAGGCTGCTTAAGGTATACCTTCTTACGTCCGACGTTGTGCTGAAATCGATGACTCGAGAATCGACTTTTCACTCCAGGTAGCGACTGTTTCACCGCGTTATGAGAGGATGTGGTGTTCTTTATCAATAAAACACTGCAGGAATACTAAAGAATATTGCATTTATCATGACTGAGAACATATTCATAGAATTTAAAACTTACAAACTCAATTATCAAACCGTAAATCGAATGATTGCCTACAGGTGGCACGAGCCCGCCACCTCAGTTTGTGATATCAAGCCTCTTCCCGCTACACCACCTCAGCAAATTACGCCACCTACCAGTACACCTTATTTGGCAAGAAAAGGTTGGTCCGCCAGCGTCACCAATGTGGACATGGAGGTCATGCTGGATGAGGTGGCGCTGAATCGTGAAGCACTGTTTTCGAGTTTTAGGAGTTTAAGAGGCGATTTCATGTTCAATAAAGTGCAAAATGTATCCACCGTAATGTACAATTTCGGCATGAAAACATTCCCATTAATGTGGTATTTTTGTTGTATATTATTACCGTTATGAACTACATATTGATTCACAGATTGAAATTAAACTAGGCCAACAGCTGATTTCAGAGGCTTGCGGGTCGGAACAGTGGTGGCCACTAGCGGAGTGAGCTGACAACATCGCTAAGGTAGAGTTAAGAGAGGTCCAGACCTGCCCTACGAAAGTGTCACTTACGGAAGGTATACTTAGCTAAGAACGTTTCGGGAAACACGGCGAGACATTAAGGTACAGCTTAAGGTGGAACTTACGAACGACGTAGCGTTAAGAAGGCTTCGGGAAACCCACCCCTGATTCGTTTTTTATTATGTCTACATTTAATTTGCCATATCCTTTGGACCGCATTAAAGAGCTAAATGATTCCCAAAGCACAAACTAAGGGTGCTTTCGGAAATGACTGTAAAATTAGCTAGCTAATTAGCCGCTGACCTTCTGTTCTCGTTGTATTCGTACAAATGCTTTGAGTGTGAGTACTCTGTATTGCAATAGGTCTTAAGGTGTTGGGCCTTGGCAAAAAAATAAAAATAAAAATCACTCTTAACATCTGGATAATCTTTTTAAATTTGTCAGTATAATTATGTAATTAAGATTTGGACTAAGAGTTGAACTCTTGAACAATCAATAGATAGACTCCAGTCGGAAACGTAGTTCTTTAACACTACTTCCAAAAAAACAGTTTTAACAGAGGAACAGGGTCTGACTTTAGCAGAAAAGTAGCTAGCCACGCTATCGTATTATTTCTGTATTTATATACAAATAGACTTTCTGTACAGTGTCAAGTTGTAAATGTTTAGTTTCTGTGTTAGTTTCGGAAGATATTTTTTGTTAGGTGTGCCGCTGTAGCACAACTATTTGTATACTTTTATACACCAAGAAAGCAACATGTAACACCATAGCAGGCCTCATAAAACGACTACTGTACATTTCCAATATACCAGGTACTAAACATATATAGTATTATTTCGAATATATTTTACCATTGCTTTATTTATGATCGAAAATTTTATGAAATATTTAAATATTTTATACAATTTCTACTTTTTAAGTACCGTATTTCAACTTTTAAACTCTTAAACTCCAACATACGCACTGATTCAAAAATATAAACTGAAGTTTATCATTATATCATTATATATCATTTTTATATTAAATATATCTAGTATCTATATTGGATAGTATGTTACCAATCCCACAATATTAAGACTCCATAGGCATGTTATACATCAACATGTTGAGCTCCTCTCATTGAGTGCTCCTTTCAATTCTGTAAACAATGGTGTTTATACTTTTAAACTTTCAATGCTCACACACACACACACGCACCACGCACACGCACGCACGCACGCACACACGCACCACGCACGCACGCACGCACACACGCACGCACACACACACACACACACACACACACGCGCGCAGCGCGCGCGCGCACACACACACACACACACACACACACACACACACACACACACACACACACACACACACACACACACACACACACACACACACACACTCTAAAAAGCTTTCAGGAAGGGGATGTCACATTTGGTGCTTGTTGAATTTGATGAATATAACTACCATAACATTTGCCAACACATCGTTAGACTAAATATGGTCAACATATGGTATGTTTATTATTTAATACAACAAACATGTGTTTGTGTTTGAATTGATTTTACTCACCATTGGTAATAATAAACCGGATTTGTAGGATTGAAGTTGTCTAACGAGCATTTTCCTTTTGGGTTCCAGCTATGAATGTACTCTATACAAAGTCGCACTGGATTCCTTATCCGACTCACAATCTCAAAATTCACTGACAGCTCCAAAATCAGCAGCTTATTAACTTGGAGTTGTGTCTGTGTCAGTAAACATCTACAGTGCTCAAGCATTGAACAAAACACATTTATATTAGCGGTACACTTCTTCAGAAGGGAAAGGCTTAACTAAATAAATAAATAAATTGATCATCACAACCAATAACAACCATCTAGGAAAAGTACAATTACAGAATTAATTGTGGTATGCACTTAGCTTAGAACCTGGCATATCAGACTAATTAGCCCTTTTTGCTACCTAAAAATGTGTCCGGCTGGGATTTCTAAATCACCAAAAATGACTGGGATTCAGCTTTTTCTTTCGACAGTTGCAAAACTTTACATTACTTTTACATTTCTCCTTATGTCCCGCCTTCTCATGTGCCACCATTGGTCATCATGTAGGCCACAACTTAAGCCCTACACGCAAACATTGGTCAAACTGCATCTCAATCATTACCCTCCGCAAAAGTGAGTCATTGTATGGACGTTGGATTTTTTTAGATCTCAATGTGTGTGTGTGTGTGTGTGTGTGTGTGTGTGTGTTGTGTGTGTGGCATTAACACTTCCAATAAATCCTTTAAAACCACTGTCTTTCTCCTCTCTCTATTTCATCATCTTCGTCTTATTATTCCAACTACGGTGGCCCCTCCCCTATCCATATTCCCTAATAACAATCACTGCACCTAATGTACCATCGCCTGCTCTCTGTAATGATTTTCTCAATTTCTTTGTTGATAAAATCTCATCTCTTCGGTCTGTACCCTCTATTGCTGCCCCTGACCCCTCTGTTCCACCTACATGCCCAGCTACTTTGGACAAGTTTAAGCCCATATCCTTGTCGTCACTGTCTGATGTTGTTTGTGAGTTGCGGCCTACAAACTGCCCCTCTGACAGTGTTCCCTCTCGCCTCTTAAAAGAGGCATTTGACTCAGTTGGCCCTTTCATTCTTGTTTTGGTGCATGCCTGTTTTAGTTCAGGAGTCTTTCCAGCTCCTTTTAAACATGCCATAGTGCAGCCATTAATTAAAAAGCCAAGCTTGGACCCCTCTGTTCTTTCAAATTTCAGGCCCATCTCCAAATTGCCCTTTCTGTCCAAAGTGTTGGAGAAAGTAGTCTCTATTCAAATGCAATCTTTTCTAGAGAAAAATGAGGTCTATGAGAAATTTCAGTCTGGTTTTAGACCTCGTCATAGCACTGAAACTGCTCTTTTAAGAATGTTTAATGATCTTGTTTTAACTGTTGATTCTGGGTGTGCTGCTATCTTAGTAACATTAGATCTGACCGCGGCCTTTGATACTGTGGATCATAAGACCCTTTTATCCCGCCTAGAACAATGTGTTGGTCTTAAAGGTGCTGCCCTTATGTTACTTCAGTCGTATTTGACAGACAGGAGTTTCTCGGTCCATTTAGGTGAGTTCTCCTCAAATGTAGCCCCCCTTACCTGTGGTGTCCCGCAAGGCTCCATCCTAGGCCCTTTATTATTTTCTTTATATATGCTGCCCCTGGGTTCCATTTTTCGTAAACACAACGTCTCTTTTCATTGCTATGCGGATGATGTCCAAATCTACCTTCCGTTGAATATAAAATGTCAAGATTCCCTCAAACCTCTGCTAGCTTGTCTAAACGACATTAAGATTTGGATGAATTTAAATTTCCTCCATCTTAATGATGGCAAGACAGAGGTTATTGTGTTTGGGCATTGTTTTAATGACTCTGTTGGTGCTCTAGGACCCCTTGCTGCAAAAAATCGCTCCTTTATTAAAACTCTTGGTGTCACTTTTGATAGTGGTTTTAAATTTGATAAACAAATTAGCTCTGTTGTAAAAGGCTCCTTTTTTCAGTTGAGGCTCCTATCAAAAATAAAGCCCTACCTCTCTCGCAATGACCTCGAGAGGGTTATCCATGCCTTTATTTCGTCCAGGTTGGACTATTGTAATGGTCTGTATGTGGGTCTAGACCAGCTCTCCCTACGTCGCCTGCAGCTAGTGCAGAACGCTGCTGCGCGCCTCTTGACCGGCACAAAGAAGCGTGACCATATTACACCGGTGCTGGTTTCCCTGCACTGGCTTCCTGTTCGCTTCAGGATTGATTTTAAAATGATGTTGTTTGTCTTCAAGGCATTAAATGGTCTGGCCCCTCAGTACCTAGCTGAACTTCTCCATGTTCGCACCCCAGTTAGAGCACTGAGGTCATCAAAGGAGATACTTTTAGATGTCCCAAGGTCTAGGCTAAAAACTAAAGGCGACCGAGCATTTGCGGTGGCTGCCCCAAATTTGTGGAACAATCTGCCACTACAAATTCGATCTGCCCAGACTCTTGGGATTTTTAAGTCACCGCTGAAAACTCACCTGTTTTCTTTGGCGTTTTGAGGTGTGTTAAGCTGCACACCGTGGTCGTGTTGTGACTATTTATTTATTGTATTGTATTGCATTGACTCGTGCATTTTATATAGTATTTTTATTATTAATTTTATTGTATTGCATTGACCTGTGCCTTTTATATGGTATTTTGTATTATGTCTGTTTCTGTATACTGTAAAGCACTTTGGTGCAACTTCGGTTGATTTTAAAATGTGCTATATAAATAAATCTGACCTTGACCTTGACTGCTGACACCCACACACACACACACACACACACACCCACACACACATACACACACACACACACACACAAATGATTGTTGGGGCAAGTGTAGGCCAACCCTAAGCCAGCCCCACCCACCCACACCAGCACCATCTTCTTCAGGGAGTCCTATGCCAGCCTGTGAGACAGATTGAGGTCTTGACCTCAGCGGCTGTTTTGGCCCCAGCTTTGCGCTAAGTATCAACGTATTCCCTCAGTGGAGGCTGTCAAGGAAACTGTGGCCCTCTCTCTGTCTCTCTATCTCTCTCTTGCAGAACACAGGGTCTCTCTATTTTTAATTGTATGATACCGTTGAGCATTCTCCTTTAGACAGAGATTCCACGTGATTTGCTCCAGTACTGAAAACAGGATATTGCACACATGTGCTGTTTGTGATTGGTTTAAAGTAGGATTTTGAGGCAGATGACCACCCGTTACCACTTTCAGCCAATAAAAGGCATGCCGTTGCACAGCATTTGTTTTTGGTGTTGTCACTCTGTGGTTTCATTGCAGTGACTTCATTATATGTGTAGAAATGTGAAATTGTGAAACTGTTTCCAAGGAAATCCCATTAGCGAGACCATAGCTTGACATGTGTGTGCACCCATCCATGCGAGGGCTAAAATGTGGAAGAGCGATCTTGCTTCGATGATAGAGACGAGCTCTGCCTATTTCTGCACCATACCATGGTTATCTATTATTATTTATATATATATATATATATATATATATATATATATAAACATTTCTTTTATTTGATTTGCGATTTTTTTTGTATTTTCTCTTATTTTTTAGCTCTTAATTTGCGTGTCTAATTTTTTCAGTTCGGAGAAATGCATGGCAAACTTAGACATTTGACTGACACACATGAGTTTAATCTCAAGCTGCGTCTTGCATTTGGAAGATGTCTCTATGTATTTATCGAGTCACATATCAGTTGCCATCAGAACGTTAAGTGACATTCTCCTCCTCACAGTGTCAATTAAGAGCGGTAGCTTTCTGTTTATTAGCCGCATCTGTCCCAAGCATAACTTTGATCACAATAGGCCTATATCACAGCACAGTTGAAAGCCAGACGTACCCGTTAAAAATCGCTGAAGCAGTGTATCCCAAGTTCCGGTTAATGCATTCACCTTGGCATTCACCATGGCGGACAGTTATCGCTGGACAACATCGCTGCATAACCTTCCAAAAGTCGGTCAAGACGATGTGGTTCAACTAGTGAATGAACACTGCAGTGAAGAAGTCTAAATCCAAATCATACAATTCCCCGACATTGTGTCTTGTGGCTCTATCTGGATACATCGCCATATAACGAAGGCGATTATGTGAGCAAAGGTATGCCTATGTATTTAATATAGGCTATTTATTTGATGGATTTTGATTATTTCAATGTACCTTTTCATTGTATATTTTCTAAAAGGGAATGCCTGTTATTCTTGTGAATATAAGAAAATACCGATATATATCATATATAGCGATGCAGCCTAAAAATACCGGGTTTTGGTCCATATCGCCCAGCCCTACTTGGGACCAGTGCTTTTAATCATACAGTCATCCGACATTGTGTGCCTATATTCGGATGAGAGATGTAGTGTGTGTGGGGGTCAGGACCAGTGGTTTTAATCATACACTTATCCGACATTATGTGGCTCTATTCAGATGAGAGATGTAGTGTGTGTGGGGGTCAGGACCAGTGCTTTTAATCATACACATACCCGACATTATTAGCCTATTCCGCCCACTTTTCGAGACGTATATGCTCTCCTTGTCAAAGTGCAAACTGCAGACATACGCGCTACCCCTGAGAACATGAAACGAGGGACCTTCATCCCTCCTTATCAGCCTCACACAAGAACTTGCGGGAAATCGTGTAAACTGAGGTACGGCTGTCTCTGTTTAGACGTTGAGCAGCCGGTACACTACAATAACAGGGACGAGAGGAGGCGGCCGTAGTTTGTCACGTATCTGGGGTAACTACCGGAAGTAAGAGTACACTGCTCGGCGATTTTTAACGCTCCGGAAGCAGGAAATGTGACATAGGCCTATTCAACTGCCGCTGGAAGTATGAGCTATTGTGTGTGTCCAACCCAGCTCTTCCCGCTCCTAGTCCTAGTGGATTACCGCTGGCTTCCTGGATCCGTGATGTCACTGGACTCTGTTCCTAATGCCACTACACACGTCATACTGGACTCACCTGTTTTCAATCACACCTCATTACACGCTGTATTTAAACCATGTCTTGGGCGTCATTCACCGCTGGATTATCTGTTTCAAGTCAAAGTATCACGTATTGTGTTCGGTTTTTAATTCACCGTGTTTGACCATTGCCTGGATAATGACTTTGTTTTTGCCTCAGCGTTTTTGTACCTTTACCTGAACCCTTGACAACCTGTTACCGACCTCTGCTTGCCTTAACAACGTTTTTGGACTCGACCCTGTTTTGTACCTTTCGGGTTTGTTTCTCGTTGGGCTGCCATCTGCTCAGCCTAATCAGCGCGCCCGCTTGTTGATTTAAATATATATTGTTGTTCCTTGCTTCACTTTTAGGTCCCACCTACACCAAACCAGCCAGTGTGTGGCTTTTTACTTTTTGCTATTCATCGGGACTTCAAATAAGAAGCCTTCTGTGACTTTTCTGAAGTTGTGGTCAGGTTATGTTTTATGACGGGTGTATTCATCGCTATTTCGATGGAAAAAAATCTTTTTTTTTATCCTTATATTCCGGGTGCTTTGTGTAGCTTTAGTTTGGCCTCGTTCACATTGTTCGTAAATTGGTCACCCGTCGCCGTTCTCAATGAATCCAAACTCGATATAATTGTCGTCATATTTTCTTAATGTCAGTTGTTTGGGCTTAGCGTCACTTGATGATGTGGACCTGGCTGACATTAATATTTATCCATATTTAGATAGATGGTTAATAAGCCAAAATACATCGCTAAAAAGCAGAGAAAGCAGAAACAAATCATTGCTTTGCGTACGCTGAGTGAACTGATTTATGTTTTCATTGACGTGATGTGTCACAATCATATCAGAGTTTCTATTGGCCCAATGCTAATGGGTGGAAGTAATGAACACAATATGATTGTTCGATTGGCGCAAATGATCCTCGGCCATCGATTTTTTTTTATGGCTACAGCACAATTTTATAAAAATGTACAAATTAGTTTGCGGAACCCTGGCAATGGGTCACGGACCCCAACATTCTGATAATTACTGCTTTAAATGATACAAGTGCATGCTCTATTTCCAGCTGCGCCGGGAGGGGAAAAGTTGACACAGCAAATGTATAAAGACTTAGAGAGATTTATTGCCATGTGCACAAGTACAGGACAGTACAGATACATAAGAGCTTTTGGGCTTAACTCCCTTATGTGTGTGTGTGTGTGTGTGTGTGGTGTGTGTGTGTGTGTGTGTGTGTGTGTGTGTGTGTGTGTGTGTGTGTGTGTGTGTGTGTGTGTGTGTGTGTGTGTGTGTGTGTGTGTGTGTGTGTGTGTGTGGTGTGTGTGTGTGTGTGTGTGTGTGTGTGTGTGTGTGTGAGTGTGTGTGCGTGCACATGAGATGGGCAGTATGTGAGTATGTGGGAGGAGAAGAATGCAATACAAATAAAAAATAAAATAAGAATAATAAGAATAATTCTAATATCATCATCATTATCATATTAATAATAAAAAATGGTCACATCCTATCAAAGGAATTCACATTGTGAAGAGTGCACACTATAAGATACACAGGTGCACAGGAAATCATGGCATTGAAGACACTGGGCAGTATCAGTAGTCAGGGGGGAGCTGTGTATGACCTGGGGGTGAGGTAGTGTTAGTCCCACAACAGGGTCATATGGCACAGGGAAGCCTGCTGTAATGGCCAAGTAGCGTGTAGCATGTGTCTGCAGAGACGGAGGCCCTGCTTATAGCCGGGGTTTCCTCGCCCAAAGAACCCTAGTGAATTTGTATTTGTTTATGGTTAAAGAAACATCGGGTGAACTTGGCAGAGGTTAAATGCCGTGAAAAAAAATCCATGAAAACCCCCAAAAACGTTTTGCTGATATGACCACGGCCTTAACCATTAACATTTAACATTAAGCTGTTTAACGTGACGTAATTCACATTTTCATCCGTGTTTGCAGGGCCAGAGAGGGCCATCGCCTTTTCCCTGCTGACATTATTGTGCCCATATACTGTATGTTTGTTAAATTAAAGCTGTAGCACCATTTTGGCAAGCTCAACTGGTGTCTTATATTAATTGTTGATTTGATTACTATGATCATTAATTCTAGCTAGCACATTCATTAATCAATGAAAGCATGAAAGCAGGTTGTGATCGGTCTGCCGGCTACTTTACATTCACAGTAGCCTTCTCTCCTCGGCGTGAAGGCTTGTTTAATACCCATTGTTTTACCCTTTTTAACTAAACTTATGATCGTACTAAACTGGGCTGACTCTTGTGTCGAGTCTCTGCATGAAGATGTTGCTTTGTAGGCCTAATGTTGGATTCTTTTCTTTTTTATTTTGACTTATGTATTCTTGCATGTTCCTGTTTATTATTGCAAAGAGAACTATATATATATAAATATATACACTGTATTTATATTGCAACATATTTCTCTGTCACGGTCAGGGATCAGGCAGAAAACAGCACACAAGGACGGGTCTTAGTACTGCCCTGAAGGGTCTAGGTCTAAGGTCTAAGGGTCTGCCCACCACGCTTAACGAAGTTCAACGGAAACGCTTGCAATCAACATAAGAATAAGAGGAAATGAAACAGTGGACAAATAACACAAGCACATAAATAGCGCTCAGCACAGTCTCCACGGGCGCACAGAGGGACCTTTCCTCTGTTGGAATTTGGGTCCAGTCTCACTGTGGGGGATAGCTGAAAGACATATATATGAGTATATATAGACGTAGTATAGTCTAATTATGCTTACCACTCACAGCTATCACACGTCAATCACAGGAATTTGCTGCTCCCGCTTCCCCCGTTTACAGAGCGATGCCAAGCAATGCCTCCTTCACATCACATATATAGTATATATGTGATTAAATATATATATGTATATATTATATACATATATATATTTAATCTGGCATCTGCCACAGTCATCCTTGTGTCTTGCCTTGATCGAGTGACTGCAAAGGCCAAAGCATATGATCGATTGATTCCATCTGTATAATCAGGACACCCAAAACAACGGATAATGTCTTTACTGAAACAAATCCACAAAACTCAAAAACAACAGGGTAGGGTTGGATAGGTTACGAGGTATGGTCGACACGGGGAGATGGTCCAGAGGGTGGAACGCGGAGAGGGTCCTTGGAGCGGGGGGGGGGGGGGGGGGGGGGTAGGACGAGACGCGACGTAGTTGGAGCTGGAGACACAGGTTCCTGAGTTGGAGGGAGCCATAAGGTTCTCAGTGAACTCGCCCCCGACGTCGGTCTTCGGCAGTAGGTCCTCAAGGATCTCGCCCCCAACGTCGGTCTTCGGCAGAAGGTTCTCAGTGAACTCGCCCCCGACGTCGGTCTTCGGCAGTTGGTCTCAAGGATCTCGCCCCCGACCTCGGTCTTCGGCAGTTGGTCCTCAAGGATCTCGCCCCCAATGTCGGTCTTCATCAGGATGGTTCTCAGAAAGGTTCGCAATGATCAATAATAATAATAATAATGCCGGCTTTTATATAGTGCTTTTATCCAAAGCGCTTTACAAGTCCTCACATTACCCATTCATACACCGACGGCGGAGTCAGCCATGCAAGACAGCCAGCGTCAGGAGCAGTTAGGGTTAGGGTGTCTTGCTCAAGGACACCTCGACAGTTTTGGCTAGGAGGAGCCGGGGGATCGAACCAGCGACCTTTCGGATGTGAGGCGACTGCTCTACCTCCTGAGCTATACTGCCGCCCTTCGGCAGTAGGTTCCCAATGGTCAAGCCCCAACGTCGGTCTTCGGCAGCCTTAAGTAGGGTAGATCCCAGGTGTTCTTTGGCCTCAGCCGGCCTGATTATGATGGGCAACACCTGGGATCGATTAGAGCGTGGGGGCACAACATAATCACCATTTTCTACTTGTTAAATCAATAGCCTACATTGTTCTGAAAAATGTGCTCATTAAAGTTAAGATCCAGTTCAGATCCCAGTTGCCAGATGTCATTGCTGGCTCTTTTCCATATAGCATCTTCCTGCAAATTGCCTTGGAGTAAAGAAATGTTCAAATCGTTATTCAATATGAGTACTTCTTGTTATTCTAAAGAAAGATGTGTTCTAAATAACAAATGATGCCGAATCAACACGGCTATGCTAAGAAAACATTGCACACACATGCATTTTTCATATTATTCCTATATTTTAGTTTACAGTCCAAAATATAATACTATGGTATAACATAAGATAGTAGGCTACATCATTAAATGAACCGGCCGGTCGTTTTAAACTTTAAGGTTGGAGGTTCAAAAAACTCCCAACCCAATTGGTATAATTAGATTAGATTAGATTCACATTTATTGTCAGTGTACAGAAACAAAACAGCGAAATACATTTGTATGGTAGGTACAGTAAAAATGTACATGACTATCATAAAATCTATGAATAAATGAATATGTAGACTATAAACGTGTAAACTATAGGTAGAGGTGGGGAGTTATGATACAGTGCAAGGCCGTTGAAGACATGGATGGTGAAATGTCAGCAGAGTTCAGAGTTTGGTATGTTGACCAGCAGAGGGGGCTGTTCCTAAGCCTGCTTGACTTGGAACAAAGGTTAATATAGCGCCTCCCAGTGGGGAGGAGGGCCAACAGTCCATGGTTGAGGTGAGAGGTGTCTTATAGAGGTGACTATTTGTTGTGCCTTCCCCAGACACCGTTTGTTGTGTGTTTATTGCAGGGAGGGGTAATCCAACGATGGGTTGGGCGGTTTTTACCACCCTCTACAGACCTTTCAAGTCAGAAACAGTACAGTTGCCGTACCACACTGTGATGCAGTTGGTGAGGATACTTTTAATTGCACACCGGTAAAAGTTCACCAGAAGCAGGTCTAGCAGGTCTGCCACACACAGCAACAATCAGATTATCAAGTTTGCAGAAAACACCACAGTCATCGGCCTGATAAGTGAATAAATAAATAGTGCGGGAGGGAATGGGGAGAAAGCATTTCATTGTACTTGTTGCATATGGCAAATAAAAACATATTGAATCTTGAATCTTGAAGGCATCAGATATGGAATATTGTAAAATTGACCATTGCAACAACCATTTCATCAGGTCAACATACCAACGTTAAAGGGACGTCCCGTTATCACACAAGCCATATTCTACCCACAATTGGCAAAAATGTTAACGCAACATAAACATTTTGATGTTGCCACAAAACTCGATAGTCTCTCATCTCTTGCCAGAAACAGACTAAATTACAAATAACGATGTAGTACTCTCAAACTAAACTCTCTGTTCTCGGTTGTTCTTGTTAAGCGAGAATATTGTCGAAGAACGTGCTTTGGTGGAATACATTGTGCCACCACTACTGGGGGCCACTTTAGAGAGCTGAACCATCTCAAGCTATGGTATGTCATGCCACACGTCTTCCCTCTGCTCCATTTGTCTCAAAGCAGTTGGCAGGTGTTAAAAACATTGATCTGCCCAAGTCCTGGAGTGTAGTTTCATCGTATTTTATTCACGCTACTTCAAAGCGGTGTCATCGAATAATGCTTTCCAGGGTTGAAGCGGTAGCCAACTAATTGCGCTGATAAAACGTGGAAAAAAAAAACCTGTTGTACCTGCTTCCTTTCTCCCCCACATATAGCCATAATGCCTTGCGAAGGCTTAGCAGACTGCAGACTGCCGTCTCAGAACCTCCCAGGCTTAATCTGTCATTCGTCTTTAACCGAAACGCTCTTCATTCAAACGGTACCTTTTTTACTCTGGCGTAAAGCTCGGCCGTGAAATCCTAATTCCAAAACGAGAGGGGAAAAAAAGCTATCTTTTTCACAGAGTTGTTAAAGAAAAAAAACTCTTGGATTGGTTCACAGGAGCTACTTCTTCTCTTTAGTGGCGTATGGAGTTTGGAGTTTGCAGAAGTATGGATCAAGCGAGGGAAAGAAGGGAGTCTTTAATGGCTCCAGGTGTGTGTGTGTGTGTGTGTGTGTGTGTGTGTGTGTGTGTGTGTGTGTGTGTGTGTGTGTGTGTGTCTGGTTTATCTGTCTCCTCAAATCTCTTTCACGAGGAAGACAACGGAGCAACTGCAGGCTGAAACCCTGGCGCCTCAAACTTTGTGAAAGTGAAATGAAAGCGTTTGTAGTTTTGAAGAACATGCGGTTGTCTTATCCAGAGGTTTCCTACTCCGGTGTAGTAGGAACTTGTATAATGACGCATTCATTAAGCTACGATCTGTTTTATAATCTATTGATTTTATTTAAACGTGTGATCTTCCTTGCTTTGATGATTAAAAATTCAAGATTCCAAATGCATATTCAACAAGTTCAATGGAGTACTTACTCCCCATTCCCACCCACCGTATGGGGAGTAGGCATTCCATGAAATGTATAATATGGCCGTAGGTCCAGCTTTATTTAGACACTCATCAATCTACATTATATGATAATTAAGAAATGTCTTCTTGAGAAAAGGCAGTAGCTGTCATAGAGGTTCTTTATTAGACACTCTAAACCTTTCAACTGCCTCTAGCTAATGAGTCAGCAGCGTCCTGTGACCCCCGGCACATACAGGCAGCCCCGAGTGGGCTCCGACCCCATGCTTAGGAAACCAGTCGTATAAAACCACATCCAAATTGCGCTGATTCAAGCTTCCATTTGTTATAATTACCACACCCAACATTAAACATCAGGCCTTTGTTACCATTAAACTTAAAACTGTAACCTATTTAACTACAGTTAGCTGGAGTCTGAAATGTAGCCAAATTCAATTTAACCAACCTCATTTCCCTCCCCGTAGGAATCCGTGTCCTAGATACAGTACAGTTCTATAATAGACAGCATCCGTTTAGCGTTTTGAACTGTAAATCACAAACAAATTGAGAGAAGAAGAAGAAGGCCATTTTGGTGGAAACGCATCGCTCACCTGTTGATTGTTTGTTTCAAAGAAGAATTTTACATTGAATTCATTCCACAGGCACTTTTATCCCAAGAAACTCACAAGTGAGTTTGAAGCAATCAAAGAGTTATACGATCAATATCGAGAGTGTTTAACAGCTACCAACTTTCTCCTGCAGAAGCAACCAGGCATGTCAAGACAGACCCTGTGTGGTTCAGTAAACACCCTGCCAGCCAGTCCTCCTTCTACAGCCAAATGTCATTTCTAAAATGCCATTCAGCCGGTTATTTAATCACTACCTGGCCTTGCGCCAAGAAAAGCGGCGTCCACCCAGGAGGGTGGGGGAGAGAGGGTTATTGTAAGTGACAGAGGTCAAAGGGCAAAGAAAGGAGTCAGGTGCAATCGTGAAAGAAAATAGTTTTTCCAGAAGTTTTCCCCATTTTGGCAGAAACCTGTTGAGCTCTTGCCCAAAAAATGCCAGACGTGACCCCGACTCTCGTCCTTCCCCCTGCGGCCGCCATCACGTCCTCCGTCTCCTCCGTCGGCGGCGCCGCGGAATATTTCACACCGCATAGAAAAGCGAAAAAAGAGAGACAACCCGCTCATCTCTGCTTGTGTAACGCGGGCAATGGGACCGACGGGGGGGAGGGGGTTCTGTCAGGGGCGGACGATGTGTTGCGTGCGGGAACAATTCAGATAGCACACAGACTGCTCTCCACGCAAACCCCTGCCTTCCAGAGATTTATAATATTGATAAGTGAGGATCCAGGAGTTGGCGGGGGTTTTTCCCCGCTGATGGGATTTTCTTCTTTTCTTTCCCCGACGCTATCGTCTTCAACACCAGAATCACCCGTGATGAATGACGGGATAAGAACGCAGGCAAGGCCCCGTGCAGAAGGGCGCTGAGGCTGACAGGTCCATCGAAAGGGAGAGAGAGAAAGTGAACGAGAGAGAGGAGAGAGGAGAGAGGGAGAGAGAGAGAGAGAGAGAGAGAGAGAGATAGCCCCTAATGGAAATTAATGTAGTCCGACTGATGCAGAGATGTAAACTCGCCACGTTAACTCAGTGTGTGTGTGTGTGTGTAGTATACTGTCTAGTGTTGTCAAATAAACTATAAAGTACAGCCGTGTGGCATAGTGTGGCATCACATAGTGTAATGCATGTGTATACATATATAGTACATTATCAAATCATATGTTAACAAGATTATAACTTCATGGAAATTACTTGTATATCTTCCCATATGTTTAATGGAATCATAAATGGAACAGTTTTATCCACTTAGTCAATATTTGCCTGCACTTGGGCCGCTGCACTGCACAGCCACCCTGAACACACACACACCGCAGGTAAAGCAGATTGGGATGGACGGGTGAATCTATTCGGTAGGTGAAGGGGTGAATGGATGGATAGACGGATGTATTATATTATGTTATATATCTACATTGGCTTGATCCGACATCCGCATGCAGTCACTCACTGATTTCGATGTACGGATGTGATTAATAACTGATGAACCCTATTAAGGCTTCATGATTCATGATTCAAACGTTCGACTGTGACACGTGGTTTGGTGCACGTGTGCGCAGTACTGGTTGTATTCCTGCGCTGTGGGTGGTCCGGAAATGATTTGAAGTTAGTTTTGTTTGGAGATGAGAGGCCTCTGGTTCCACCCTGGTGCTTCTCTATTACTCTTTTACCCACACAGAATATATATATATCTAAGTTCCGCTCTGGTTTTGTTTTTGGTTGCCGTTATTATTGTTATCATCATTTAACAAGATGTATTTTCGCAGCCCACCCACAATCCTCCAACTCGGTGATGCGGTGATAGTTAGTGTAGTTGTTGTGATGCGAGTTTTCAAGTGAACAGGATGTATTTCAGAGCTTTTTTATGGTTGCCTTTTCATAATCTAATATTGTCTCTGCCATATTGTTGTTACAGCAGCTCATAAACTCATAAACTCATAAACTCATAAACTCCAATCCACGTTAGCAGGAAGGAAGAAGGGGGTGGTCCTTCGGTTTAACAGTAAATTGTATATTGTTTTGTTTTTTATTCTTTTTAAAGACTAGAGCTCTTCTTTATGACAAACAACTTTGTTTTAAACTCTTAAAACAACACTTAAAAATCAAACCCCGCAGGACAGCGGCCCTTCCAACTACAACGGGGTTTACAGATTCTGTGTAAAAGGTACGGGGGGTTTTATGTGGCCTAATTTGTGGTGCGATTTAATTGTAGACGATTTATACAAAACAATCTACTGATCTACTGTGTGTGTGTGTGTGTGTGTGTGTGTGTGTGTGTGTGTGTGTGTGTGTGTGTGTGTGTGTGTGTGTGGGTGTGGTGTGGGTGTGGTGTGGGTGTGGGTGGGTGTGTGTCTATATGCGTACGTGCAAGCTAGAGGTACCTGCCATGACAATATTTGACCACTTTATTGTGGTTGCACTACGACGCCAGATGTGCTGTTTGTGCTCTCTGACTAAATACAAAGGACTGATAACACGCCAAATACATAACATAACTTCTTAGGCTAAGCTAGCATTGACTTGCTTGTGAACAGGTGTTCTGCTGTAGCCCTGATCACAATCACCTTGTTCCCATGGCAACGTACCATGTGACCCAATCATAAAAATAAAAGGTAAGGCCCGGCAGAGAATGTTTCAGCAGCAAACCAACCCTAGTTGGCAGGCTGCTCTGTTGCTTATTTCCCAGCATGCATAAACAATTGTTTATGTTTCGTTATTAAAGGAGCAGTGAACCCAAAACGTTTTTTGTTGTTTTAAACACGTTCAATATGTGTAATATATACGTACAGTATGTCATCATAGTTGTTTCATTCTGCCTTCAGAATGGACAATTAAAGCAATTTACGCAAACTACAGCTACTTACACCGTTATTAACAACTTCCATGTTATCATAGCATCGGTCGATTCTCCACTGATATCCTTCCATCAGGAAGGATAACAATTCCACTATAACTTCAACAGTAAACATTACATTACAATACAGCTTTTATCCAAAGCGACTTGCAATAGTGTGTTTCAACAAAGGAAAGTAAGAGAACAACTCGTCACCAGAAGTCAAAAGTGCATTTCATTTTCAACAAGTCTCCAATAACTGAACCAGCGCTCAGGTAGAAGGACAATCATTCAGGTAAAAGTGTAAGGGAAAAAGTACAATAAGTTGGCAAACAATATATAACAACATATCTAGAACAATATCTACCTTATCTATAATATGTAATCTACTTAGATAATTGACTTAGCGCTATGAGGAAGGATCCGGGAAGTGTGTCCTGAAGAGAGTTTTCAGACTGCGGTGGAAGATGGGGAGTGACTCTGCAGTCCTGACATCCGTAGGGAGTTTCTTCCACCAAATTGGGGCCAGGACAGAGAAGAGCCGTGACCGTAGACCGGCCAAACAACACTATAATAGTGTCACTAAGTTATCAAAAGCAAGATACATAGCCAAAACACATCCAAGCCATTTTGTCACTCTTAAAAGTAGATTTTAAGTGTTAAAATTATATGTTTTTGCCAGTCTCTGTCCACCAGTTTGTGACATTGAAAGTGGCCTCGAAAAGGATGTTTGCGACAAAATGGACACCAACGGTGTGTGGTGCATTTCATAAACAACATCGCTAATTATAGCACTCACACACAGCGGCGGTAGTAGCTTAAACAAAACAAAACATTAAAGTTCTCTCTCTCTCTCTCTCTCTCTCTCTCTCTCTCTCTCTCTCTCTCTCTCTCTCTCTCTCTCTCTCTCTCTCTCTCTCTCTCTCTCTCTCTCTCTCTCTCTCTCTCTCTCTCTCTCTCTCTCTCTCTCTCTCTCGATCTATGTCTCTCTCCAAACGACAAGCAAGTGGTCCCACTCATTTTTCCACTATGCTCTCTTGCTCTTCCACTCCCTCTTCTTACAATTAGCATTGGGTGACCTTAACTGCCATCCACCGACACGCCCCCTACACGCCCTATATACGTATATATATATTCCTCTATATATGACACAGCTCGTCCTCTCCCTAACTCTCCTCGCTGAAGGTTGTAAAACGTGTGTGTGTGTGTGTGTGTGTGTGTGTGTGTGTGTGTGTGTGTGTAGTTCCATCACCACCAACTGTTTAAATGTGACCCATTTCCTACTATCTATTGACTCTACTAAAGTCCCCATCGTTACCACAGTGGACTCCCTGAACCAATCACGGAAGAGGTGCTCTGATTGGTCAACTGAAGGACAAATCAGTGAAAGGACCCTGGGCCCTGTTGCATTTCTAACAAATAACAATCAAAATATCTTACCCGACAATATATTTTTTTCAATATTGTCTGACATTTTACTCTATAGTTGAAATCCTTTGGGTTTTTCATTTAGCAGACGCTTTTGTGTGTTTTTTTGTGTGTTTTTGTGTGTTAAAAAAAAGGTAGGTAGGAGAACAACTTGTCACCAGATGTCAAAAGTGCATTTAATTCCAAGTCTCCAAGTCTCCAAGAACTGAGCCGGTGCTCAGGTAAAAGTACAATAAGTTCAGGTAAAAGTACAATTATATAAAACAACATACGTTGAAATAGATCGCTACTAGTCTCGCATATCAGACTTTAGATGTTAATCTAAATATGGCAAACAGACATTAAATCTGGGTGAATGGAGCGTTGCAAATTGTTGGCTTCAAATTACCGTATTGACCCGAATATAAGACGAGTTTTTTTTCCTAGAAAAAAATCTGAAAAAGAGGGGTCGTCTTATAATCGGGGTTTAGACTTTTCGATGTACCGTAATTTCACATGTAATTGCGC
Organism: Muraenolepis orangiensis; assembly: GCA_027704905.1. Lineage (NCBI taxonomy): Eukaryota > Metazoa > Chordata > Actinopteri > Gadiformes > Muraenolepididae > Muraenolepis > Muraenolepis orangiensis. The sequence continues at coordinate 20,628,519 of CM051014.1, forward strand.
AACAACAGATCGCGCCAAACGAGTGTTCCGAGACACCGCGCGACACTTAAAGTAACTCAAAGTCTTAAAGTAACAGTACATAAAAACAGTTACCTGGAGAGATAGAAATGGAGAGACACAGCGACCAACTTGAAAAAAGTGGCTCAAAAGTAGGGCAAGTTAATAAACAGAAGAGACGAAGTTACGATGCCAATTTTAAGATAACGGTGATAAACGAAGCAGAGACATCAAACACCTGTCATTGCGACGCAGGACAAGCCCAGCGCCTGCCCTCAGACTTCAGAGAGAAGCTACTGTCTTATCAGCGATATGTGATCAAGTTAAGGAAGAAGCACTCATACCCCCTTGATCAGATGGGCAATGCTGATCAAACGCCTGTGTATTTTGACATGCCAACATCCGTCATCCGTGCATAAGAAAGACGACAAATCAGTGATCTACTGATCTACTGGAAACGAGAAGAGCCGAGTAACGGTCATGTTAACGCGCCTCGCAGATGGGACACAACTTCCCCCGTACGTGGGGGATTATGGTAGTGCCCAGGCAAAGGGCTGGATGGAGACGGAGCTTGTGGTGGACTGGCTCAAGGTGGCGTGGGGCAGACGGCGTGGGGGACTCAGAAAGAAGAGGAACATGTTGATTCTGGATGCTTTCCGTGGACACTTCAAAACGCCAGTCAAAAAGCAAGTGAAAGAGTTGAATGGTGACCTAGTGATCATACCGGGCGGAATGACAAGCCAGCTGCAGGTGTTGGATGTGGTCGTTAACAAACCATTCAAGGTTCATCTGCGCAAGAGATCCACAGAGTGGCTCCTGGCTGCTAATCACGCACTGACACCGTCTGGAAAAATCCAAAAGCCTTTGCTCTGTGAATGGATCTTGCAAGCATGGGCGGACGTTTCCCCAGAAAGCATTAATGGGTTAAGAAATGCTGCGTATCAAATGGATGGCAGCGAGGATGACGTGATGTGGGAGGAGACGGGGAAGCGGACACCGTGAGTGACGATAGCGGGAGTGAGAGCGAACAACCCAGCGATGTAGAAGACGAGCTGAATGAGAAGACGTGATGTGACCAATAGACTGATGTTCTGTTTTATTGCTCTACTGTTTTATTGCACTACTGTTTCATTGCAATCTATCTAGCCGGTTTTGTTTTTGTTTGCCAAGTTAGGCAAATTTGAACACAATGTGTGTTATCATTATTTTCCAAAAAAAAACATTTTCTTTATAAAAAAAAAGATTTGGTCTTCAAAACAAATTTAATTTTTTTTTACAAAAATGAGTCTTGAAAAAGAGGGGTCGTCTTATAATCGGGGTCGTCTTATATTCGGGTCAATACGGTAGTTTCCAAATGAGTTTCAACCAATCAAGTGGCTAGGGGAGGCAGGGTCTGTAGACACATGGGACGGAGCAGGACCGGAAACCACTGGACCGGGATACCATCACAAAAGTGATATGGCAATTAATGACATCCAAAAGGGGACTGAACGACAGGATCGTCTTGTAGGATGACTTGTCCCTGCTTGGCAAACAAAGAAACACAAACTTCGCCAGCGCCGATAGAGAGAAGCCTTTGCCGTAGCCTGAGGGTCGACGAGCTAAGACCTCCCGCCTGGACACCAACGTCCTTAAGACAAAAGTGAAGGAATTAAACCTGTGTGATAGACTGGCCACTGTAGGAATACATTTGTTGAAAACGTCTTCTGAAATCTCCATATTGCCCCTCGCAAAGTACTGAGTTTCTCTTTGGGAGAATGTGTTTGGTTATAGCATAGTCAAACTTCTGGATCTGAGATTAAACTGCTACAAATACAACTATGTGCTATAGTCAAGACTATGAACAAAGATGATCTTATACCCTATATCGATTATTTATCACAGTCAATAATGAATAGCTAACAACTATGACTACTAACAGTAGATTGTTACAGACGGACAGGAGGCAATATTCTTGCTTCTAAAATAACTCTTCTGAAATATAATATTAGGGGCGGGGCTAAACATACCAGATCAGAATTCATCTCCACCTATCGTCTCATTAAAAAAAGAAACAAACTCATAATCACAATCAGAATGCCTTTGTTGTACAACAAGATTGAGTAGCAATCCTCACGGTGCACTCTTTACAGCATACAGCAATTGAAAATAGTAATTATTTAGAAACTTAACCAAATAAACAGATTTAAATTCCAAATGGAACAAAAATATATATATACTGTATATATATATATATATATATATATATATATATACTCTGTACAAGTAGTGCAGAATTAGAAATATACGTATACATACAAAGCGTAACTTAGTATTGCAGAATGGATGCAATATATTACTGTAGTGGGTAGTTAGATAAACAGAACAGTCAATGTCAGTGTTTGGCAGTGTTCAGTTCTGTTATTTATGGCTGTTACAGAGGATCAACTCCTCCCTGTCCACTGGTCTCGTCGTCCCCTCCCTCAAGCTTGCTGGTCTCGACCCTGACATTCCAAATAACTACCGGCCCATATCCAACCTCCCCTTCCTGTACTAAGTCCTTGAGCGAGCTGACTCAAAACCCACCTTAACAACAATAACCTCTACGAACCCTTCCAATCCGCGCCTTTCACAGTACAGAAAATGCACTAATAAAAATGTAATGTGTAATAAAGATGTCAACAATGACATCCTTCTCTTTGCTGACTCTGGCTCCCTAACCATCCTGATCCTCCTCAACCTCACTGCTGCCTTTGACACCATCAATCATTCCATCCTCCTCTCCCGCCTCCATTCCCTTGGCATTTCCGGGACTGTCCTCTCCTGGTTCACCTCCTACCTATCAGATAGACAACAATACCTCTATAAACCATTTACATTTACATTTACATTTAGGGCATTTGGCAGACGCTTTTATCCAAAGCGATCCGAAGGTGTACATTAGTTGAAGCAGACAATAGCATAACACTGGGGTACGCAAACATATAAATACAGCAGTTCACAAGTATTCATATTGACAAGATGAATAACACAATTTCGTACTGCTAGGTCACCTGCTTAAGTAGCTGTGATAAGAGCGTGTTAACAACATTAAGGACATACACTTGCTAACATATACAACATGCTAAGAGCTATTAATGTCAGGACTTAAGCAAGTTTAGGGGTTTCACAAAGGAGAGTCCAGGTGGACTCTGAACAGGTGGGTCTTGAGTCTCTTGCGGAAGCTGGCGAGGGACTCTGCCGTCCTGACATGAGACGGGAGTTCATTCCACCACTGTGGGGCCAGAGCCGTGAAGAGCTGGGTTTTGGACGAGCGATGTTTGGTTGACCTTAGTGAAGGTCGAACAAGTCGCCTGGCAGAAGTTGAGCGGAGCGCTCTGGCTGGGATGTAGGGTTTGACCAACGCCTGGAGGTAGGCCGGGGCAGTTCCATTGACTGCCCTAAAGGTCAGCACCAGAATCTTGAATTTGAGAACCACTGCCAATAGTCCACTTCCCCAGTCTCTCATGGTGTCCTCCAAGGATAAGTGCTTGGCCCCCCCTCTTCATCCTGTATATACTTCCCCTGGATGAAATTCTCTGCCGCCACGGCCTCCGCTTCTATTGCTATGTGGATGACACACAACTTTACCTCTTCTCCAAGACCATCACCCCAACCAACCACTCCACCCTCCCCACCTGCCATCCCCGTTGCAGTCCTTCCGATCGCCTCAGGTCCGCTGACACCAACAGCTTAAAAGTCCCCGGGACCAAGCTACGGACCAGGGGCGACAGGGCCTTTTCAGTAGCTGCACCCTCCCTCTGGAACGCCCTCCCCATCCACATCAGGCAGCCACCCTACCATCCTTCAAACAGGCTCTCAAGACCCACCTCTTCAAATTTTAATTATAATTTTCATTTTCATTTTATTTTATACATTTTTTGTATCTATTTTATTGTGTCTTATTTTAATCTATTAAATGATTCAATTATTATTATCCTATAAAATGATTTTACTGTACGTGCAATTCGACCATGTCGGTAAAGCGCCTCGGGTGTCCTGAAAAGTGCTATATCAAATCAAATGCATTATTATTATAATCTCCACAGTGGAGCAAGGGCTGGCGCTAGGTGGGGCATCAGGGGTCCTGGACCCTTGTGATTTAGTCATAATAGTGAACACTAGTCTATGCCTGAGGATGAGGCTTTGGGTTGTGATGCAATGTGCAAGCAAGGACACAATTTGGTGGCTTTGGTGGTCTTTGCCCAGCGTTGCTGATTCAAGATTCAAGATTAAAGATTGTCATTTGTCATATGCAGCAAGTACAATGGAATGCTTACTCCCCATTTCCTCCAGCAGTAATCATTTTTGAAAACACTATACAATAAATATAAAAAGACTGTACACAATAAAAAAAAAACTGTTACATTAGTTACTAGATTGCCCTGTGTGAGTGTAACGGAAGCCTGCTGGTAGTGCTGTGCAGTGAGTTAACCCCCTCCACCCCTGACACCTTAAAAGACGTTCTAGTGATGGAGCTAGAGCCCTGTGGGTTTCATCAGAACGGGCCTGCAGCCGGGGCCTGGATGGGCCTGGTGGATGGGCCTGGATGGGCCTGGATGGGCCTGGATGGGCCTATTGACTGAAGTGCTGTAAGCTAAAAAGAAAATGGTGGCACAGTTAACACTTTGCCTCGCCACTTGTAGTACAACAGTCTGCACTGCACAAGATCATCTTTCCACGGGGCTTGGAAATAGGTGGAAAAGTTGAAAAATGGAGAAGAAGAATAAAATACCAGGACCGAGTATCGGTAGGAATGGAGAATTTGAGCTTCTCTTTAGAGACCTCATGCCTGTAGTATACTGAAATTTTAGCTCCAATTTCCAAAAACTTAGCTTTATCCATGTCCTGTATTCACTGCATTATTTTATATTATGCATTATTTTATATGTATATATGTGTATATATATATAACTATATCTTTATATGTATATATATCGCTACACGACAGTTAATAACATTTACATCATTGCAAAATGTTAATATAAAATGACAAATCACAATGCGTCAGAGTCAGCAGCTCGAGACGCCCTTGTTACACTGAGCACTTAACGGTCCCATTCAGCACTTGCGGCAGATGTGGCCGGGAGCTTTTTAATGACAGCGGGGGCTGTCTCGAGTCTCTTGGTGAAGGGAGCGGAAGCCAAGTCATGCAGGGTCAGGATGGAGGCACATGGAAACACGCGGCGGGGGGGGAATCCGGAGGGACGTGACTCAACGCTAATTATAAACATAACTCTAGGCCCACGTCTCCATATGGAAGGATCCAGGGTATGTTTTTTAAACCGCTATTCCCTTTGACAGGTGTGGATTCCGTGAGCATGACCTCCGTGTTGTGGGTCCACACCAGGTCGTCGGAGATCTGTAGTCCTTATCGTTTTCCCTTCCAGGTGTACCCATTTGTAATCAACCCAGGTGTGTCTCGTCTCGTCATTCCCTCATGTATAAGTATTCTGTCTTCCCCTTTGTCTGGTGCTGATCCTGTCTGTGCAGTTATGTGTTCTTGTCTGTCGTTACTTTATTTTTCCTTTGTTCAACCATGGTAATTATTAATTAAATATTCTTTGTTGATTACTTTGGCTACCGTCTCCTTATTATGTTGCATTGACCAGACATCGAGCCGTCTAATTGCCAATGGTAATGTAATCTCTCTCTCTCTCTCTCTCTCTCTTTTAGTTTCTCCCTCCCCTTCTGTTGGGTCCATAATCTTCCATTCAAATGCCTGTACCCCCTCCCACTGGTACCTTTGCTCACACCTTGCTGTCAGTTCGATCCTACTTTTCTTTTTTATTTCGACCGAGCGGCCATTACTCATCGGTGACGTTTTTAGAGGTTTGGAGGAGCCGACTGCAGACTGGCCGTGACTGACGAGGGTATGAGGGAGGAGGTGATGGCAACATCCCCACCGTGCAAAAATGAGCTGACGTCGCTGTTGCGCCCTCTGGTGGTCAAGGACTGCGCCAGAAGAGTGTCTCCATGTGGTGAAAGTGTGCTAATGTGGTTTGATAAAATATTATATATATACTTACAGCATTGGCTGTATTCAAGACAGCTAGCATGAAAAAATGCTAATGCCATAAGTAATATTTTATAAAGGTGTTCAAAAAAAAAAAGACATCATTGGCTCATATTTCTCATAACAGTAAAAGAGGTTGAAAAACCTTATGTTTTGTTTTTAGGCTCATAAAACATTTAAAGGGCTACAATTTCTGTTTAAAACAAATAATGGAATCACAACACAATAAAACCGCAAACTAATCTAATAAATATATATATTTAATGTGCAACAAAGGAAAAAACTGATAATATCTCAAAAGTGCTAAGACTAAATAACACTTAAGTAGTAGTGTAATATCGGTACACTGTAAAACAACCAAAAAACAATGTATCAGTAAAGCTCTTTCCGGAGAAAGAGAGATTACGATCCTTCTACATTTGAGTTGAACATGTTTAAGTGCGGTCTGTATTGTATCTGTGATGTTGAGACGAGCACACGGTGTGCTTGTCTCAACATCACAGATACAATACAGACCGCACGGTCTGTATTGTATCTGTGATGTTGAGACGAGCACACGGTGTGGTTGTCTCAAAGCTTTGGGGACATAGTGTGTGAAAGCTGCCTCTACGTGTTTCTTTGACATTGGGCTTATTTCTGGTGTGAGAGTCTGTCTGTCTCTGTCTAAGATAGGCCTAACAAAAGGTGCTGTTCTATTAAAGTTAGCTGTATAGGTACGATTTAAGAGTTATACTTTGAGTTTGAGTGTCATTTGTGAGAAATCAGAAGTCAAGCCATCATCGTCATCTATTACTAGTGAGTGTAATGCGGTGTGAGAAAATCTGTCAATATCTGAGTTGACTGTGTCTGCCTCTGTATGAGCGCATTTACATTCCTGGCTCATTTCTGACAGTGCATGTCGGCACATTTCAAAATCTTGCTTTTTTCTTTTCTCTCTCTCTCTCTCTCTCTCTCTCTCTCTCGCTCTCGCTCTCTCTCGCTCTCTCTCGCTCTCTCTCTCTCTCTCTCTCCTACAACAAGAGCTTTCCAGACCAAGTAAAAGGACCATGCCAAACCTTAAAGTGGCGATCTCGAAACATTTTGGTTCCGTTCTCTTTGCAGTAATTATTAATATTGTATAATAAGCAGTAATTGCAGGTGTGGGTCTTTTTTGGACCTCACTTCCCAGAGATCCAACAGTGTTCCTTGTTTGATGTCAGTCGGTCAGCAGTTGGTTAACTGGCAATACTAGCAGGGACACCCAACTACTCTCTCTCTCTGGTAGAACCACATAGACGGAAAACACCCAGTTGGTAACATTCACAATACTGAAAATGCAAAGGGGTTTGATCCGGGGGCCATAGACTCGATCACTATTGTGTTACCTCATTGGGCGATAGACTCAACAGACATTTATTTCCATAAAAATCTTCGAAATTCTAACTTTAACGACCATATGTAAAGTCATTGTATTTAATTAATCAATGTTCAATCAATTATTCCAAAAATATGCTAAGTTGTATAGACAATTAAGAGTCAATTAAGCACTAAAAAGGTTCAGCTGTGGCTGTTTGTCTCCTGGATCCGAATTCAGATCCAGGCATAGGCGGAGTTTGCGGCCAAGTGGCCGAAATGTGTTACTGAATCGAGTCTAAAATCGAGTCTAAAATTGTTCCAATCCAAATCTTTTTTGTATATAGATCTCCAAATATTTTAATAGATGTAATAAAATACAATTATTCTTACACCAAAATCTTAATGATATATATATATATAATTATATATACCGTATTGACCCGAATATAAGACGACCCCGATTATAAGACGACCCCTCTTTTTCAAGACTCATTTAAAAAAAAAAATAATAATAATCTTTTTTGTATAAAGAAAATAATTTTATTTGAAAATAATAACACACATCACACAGTGTGTTCAAATTTGCCTAACTTGGCAAACAAAAACAAAACAGGCTAGATAGATTGCAATGAAACAGTAGTGCAATAGAACGGTAGTGCAATAAAATAGCAGTGCAATGAAAGTAGTGCACGTCTTCTCATCCAGCTCGTCTTCTACATCGCTGGTTGTTCCTCTCACTCCCGCTATCGTCACTCACGGTGTCCGCTTCCCCGTCTCCTCCCACATCACGTCATCCTCGCTGTCTCCTCCCACATCATGTCATCCTCTCTGTCTCCTCCCACATCACGTCATCCTCGCTGTCTCCTCCCACATCACGTCATCCTCGCTGTCTCCTCCCACATCACGTCATCCTCGCTGTCTCCTCCCACATCATGTCATCCTCGCTGTCTCCTCCCACATCACGTCATCCTCGCTGTCTCCTCCCACATCACGTCATCCTCGCTGCCATCCATGGCATTTGATACGCAGCATTTCTTAACCCATTAATGATGCTTTCTGGGGAAACGTCAGCCCATGCTTGCAAGATCCATTCACAGACCAAACGTACTGCAGGCTTTTGGATTTTTCCAGACGGTGTCAGTGCGTGATTAGCAGCCAGGAGCCACTCTGTGGATCTCTTGCGCAGATGAACCTTGAATGGTTTGTTAACGACCACATCCAACACCTGCAGCTGGCTTGTCATTCCGCCCGGTATGATCACTAGGTCACCATTCAACTCTTTCACTTGCTTTTTGACTGGCTCAGTCAAGTGTCCACGGAAAGCATCCAGAATCAACATATTCCTCTTCTTTCCGAGTCCCCCACACCACATTGAGCCAGTCCACCACAAGCTCCGTCTCCATCCAGCCCTTTGCCTGGGCACCTACGATAATGCCAGCTGGCACTGCCTCTTTAGGTACAGTCACTGCCTCTTTAGGTACAGTCACTGCCTCTTTAGGTACAGTCTTGCGTTTTAAAACCACTTACGGGGGAAGTTTTGTCCCATCTGCGAGGCGCGTTAACATGACCGTTACTCGGCTCTTCTTGTTTCCAGTAGACTTCACAATCATTGATTTGTCGCCTTTCTTATGCCCAGTGACAGATGTTGGCATGTCAAAATACATAGGCGTTTTTCTTTTTTCAAGTTGGTCGCTGTGTCTCTCCATTTCTATCTCTCCAGGTAACTGTTTTTATGTACTGTTACTTTAAGACTTTGAGTTACTTTAAGTGTCGCGCGGTGTCTCGGAACACTCGTTTGGCGCGATCTGTTGTTGTGCAATTACATGTGCAATTACGGTACATCGCAAAGTCTAAACCCCGATTATAAGACGACCCCTCTTTTTCAGAAAAACCCGTCTTATATTCGGGTCAATACGGTATATATTATATATTAAATATTATTATGTTTTGTTTTAAATAAATTCATTGATTCATTGATCAATTATGTGACATGTGACGTGTGAAGTTAGACACGCCTCTATTTTGTGCATTTAGCGATTCAGCTAGCTATGTTTCTGTACGCTGTTTCTGTACGCTGAGCAGTAATGGCTATTCGGCAATTTTTAGAACATCCAAGCATATGCGGGACGTGTTTACTTCTGCACTAAGTAGGACACTGGTTATTCATATTTACAAACCTACTGTAAAAACCCTGAGCATTTTCTTATTAGTGCGTGCTACAAGTTGGACAGTGAGTGCTTATGTCGCCAGTAGGGATGGGATTTGTGGATGCATTATATATACTGTATGCATATGTAGTTAAACGGAAGTGGGGACAAATGTGTGTTTCCATTCATATAAAGGGTTAGCCTGTCAGGTGGGAGGAGATTTGTGTTTTCCGCAGCTGGTGTGAATCAGCTGGATGAGGGCAGCGTGATTGGCTGCTGCCTGCCGAGCCTTCCAGGGAGCTACGTGGATTGGCCGGGGGTTGGTTAAAGCGAGGAGCCGGGACTGTTACCAGGAGGGCCGGGAGAACGGAAAAGGGGAAGCTACGAGGCGAGGAGAGGACGGGAAGCAAGGCTCTGGACGGATCTACGAGGAAGCGACTGTGGAAGTTCTGTTACGCTGCGGGGTGCTGTACGGCTGCCAGCCGCTGATCGACGGGTCGGTTGAAGGCAGAATTGCGACGCACTCAAATTCCTGGTTATTGCTACGTACCCAAGTTCCGGTGAATTGCAACGCCCTCAAGTACCGGTGAATTGCTACATACCCAAGTTCCTGATCATTGTAACGTCCTCAAATTCCTGTCTGTCGCACCGTGCGCTGGTTCCTATCAGGGGCAGTGCGCTTAAGGAAGGGTGAGCGAGATAACTTTTAACTCCTCTCGGTCTGAGGTGTTCCTGACCGAGAGCGGACCCATAACTATTTTAACTCGGGCCATGTCTTGGCAGGCTGTCACTGGTTAAGTGAACCGGGAAAGTATGGTGTGCAAATAGTGCCACTCGTTGTCATTTGCCCACCAGTGCCAGTGACTGTTCCCTCTTTCCTCCTGAGCGGCCAGTGAGTGGGAGAGCATGTTCATGGTGTGATGTGTGCAGTGATTCCATCAATAGAAGTGCCCCGTGTTTGCAGTGATTCCATCAATAGAAGTGCCCCGTGTTTGCAGTGATTCCATCAATAGAAGTGCCCCGTGTTTGCAGTGATTCCATCAATAGAAGGGCCATGTGTTTGCAGTGATTCCATCATTAGAAGTGCTCTGTGTTTGCGTTGGTTAGTTTACTGTTAACTGTACCATTGATAGTCCCTCCGGCCAGCAGGGGGGTGGGGTAGAGCAGTAACCGCCTGAATGACGGGGTGGTCGATAGGCACGACATTACTTGGCCCTGTGTAACATTTCCATGTGAGAAGCTTGACTGATATGGTCCCTTACTATTAACTTAATTTATAATAAAGATTATTTTGTTACCTGATATCTGCCTGCTCCTCGTGTGTGTGTTAATTGGGGGATTAAAAGAACTGGGTGCCAGCAAGTGGGCCATTACCTAGAGGGCTCACTCGCGACACTTATTTAATCGTTTTCAATGTAACACGAAATGTGTTTATGTGTACACTAAATGTTTTAAAATGGTACATGGAAAATGAAAGCCTTACGAATCGAATTGATATTTCACTTATTTTTTATTTTTATGGTTTGCCAGTGGTCTTCAGCTGTGTGCGGCAGTGCCCTCATGTGTGGAAGACAAATACCCCACGTGATATTGATAAGTGATCAGGAACTGGTTTGATGTGCTGTGTTGTTTGGCTTTATGGCATCTTAAGTGTCTTCTGTTACTGTATGCGTAGTACGCCACGCAAATAGCGATGTTTCTTGTTTACCAGAAATTACGTCATTTGCATGCATGCACAGTTTTACGGTTGGAAAAAGGTCCTTGTTATTGGTATATTTTACATGGAAAGCACGGCGTGCTGGACTGCTTTACGCTATTTTGTAGTCGCTGAATACGTAAAAAAAAACCTGTGTGATATTAGTGTGTTAATAACGTTGGTCATTCAACCTGTGTTCTGTAACCTGCGTGATATTAGTGTGTTAATAACGTTGGTCATTCAACCAGTGTTCTGTAACCTGCGTGCAACGTTCTGCTGATAACAAGTAAATAAAAGGACTGAGCACGTCAGTCCTGCCTCCGCCTTTTTGTGGAACATTACAGTCTGGTAAAGGTTCGGCTTCACTTCCAGACTTGTTCGCATTAAAGAATGGCAAAATAACCGACTCTTTGGCCAGATTTGAGCTTCGGTGATATTTATACCTGATCAACACGTTAGGGAGAGACACAAAGGAGTCTCTCAAGGCTTTGCAATCACTGGAAGCTTATCAGTTTTTACTTAGTAGTCACTTTAAACCGCTATTTAACCGTTATTTCATGCAAAATGCATTTTATTATGAGTTTTCGAACGGTTTAAATTCCAATAACATAATTCGTACCAAAACATTGAATATAGCAAACAAAAAAAGTTTAGAAACTGAACATAGTCGTTACCCAATAGATACTGACCTGCCAGGTACATATCATCCATCAGTCACTTTATTTTTATTTTTGATTGTGTACAGTGTCTTTATAGTAGGCCTTTAGTGTTTTAGAAAATCACTATTACTTATACTACTACGGGAGGGAATGGGGAGTATGCATTTCATTGTACTTGTTGCACATGGACAATCTTGAATATCGAGTATATTGGCTGTGACGTCACGAGAAACATCGCTAGAGTCATAATCTGAAAGCCACACCAACCCCCCGGTGGGCGTGGCTTTCAGATTATGACTCTAGCGATGTGGGGGGGGACATTTCATCACTCTCCATTGACTGAAACATGTCTAAAAGCGGTTGTGTGACATGATGCTCTACTAATGTCAAACTCCGCCTATGGATCCAGGAGACAAACAGCCACTAACAGCCCCTTTTTGTGGTGTGTAGTTCCTAGTTCACTTTGCTTCGTCATATTGCTGGAGGCAGGAATCCGTAAGCATGTAATTGGCGAACACTGTGTAGAATACCACTCTCTGTAAAAAAAAACACTTAAAATGCATCGACTCGCACAAATCCATTTATCTTATGATATAACAAGATTTATTGTAACTCTGTCCCTTCAGTTGGTGGCTCCTGGCCAAGGCTCAGTGGCTCCCCCCCCCCCCAGAAGTTCTGCTGTAACCTTGTAGGACTGATGCCCCCAGGTGCTCACATCACAGCACTGTGAACCAGAACCTTAGTAGAGCACTAAGTAGCAGCATTACAGTCAACTGCCTTATGTCAACTACCCCTCCCCCCCCCCCCAGTCGGCTCAGAACCTTCCGGTCGCCTCACAACGGGAAGGTTGCTGTTGCTGGTTCGATCCCCAGCTCCTCCTAGCTAGAAAGCAAGACACCCTAACCCTAACTGCTCCTGACGTGCTGGCGGTCTCCTTGCATGGCTGACTCTGTAAAGCGCTTTGAATAAAAGCACTATATAAAAGCATCCATTACCATTACCATTACCACACAAACACACAAACACGATACGATACACGATAGGTGTCTCATCTTTAGTGGTATCCTAGCGACAGGCAGTAGACCTCCATAACAGATTGATGCAAACGACGGGCCCTTTTTATAGTCACTATCACCACCGGATACAGCTATTAATATTTCAAGAGGGAGGTGGGAAGAAAAGATGACTAAGACATAACCTCTGACTGGCTTCACTTAGGAACGCGTACGAACCACCTCCGTTATACTTTCAACATCCAATTTTTCACCCAATCAGGACGGAGAAAAGAAACATACGTAGGGCTTATTTTTATCCCCGCTGATGAATAGGCTATTTAGGGTCCATTATAGCAGACACTTTAAGTCTTGATGAGAATCAGCAGGGCTGGGTATAAGCACTTTATCACCGCCCTGTTGTTGAACGGCCTGCCGTCAGCCTGACACTCTTTTAAGCCCACTCAGCAGTCCAGAGGGGATGAGAGAGAAAGGGGGGGAGGGAAAAATAGAGAGAGAAAGGGGGAGGGAGGGAGAGATGGAGAAAGGAGGGAGAGAGAGAGGGGGAAGAAAGACAGAAGGAGGGAGAGATGGACAGGGGAGAGAAACAGAGGGGGGAGGTGGATATAGAGAGTGGGGGAGAAAGAAAGAGGAGGAGAGAGGGAGAGAGAAAGAAAGGGAGAGAAAAGGAGGGAGAGAAAAAGGAAGAGAGGGAGAGAGAAATGGAGAGAGTGAGAAAGAGAGGTAGAGAAAATTTAGGCAGAAGAGAGAAATAGGAGGAGAGAGAAAGAAGGAAAGAGAAAGGGAGGGAGAGAGAAAGATAGAGGGAGAGAAAAGGGGGAGAGAGAGAGAAAAGGATAGAGAAAGAGAGAGAGAAAAATAGGGAGAGAGAACAGACAGACAGAGAGAGAAGAGGGAGAGAGAGAAAGAGAGAACGAGAAAAATAGACTGAGAAAGAAAAGCAGGGTGAAATAAAGGGAGAGGGAGAGAGAAAGAGGGAGACAGAAAGAGGGAGACAGAAAGACGAATAGAGAAAGAGGGAAAGAGAAAGAGACGGAGAGAGAAAATGATGGTGAGAGAAAGAGGGACAGAGAGAGAAGGGGAGAAAGAAAAAGAGAAAGAGAGCTCTCCCTGGCTAGCAGCAGACAGCATGAATAGGCACAAGTGAGATACGGCCGTCGTTGAAATGGCTTTGACCGTGCTAACGATGTTAGCGGTGCGTGGCTATTTTATCACACTCCAGACACACTTCCCCCACTTACTCACAGCTCCCACGACGAACGGCAAGAAGGACCTACATACAGTAAGTGCTTTCCTGAGATGGTGGATTAAGTAAGACTCAGCTGGCCAGAGATTGCAAACAACCGGACAGCTGTCTGCACAGACGATACGTTTAAATGGCTTCCGGTAAATGCTCGCATCAAATTCAAGATTCTGGTGCTGACCTTTAGGGCAGTCAATGGAACTGCCCCGGCCTACCTCCAGGCATTGGTCAAACCCTACATCCCAGCCAGAGCGCTCCGCTCAACTTCTGCCAGGCGACTTGTTCGACCTTCACTAAGGTCAACCAAACATCGCTCGTCCAAAACCCAGCTCTTCACGGCTCTGGCCCCACAGTGGTGGAATGAACTCCCGTCTCATGTCAGGACGGCAGAGTCCCTCGCCAGCTTCCGCAAGAGACTCAAGACCCACCTGTTCAGAGTCCACCTGGACTCTCCTTTGTGAAACCCCTAAACTTGCTTAAGTCCTGACATTAATAGCTCTTAGCATGTTGTATATGTTAGCAAGTGTATGTCCTTAATGTTGTTAACACGCTCTTATCACAGCTACTTAAGCAGGTGACCTAGCAGTACGAAATTGTGTTATTCATCTTGTCAATATGAATACTTGTGAACTGCTGTATTTATATGTTTGCGTACCCCAGTGTTATGCTATTGTCTGCTTCAACTAATGTACACCTTGTAAGTCGCTTTGGATAAAAGCGTCTGCCAAATGCCCTAAATGTAAATGTAAATGTAAATGTAAATGAATTAAAGACGAGGGCCGAGGTCTCCTCCCCTCGCTGTCAGAGCTTAACAGTCAACCTCCACCTGGTGATTATAATCCGCCAGGGGGACTTTTATTTTGTAGCAGAGAGACTTGCCATCAGTTGGAAATACGAAAGAATAATAATAATGATAATATTTGATATATATATCGGGAACCATCACCTTATCGTGGTGGAGAGGTTTGGGTGCCCCTGTGAACCTGAGAGCTGTGTTGTCTGGAGCCTAGTGCTCCTGGTAGGGTCTCTCATGGCAGATTGGTCTCAGGGGAGGGCCCTGACTAAGAGTGGTTCAAAGACTTCAATGGACAAACAAACAAGAAGAAGTGGGGATACCCTGCCCGAAGGAAGCCCGGGGCCCCTTTCTGGAGCCAGGCCCGGAAAGAGGGCCCGTCAGCGACCACCTGGTGGCCGGGTTTGCCACAGAGCCCAGGAGAACATGGCCACTTCTCCTTCCCGCGGACCCACCATCTACGGGAGAACCGCTGCGGTCGGGTGAAGGCAGGGGGCCTCGACGGACCAAACGCAGCCAAAAGAGACTGGCTTTGGTGGAATGTCACCTCTCTGGGGGGTAAGGAGCTTATACGGGGGGTGGTGCGCTACCAGTTAGATCTAAGCACAGCATTGGCTTTCTCAGGGTGTGAGGCGCCGTGTGGGCTGAGTACCGCTATGTTGGAGTTTACCCCGGTGGACGAGAGGGTCGCATCCCTACGCCTTAGGGTCATGGGGGGGAAAACTGTTGTTTGTGCCTATCCCACCTTCTTGGACACCCTGGATGGAGTCCTGCATGGGGCTCCGATAGGGGACACCATAGTCCTTCTGGGAGACTTCAACACACACATGGGCAACGATGGGGAAACTTGGAGGGGCGTGATGGGGATGAACGGCCTACCTGATCTGAACCGTTTTGTTATTGGATTTCTTTGCTAGTCATGGATTGGCCATAACAAACACCATGTTTAAACATAAAGAATACTTATAAGTGTAAATGGTACCAGAGTACCTTAGGCCAAATTCGGAGAAGCCATGTAGAAGGACTTTCAGTCGGCACCAAAGTGGTTCTGGCAAACAATCCGGCACCTTCGGAGGGGGAAGCATGTACAGTAAGGCACATTGCTGACCTCAACTGAAGAAGTGATCGGGCAGTGGAAAGAGCACTTTGAGGAACTCCTTAACCCAACTAACCCACCTTCTACGGTAGAGGCAGAGCTGGAGGATGAAGGACGGCAAACGTCAATCTCCCTGGAGGAAGTTAATGCAGTAGTCAAACATCTCCACAGGCCCCGGGGGTTGATGAGATCCGTCCAGAAATGCTTAAGGCTTTGGGTGTTGAGGGGCTGTCATGGACGACACGTCTTTTCAACATTGCGTGGAAGTCTGGGACAGTGCCTGAGGAGTGGCAAACGGGGGTGGTGGTACCCCTGTTCAAAAAGGGAGACCAGAAGGTGTGTAACAATTACAGAAGTATCACATCACTCAGCCTCCCTGGGAAATTGTACTCGAAGGTGCTGGAAAGGAGGGTTCGGCCGATAGTCGAACCTCAGATTGAAGAGGAACAATGCAAATTCCGTCCTGGTCGTGGAACAACGGACCACCTTTTCACTCTTCCAAGGATCCTGGAGGAGGCTTGGGAGTATTCCTAGGTCTACATGTGTTTTGTGGATTTGGAGAAGGCATATGATCGGGTACCCTGGAAATACTGTGGGGGGTGCTGCGAGAGTATGGGGGGTCACTACTGAGGGCCATCCAATCTCTGTACTCCCAAAGCAAGAGCTGTGTCCAGATTCTCGGTCGTAAGTCAGGCCTGTTCTCAGTGGGTGTTGGCCTTCGCCAGGGCTGCGCTTTGTCACCTATCCTGTTTGTGATTTTCATGGACAGGATTTCAAGGCGTAGACAATATGGTGGGCTCAGGATTGAATCGCTGCTGTTTGCAGATGATGTGGTCCTGTTTGCATCATCAGTATGTGACCAGTGAGTGATCCAGCACTCACTGGATTGGTTTGCAGTGGAGTGTGAAGCGGCTGTGATGAGGATTAGCACCTCTAAATCTGAGGCCATGGTTCTCAGCAGGAAAGTCCTCATCCCAAGTGAAGGACTTCAAGTATCTTGGGATTTTATTCTCGGATGAGGGGAGGATGGAGCGTGAGATTGACCGGAGAATAGGAGCAGCAGGAGCGGTATTGGGTGCCCTTTGCCGCACCGTTGTAACCAAAAGAGAGCTGAGCCAGAAAAGCTCTCGATCTACCGGTCAGTCTTCGTTCCTACCCGCACCTATGGTCATGAACAATGGGTAATGACCGAAAGGACGAGATCACAAATACAAGCAGCCAAAATGAGTTTCCTCAGGAGGGTGGCTGGTATCTCCCTTAGGGATAGGGTGAGAAGCGTTCACTCGTGAGAGACTCAGAGTAGAGCCGCTTCTCCTTTGCGTAGAAAGAAGCCAATTGAGGTGGTTCGGGCATCTAGTAACTAGGAAGAGACCACGGTGCAGACCAAGGTACAGGTGGGGCGATTACATCTCTACGCTGGCCTGGGAATGCCTCGGGATCCCCGTTCAGAGCGAGTCGATGTTGCCAGGGAGGGGAAGTTTGGAGTCCCCTGCTGAAGCTGCTATCTCCGCGACTCGACCACGGATAAGCGGGAGACGATGGATGGATGGATGGATGG
This sequence comes from Muraenolepis orangiensis, assembly GCA_027704905.1. NCBI lineage: Eukaryota > Metazoa > Chordata > Actinopteri > Gadiformes > Muraenolepididae > Muraenolepis > Muraenolepis orangiensis. The sequence goes on from CM051014.1 coordinate 20,646,090, forward strand.
ATGGATGGACGGATGGATGGATGGATATTTGACTCAATCAGCAAGAGCCAAAGTGTAAATGTCTTTGCTAGTTTTAGAGATTGCAGTATTCTTTTGGAGTCACTTATAATTAAAATATTGGAGAAAAAAGGCAATTTGATGGAGAAAACTACACCAGGTCAAGGTAAAATAACCTTTCACATTGAATTTCCACATACCAGCACTACTATTTAATAAAAAATTGTGATTCACAATATTTAATGTAATATGTTGTTAAATGTCCTGGACCCCTGGAATATATATTATAATCTCCCGTGTTGAGGGTCAGTGGCTCTGAGGTGGTGCTGCCCATCCTCACCACCTGGCAGCGGTCCGACAGGAGGTCCAGTATCCAGCTGCACGTGGATGGGGGCACGTTTAGACCTCTAAGCTTGGTGTCAAGCTTGGCAGGAACTATCGTGTTGAACGCTGAGCTGTAGTCCACAAACAGCATCCGCACATACCAGTTCTTTCCCTCCAGGTGGGAAAGGGCAATGTGGAGGGCCATGGCAATTGTGTCGTCCGTCGATCTGTTTTTTGACGATATGCTAATTGCATATCGTCAAAATAGGGTCCAACATGGGTCCAGCGTGGCAGGTAACACGGAGCAAATAAAGTCCTTGACCAACCTCTCGAAGCATTTGCTGACAATCGAGGTGAGGGCTACAGGTCTATAGTCATTCAGGCATGTTACCTTGGGTTGTTTAGGGACAGGCACGATGGTGGACATCTTGAAGACCGTGGGAACAACAGCCTGGGATAGGGAGAGGTTGAAGATGTCTGCAAAGACTCCTGCCAATTGGTCTGTGCATGCTCTAAGGATGTGGCCCGGGATGTCGTCGGGGCCTGCTGCCTTATGGATGTTCAGCCGCTTGAAGGTGTGGCGCACATCCGCATCCGAGATGTACAGCAGGCTGGTCTCCTCAGGCGGCGCTGGCTTTGGCGGGCTGACGTTCACGTCGAACCGAGCAAAAAAAGTATTTAGCTCTCCTGGGAGGAAGGTAGAGGAGTTCTCTACACAACTGGTTCTCCCTCTGAAGTTTGTTATCGTCTGTAACCCCTGCCACATACCCCTCGCGTCGTGGCTCTTGAATTTCTCCTCCACTCTGACCTTGTGCTCCCGCTTGGCAGTGACAATGGTCTTACGGAGGTTGTAACGGGCTCTCGTATATTCCTCCATATTCCCGGAGCCAAAGGCGGCGTTACGCGCGTGGAGGGCAGCGCGAACATCGCCGTTAAACCACGGTTTCTGGTTGGGATATATCCGAACCGACTTGGTCGGAACAACGTCATCTGTGCACTTCTTGATGAACCCGGTGACCGAGGACGTATAATTAGCGTATAATTAGCTGCAATTTATCCCGTAATGTCAAAACGTTAATACATTTTTTAGCACATTTCCAGTGGCGGGTTGCGGTTGTTGTTGCTTGTCGCTGTTGCTGTTGTTGTTTTTGTTTTCTCCCCATAATAAAAGCAACAAAGTTTTTCATACCTCATTTCCCAAAGCTGAACAACACCTCCCTGTGAGTCAAGAATGGGGGGGAGGGGAATCAAGCTCAAGTGGTCTATGCACCGCCGGGCCCACGGGAGCCGCCGCTCCCTGGTAAATGACATGGTTTAACGAGTCTATGTGCTGTCGGAGGGGGGGGGGGGGGGAGCCTAGGGTGCGGTTGTTGTTTTTTACGGCGTCGCGGCGAGACCTGGGGCTTATTTATGTTGTCACCGCCGGGAAGTGGGAAAAGACGGCGGCATTGTGGTTGTGGTTGTTCTCAAGCTCCCCGTTTCTCCTTGATGCTTGAAGCCTGAATGAAATCCCTGATAGTGCTTTAATTGATTTTACAATTTTTTTTGTGTCGCTCTGTTCGCTCTGTCGCTCTTATACCCCCATCACACCAAACTACTTCTCAATACGTTCATGAAAATGTTGTCAAACGGGCTCCAACTGTGTTTGAACGTAGTGGATGTAGTAGCAACTATTTACAGTCTGTTTACGAACGCCATGGACGGGCTCGGACAGGGAGGGTGTTCTAGAACTTTGAGCCTGCTCAAAAATGTATCCCGTCCATACCGTTCTGCAATTAGATGGATTGAAAGCGTACTTAAAATGAGATTGACGTACTACGAACGTACATAGATTTTATGAAACGATGTTGTTTAAATCGCGTTTTCTAGAATAAACATGGCATTGTATCTATGAAGTAAATTGTCCAAGAAACTGGTTATTTTATTATTTTATGTAGAGTCATTTTGCAATGTTCTACAAAGGCACGCATTCTGTTTCGTTGATATAATATAAGAGTTGATTTCACTCGACCCGTCTTTCTGAATCCACTTCTCTTTGGAGGCATGATGATCGGCGAGTGTAGATGTGTGCAGCTCGGAGCCCTGAACTGGAATGAGGACTGGCTACAATGCGCGCGGTATCCAGGACGCGAGTACACACGCACTGGGGACGAGATGAGGACGTAGTGCCAACAAGTGGAGAATTAGTTAGAACTGGCTTGGACGTATTGTGAACGAGGTAGAATGAGGTAGAACAAGGTTGAACTGGATACGAACGGACTGCAGACTGGCTAAGAACAAGATAAGAATGAGATCGACGTATTGAGGACTGCTTATGAAGCTTATCGCATTGTATTTGTGGTGACCCTCTCATTCTTGCTTGTAGAGGGGGGCTGTGTGTCCTAATTGTTTTGTTTTCTCTTTATAGCTGGTCGTTAGGGATTACTGGCATCACCTGGGGCAGTGTGCCAGTGCTCCCCTTAAAGCCTTCCCCGACCTTCATGTGGGGCGCTCTCCTCCCATGGGACACCAGTTTGATTTCTGTTCTGTTTCTTCGGTTGCATCTTAAATACAACATTGCACATACATCCTCCTTCACTCATACATTAACCTACTCACTTACACCACTGATTACTGATGACATACTCTTAGCTTAGGTTTATTGATCTATGCTAAATTACTTGATTTTTAATCAATTACTTTAAGGTAGAAGTTGGCTCTTTTGTGTGTGTCTCCCTTCTTTGTCACGGCCAACCGGCCTGGTTTGTGACATATTTTACGCCAAACTACACATTCTACCGCGATCACAGCCAGTATTTTGTTTTTTTTTAACGGGGAAGAACGGGATGTAACTACTTTGGTGTGATGGGGGCATTACAACCTTATGTGTTCCTCTTATCGCTTCCTTACACTCTCTCTCTCTCTCTCTCTCTCTCTCTCTCTCTCTCTCTCTCTCTCTCTCTCTCTCTCTCTCTCTCTCTCTCTCTCTCTCTCTCTCTCTCTCTCACTCCCACTATATCTGTCTTTCTCACTCCCACTATATCTGTCTCTCTGTCTAATAATAATCCTGAGTCTCTGTCCTCAGGCGGGGGAGAGGAAATCCCTCCCCCCTCTTCCCCTACGGACAGAGAGAGAGAGAGAGAGAGAGAGAGAGAGAGAGAGAGAGAGAGACTCTTTCTCATTTGGCCTGTACCGCCGTGAGTAGGCCCACTGTAACTGGGCATTGCTTTATAGATGTAGGCTACTCATGTTTAACACTTAAGTCATTGATGTCAATGTGTGTAACTCACACTCACTCCATATAACTCACTCACTGACTCACTCATTCACTGCACGTACCATGCATTCACTAACTAACTCACCCACTCGCTCCATACAACTCATTCACTCACTCACTCACTCACTCTATGTAACTCACTCACTCACAAACTTGCCTACTCCCTTACTCACTAACTCACTCACTCACTCACTGACTCACCCACTCACTAACTCACCAACTCACTCACTGACTCACTGACTCACTAACTCACCCACTCACTCACTGCCTCACCCACTCACCCACTCACCCACTCACTGACTCACTGACTCACTAACTCACCAACTCACTCACTGACTCACTGACTCACTAACTCACTGACTCAATCACTCACTAACTCACCCACTCACTCACTCACTGACTCACCCACTCACTAACTCACCAACTGACTCACTAACTCACCCACTCACTCACTTACTCACTCACTAACTCAATCACTCACTCACTGACTCACCCACTCACTAACTCACCAACTCACTCACTGACTCACTAACTCACCCACTCACTCACTGCCTCACCCACTCACTAACTCACCCACTCACTCACTCACTGACTCACCCAATCACTAACTCAACCACTCACTCACTGACTCACCCACTCACTAACTCACCCACTAACTCACCCACTCACTCACTCACTTACTCACTCACTGACTCACCCACTCACTAACTCACCAACTCACTCACTGACTCACTCACTCACTAACTCACCCACTAACTCACCCACTCACTCACTACCTAACCCCCTTCCTGCTAAGCTGTGTGAGGGCACGTGTGGCCATGCTATATAAGATTGCAGCCTTGGTGCCTGCAATATTTTCAAAGAAATGTGTGTGTGTGTGTGTGTGCCACTCCAAAGAGAGGGATAGCTTTCAAGGCACTATTATGGGGAAACTTGTTTTTGTTGTTTTGAAGCCTCTTTCTCTCTTTGATTGATTCATTTTCCCGTATGTCTCTTTCATGAGTAGTAGTGGCTATGCCTTGATCATCCCTTACTCAGTGGTAATTCCTCAACTTTCAAACGTCTCCATCTTTCCCTCATGTGTTATGCATGAGATCCCCCCCCCCCGACTCACTCCCAGGGTGCAACTTCCTTTGGAACCCAACCCCTTGGATTGACAAACTCCCAGCGAGATCTTCCAAGATGCGCCCTCCCTCCCCAACTGGCATCACAACGCCAGCCCTGCTGTTGTCGGAGAGACGAGTAGAAGCGTTTAGTTGCTGCTGTAACTCAAAGTGATGCCATGGAGCCGCTCAGCAGCGATGACTGCTACACACCTCACACCAGATCCTCCATTTAGACTCAGTTTGTGCTCTCGGGGACAGGGGGAAGCCGGGACAGGATAACATTCAAGATCTTTATTATCATATTGCCGTAAAGAGGACCCAAGGGGGGGTGGTGGGTGTAGGGGGTGGGGGGGGGGGGGTTTGTGGGTCTATGTGTCTGGAATTTAATTCACACACACACACACAAACGTATATATATATATATACACATATACATATATATACACATATACATATATATATATACATATATATATATATATACATATACATATATATATTTATATATACATATATACATATATATATATATATACATATATACATATCCCTCCCTACTCCAAGTAGGGAGGGAGTCCTTATCCCAAGTGAAGGAGTTCAAGTATCTCGGGGTCTTGTTCTCCAGTGAGGGGAGGATGGAGCGTGAGATGGCGCACCGTTGTAACCAAAAGAGAGCTGAGCCAGAAGGCAAAGCTCTCGATCTACCGATCAGTCTTCGTTCCTACCCTCACCTATGGTCATGAACAATGGGTAATGACCGAAAGGACGAGATCGCGAATACAAGCGGCCAAAATGAGTTTCCTCAGGAGGGTGACTACATCTCCACACTGGCCTGGGAACGCCTCGGGATCCCCCAGTCAGAGCTGGTCCATGTTGCCAGGGAGAGGGAAGTTTGGAGTCCCCTGCTGGAGCTGCTACCTCCAAGACCCGATTACGGATAAGCGGGAGAAGATGGATGGATGGATATATACATATACGTATATGTGTATATATATATGTATGTATGTATATATGTATGTTTATACATATATCCGCGGCATATATACAGGGCGGCAGTATAGCTCTGGAGGTAGAGCGGTCGCCTCACAACCGGAAGGTCGCTGCCTCCTCCTAGCAAAAGCTGTCGAGGTGTCCTTGAGCAAGACGTGCTGGCTGTCTCCTTGATGGCTGACACCGCCGTTGGTGTTGAATGTGTGTATGAATGGGTGAATGTGAGACTTGATATGTAAAGCGCTTTGAGTAACCATTGGTTAGAAAAGCGCTATATAAATGTCCATTTACCATATTAATAGGAATTATAACCGGTGGTGCCGGTGGTGCTGTGCAGTGAGTAAACCTCGCTCCCCGACACCTCAAAAGACGTTCCAGCGATGAAGCTCCGGCCCGCGGCCTGCTTTTAGCTTCCCTTGTTAGAGCGGTGGCAGGACAGCTCAGTCTGTGGGGACTTGGCTTGGGAAACCGAAAGGGTTGCCGGTTCAAGTCCCCGGTAACATCTGGGCACTGCGAGGTGCCCTTGAGCAAGGCACCAGACCCCTACACTGCTCCCCTGGCAGCTGTATACAAATGATATGCCCACTGTTTCTAATACTAGGATGGGTTAAATGCAAAGAAACCCATTTCACTGTGTGTTTACATGTATGTGACCAATGAAGAGGATTCAATCCTCCAGATTTAAATGAAGGGCGTCTGCTAGGAACTCTGGAGCTCGAGCCTGACAGTTTGACACTCATGGCCCTGTGACACCTTGACGATTTAGCCAGCGTATGGCTCATACGCTGGCATACGCTGGCCATAAGTTGGAGGTAAGTTATGCTGTATCATGTATCGTTGACACACATTCACATGCGTTACTTGTAAGTTACTCATAAGTCGGAATACGTTGAGATATTGTCTAGCTCCCCCGGCCAGGAGACGTCTTGGCAGCGTTCTTCATAGTTCTCTTCGGCATGACGGTGGTATTGATACGGTGATGTTGATGCTGTGACGGTGGTATTGATACGGGGATGTTGATACTGTGACGGTGGTATTGATACGGTGATGTTGATACTGTGACGGTGGTATTGATACGGTGATGTTGATACTGTGACGGTGGTATTGATACGGTGATGTTGATACTGTGACGGTGGTATTGATACGGTGATGTTGATACTGTGACGGTGGTATTGATACGGTGCTGTTGATACTGTGACGGTGGTATTGATACGGTGATGTTGATACTGTGACGGTGGTATTGATACGGTGATGTTGAGACTGTGACGGTGGTATTGATACGGTGATGTTGATACTGTGACGGTGGTGTTGATACGGTGATGTTGATACTGTGACGGTGGTGTTGATACGGTGATGTTGATACTGTGACGGTGGTGTTGATACGGTGATGTTGATACTGTGACGGTGGTATTGATACGGTGATGTTGATACTGTGACGGTGGTGTTGATACGGTGATGTTGATACTGTGATGGTGGTATTGATACGGTGATGTTGATACTGTGACGGTGATGTTGATACGGTGATGTTGATACTGTGACGGTGGTGTTGATACGGTGATGTTGATGCTGTGACGGTGGTATTGATACGGTGATGTTGATGCTGTGACGGTGATGTTGATACGGTGATGTTGATACTGTGAGGTCTAGTGCGGTTATGATTTAAATCGTCGAGTGGCAGCCTTTTTATAGGCTACGACAGGTGATCGTCGGTGATACGCTGCCTTGCGCTATGCATAGACTATCGTTGTTATTGAAACGTTCTATATATAAGTTACTAATACATTATGTATACATTTGTATAAAACATTGATAGTTTAGCGTATGCCAGTGTTTTAGAGACATTTTGATATGTTGGCATACGCTGGCTAAATCGCCAAGGTGTGACAGGGCATCACTGTTACATTAGGAACAGTAACTTTGACCAATGAAATATAGAGGCCTATATACGTCCTAGAGATATTACCTTAACTAGGTTACCTTAATGTGTATTGTTACACATTACAAATGTGGGCTTTGTTAGGAGACATTGATGCCAACAAAACTAGATACAGATATTGTAATTAAAATATAATACGCTGGGTCCAACCTGAAGTGAACAGCTATGAGTCTGACCTACGCTGACAACATATTCAAGTGGAAGCTGATAGATAAAGGATGATATTTCAATGACCGTACTACACATACAGCTGGGCCATAGAGGGCCATGGTAATGTCACACACACACACACACACAGATAGAATGAGGAGAAACAACAGGTTGATTTTTATTTTTTATATTTTGTGATGAGGACGAAGTTTAATTACGTTTGTACAAAATGGTTTCCAAATTTGTGCAAATGATTCATGGCAAATTATACATACCCTAATCAAAATCAGACATCATCTAGGCGAATTATCCTGCAATTTTAGTGCCTTTTAAAATAAATTGCAGCCTTGCACAAATATATATTTGCATTATACATAAAATTTGGTGGGGCTATGCTCAAACTCCTGAAATAAATTAATACATCAAATAAACACAAGTGTAGCAAGAATGTTATGATTGTTCGTGAATTTTAATAAAGTTTCACCTTAAAATGCAAAAACACCAGAACTATGATAAATAAATGAATAGATCCATGCCTTCACAAACATGAATGCTGAATAGCAGAAGAGATGTATCTGCTCTTTGATTGGAGAGAGTCGGAGAGAGATGTGCCAAAAATAATACCAATGGTTGAACTTGTACATGTACTCTTCCCATCCGAGACACTACTACCACCAGAATGAATATCACAATGTGTCGTCAAAGTAGTCTTATTTGGTAGGCTTTGTGTCTTTTGTGTGGTTCTGGGTAATTTAAGAGCCATGCTCTGTTTTCGTACACCTTCCCGGGGGCCTAAGGGAGCTCTCCTGCTCCCTGAACTCATTTCTGAAAAACACGCATTTTCACTTATTAATGATCATTTCAGTGGAAGAATAATCTTGAGAAAAATGTGTACCCGCAGTAATAAGGTAGGTCTGCCTCTATGCAATTTAGATTCCCAACTGGGAAAACATTAAGCTTAAACTAATCTGCTTGATTAGGCCTGTTAGAAAGAAGCGATTAACACTGTGTGTGTGAGGGTTTAGTGTGGTGGTCTGCTCTTCAAATTGTAGACACCTGACTCATTAAGTGACTATCATCAGAGTGTATTCATCACTTCAACAGGGGACATTGGAGCAGAATAACAAACACTCAGTAATTTGGTCTATGATCGTTGATTGGTTAATGATGAGGTTTGTCCTGTTGATGAAGAGAGGAGGGGTTGTGTTGTCTGAAACCACCGTGTGTGTGTGTGTGTGTGTGTGTGTGTGTGTGTGTGTGTGTGTGTGTGTGTGTGTGTGTGTGTGTGTGTGTGTGTGTGTGGTGTGAGTGTGAGAGAGAGGAAGGCTGTGAGAGGGGTGTGACAGAGATAAAGAGTGAGAAATAGAATGCGGAGGGAGTATTAAATGATAACCTATTAATAAAATACCTTCAAATGATGACATTGACCTATAGCAAAACCCCACCAGACTATAAGAGAGAGGAGAGCTATCAATTAGAACATGCAGTTATTCTAACGACTCATTGAGATCCCGGCTGTGACACAAGTGGGCTGATACTTACAAGCAGGAGAGGCTTACATCCGCAAGTGGGAGGGGCTTGATTGTTCCCATATTTTATTGGTTAATCTAAGAAAAACAAACCATGTGACAAGCAGGAGAGGAAGCACCGAACCAAAGGTCATTGATATGTGTGACGTTAATCAGAAAATATGTGTTATGCTGCGACGCGATATGAACACATAGTTAATATAATGTAAATAACTGTTTGTCACAAACTTAAACGTGACTTGGGGTTTACGGTGACTAGAGGTCCCTGGTGGCCTGTCGTCATCATCATCATCAGTCACTTGTGCATCATAAAAGTAATTTCTCATCTTTCAGATGTTTTTATTTGTTTTTATTTCCTCTCAGATGTTTTTATCTCCCGATTTTTCATTTCAGAAATCTGGTCACCTTAACCCACCTTAGCCCAACATGGCAGAGAGCTGGCAGGTTAGTAGTAGCCAGCCTGCTTAAACAACGCATGTTATGAAAGGAATGCAATTTAGCTAAATTAGTCCAAGAATAGTCCTATTATGTTACAGTGCTTTGGTAATTGATCGAGTCGGTAAACATCTTTGTTATTACCTATAGTGTGAGACTATGGGTGGTTTTTACTTATATGTGGGTAACAGCAAATTGAAGATCAAAGTTTGCGTAAAAGGGTTGCTTTTCGTGTCGTTGAATTGATAAAAAGGTTACAATCCCTTCAAAGACTGACACCTCGTGACCAACAACTTCATCATGGGGTTGGTTGTCAGTGCCGCCCCAGCCCCTGCACCTCCCCATGTCCTCACAGATGGCGACCCGGTCTGGACGGTTAAGGAGCTCCTGGCGGTCCGCCGATGGGGCATTTTCATTACCTGGTGGACTGGGAGGGCTACAGTCTGGAGGATCGCAGTTGGGTCCCTCCTTCCTACCTGATCGACCCCTCCCTGCTCACCGACTTCTACAGTTGGTTTTCTTTACGAATATATGGTCCAAAACAATTTATGCAAAAAATATACATTTTTAGGTTTAATTTATTTGAATTATTTGTAAATATGTGTATGTACAGATTGTATGTAATATGTGTATCTATACTTGTGTGAAATTCTGTATAATTGGAAAATGAATATTTGAGGACTTGTTTTGGAACATGGCCAGAGACTGTATGACTTATAGATGTATAGAACTCCCAGGAATCTTCCACGTGGAAAAGGTTGTCTGTCACTTAAATGCTACTGGTGTTTTTTCCTTGTGTCTAAGCATGAGCCCTGCATATTAAGATACCTCCACACGGCTGTGCTCTGAATGGGACAACCATTTGTTCAGTGGCAAGGTCAGAGAGACGCCAGTTGGATGGATGGACAAGGAGGAGAGGCGGGTGACCCTGAGGGATGCAGGAGGCTGAGAGGACAAGGACCCCTTCTTGATCATCTTCGAGTATACCGAGAGACGACATGGACCTTAGTTTAGACTCCTGTGTTTATTTTCCGAATATTCACATCAAATGCATGTTTCGGGGTACCCTGTGCGGGAAATACACTTAAATTAGATTTTCATTTTGATTTATGAAACCCCATTCTGTTCTGAGAGACATCTAATTTAACACACATTTCATATACATCTAACAAGAGGTAAATACAAACTATGCAAAAACAAAAAACGGTGAGACCAATGGATTGGAATATGCCAATATGTCAATGCATAAATAAATGTTTAATAAAAAGCATTTCTTTGTATGTTTCAGAATAAATATTTGTTATTTAAAACACATTACATGCTGTACATTTTTCCGTTTGAGTAGGCTGTGGTTATTATGGGTTGTAATAGGTGGAATGTAAACATGTGACACCCGAAATACGTTCCGACTATGTCCGTCTTCACTCTGCAGAACTCGTTGTCTATTTACATATTTACCGGATGTGACGCCGATCCCTCTGCCTATTATGCACGTTACCGGATGTGACGCCAAACACGCCCGGATTTCAAACTTGAGGAAGAGAAAACACTGCAGTGTTTTGCGGCCGTTTGGGTGTATCATCACAACATTGGATAAAGAAGCGTATTGTTTGTGAGTTTGTACCGTATGTCTTTAAAAATGAATGTCTGTATCGATTTACATTTGGGAGTAGTTGAATGTATTCATAGTTAAATAACTATTTCGTAATAGTTATAATAATATGTAATAATATGTTGAAGTGGGCGAGTGACAGGTGCCAGGCGTTGAACGCTTGTCTGTGAAACTCCCCGTTCGATGATGTTGAACTCAACTGTAGTTGTATACACTAAGTATAAAACTAAAACACTATCTGTGATACTGTATGCATTGTAAGGGCCCTGCGTGTTGAGGCGACCAACCGGCGTTGGAATACGACCCCCCCCCCCCCCCCCCCCGGGGGTTTGTGGTTGTCAACTTGTGACTCACAATGAAGACACCGTGACCAACCAGAGTAGTGGATACTGGTTGTGCCTCTCAGACCAATAGTATTAGTTGATGTTTGTTTACTTTGACCAATAGGAGGAGTAGATGTTTGTGATACTATTTTCTATATAATGGTTGGTAAGGAGCGCGTCGCCAGTGTGTGAATTGGCACAGCAGGGGCTCCATCCTGATACAGCATAGAAGCTTTCATTTGATGCTTTGTTGAATAAAGACATTGAACTTAGTATCCGGACCTCTGAGAAGATTCGTATTCCACCCGATTAGAAATTCTACGACAGTACCTTACAGTATCTTCACAATTAATGTCTGTATCGATTTACATTTGGGAGTAGTTGAATGTATTCATAGTTAAATAACTATTTCGTAATAGTTATAATAATATGTAATAATATGTTGAAGTGGGCGAGTGACAGGTGCCAGGCGTTGAACGCTTGTCTGTGAAACTCCCCGTTCGATGGTCTTGAACTCAACCTTTTATTTGTTTTCCCTTTGTATGTAGTGGCTCTCGGAAACTCTCAGCCCAAATGTCTAAAGGAACCAAGGTGACTATCGCGACCCGTCTGGGCTTCAAGTCCGCGGGCCCCTCCAAGGTCGAGCCGGACAGGGTCCGGAAGGAGACCGCTCACCTCAACAGGAAGATGGATGAACTCGCCAACCGACAAATCAAGCAGCCAGACCCGGACAAAATCAAACTCCTGGAGGTGAGGGAATTTTACTGACACTAGAGATTACTGACACTGACTGCGTTACACACACACTAGGTATTGATTGGGGGGGAAGGGGGCTGAAATTGAAACTGAAACTTGAAGCTCTTCATTGTTTGATAAGAAGACATTTACATTTCTAAAACCACAGGAAGTCACAGCGGTTTCATAGCAGTTTTGGAGGGGAAATACATTTTTCTGTTGTAGAATTACGTCTACAACTATCCAGTACAATCCAATTGAATGAGTGTCTAATCTGTATCCAATGGTAAGGTGTCTGACTTTACAATGCTGTCGATTTGTTTCTACTCAAACAACTTGAACCAATAGTTGACTAAACTGAACATTGCCCATTAAAAACTATCATGGGGGGTGCTGTCTTGTGCAAGCCGGTCATTTCACCACGTCCATAATTATAATAGTCAAATTGGTGGATATCGATGTGCAAATAAATGTGTTATTTTTGCAGTGTTTGACTCACAATTGTCTGAATATTCGTCTCTACCTATCTTTATCGTATCTATCTCTACCTCTCTTTGTCTATACCTATCTTTAGCTATCCTATCTATCTGTGTCCATCCATCTTTATTTATATCTCCCATCACTTTTCTTTATCTCTATCTGTGGTATCAATCAGTGTCTATCTTTATCTATATCTTATCTATCTACCTCTATTTGTCTATACTTATCTTTATCCCTACCTGTCTATCCATATGTTGATCTAGTATCACCTTTCTTTATCTGTGTCTAGCCGCTGTGTCTCTCTCCCTCCAGGTGGTGGCGTCACTGCAGGTCCAGCTGGAGCAGTGTCGACAGTATGGCGAGCAACGAGACCGCTCCTTCCAGAACCTGACGGAGGAGACGGAGGACCTGAAGAACCGGCTGGCCGTCATGTCTTCCTGCTGCCAGGCCCTGGAGGGAGAGGCCATGCAGGTGAGGGGATGGGGGGGGATGGGCTAGGGGACATGTGACGAGTTGGAGGCGGGGTCCAGGTGACTCGTTATTCCATGTCATTCAAGTAAAACAATGGCTTTGTTTGCCCACATTTTATTCTCAGTATATACTCATTATCACCATCACTTCTCTGGACAGATTTCACTAAACATTTCACAAAACCTAAGAAATAAATGTTTTAAACTAAGTTTACACATAGAAGCTCTGGGGAACCCTTGCACACCCGATGAAGAGAAAATGTGGATAGCTGGCAGATTTATTTGAATGTGGATATTTTTCTGTTGTGTTTTTACGTGTCACATTGCCTGGAAGATATGTTCCATGTTTCTGCTGCCTCTTAAACATTGGCTACATGTTATCGAGGTAATTATTCAGTAACAAAACTACCATTTAATGGTACTATTCAAATCAATAGGAAACCTACTGTGGTCTGTTATGGAGATAATGTCCACTAGATGGCAGTGTGTGACCAGCTTGGCGTGGGGGCTTCTACCCTAAACCCCCTAACTGATCTTTCTATGAAACATATTCTGCCTCCCCCCTGTCAGAAGGCTTAACGTATGCTGTATGCATTAAATCCATCTGGAAAATGTTGAAAAGCTCATGGTGCTTGGGGCCGGTGTTAGTCTGAGCCCCGATGGTGATCAAATGTGGGGCGGGGGACTCGTCTGGACTTAGAGATGATTCCTCCAGGGATCAGGGGACATTGTGATATCGCTGTTGAGGAAACGGCTTTTTGAAATGTGTGAGCCCGCACTGCGGTCACACAACAATGCTTTGTTTGTATGTGTAATATTCTAATATTGTCTTCATCCAGTCCTGACTGAGGAGAACGATACCCCTCCTCTCCAATTTGTGTCAGCCTTTTGATATTGGTGTTGACATGAGCTAAACGAGTAACACCACTAGGGAAGTAGAAGCCAGTGAAGTCCACGTTGTCCTGTGATAACATGACATTGCATCGTTCCAGGGGGCTGTTACCGCTGGAGACCTGGCCGCTGTCCAAGATGAACTCCAAAACGTAAGTCCCACTTTTTAAACGAGGCTTTCATCCATTTATTCACATGCTCGTCCACCTGTCTGCCCACCTTCCCATCCACGCAATGATGCAGCCATGATCAAAGTGTGTGTGTGTGTGTGTGTGTGTGTGTGTGTGTGTGTGTGTGTGTGTGTGTGTGTGTGTGTGTGTGTGTGTGTGTGTGTGTGTGTGTGTGTGTGTGTGTGTGTGTGTGTGTGTGTGTGTGTGTGTGTGTGTGTGTGTGTGTGTGTGTGTGTGTGTGTGTGTGTGTGTGTGTGTGTGTGTGTCAGGCTCTGGAGAACAACAAGCGGTGGCTGGTGTACGACCAGGAGAGAGAAGCCTATGTGCGCTCCATGTTGGCCCACACTTTGAAGCTGGAGCAACAGCTGGCCCAGACCAACCCAGAAGGCAGGCAGTCAGCCCTTCTTGCTGTTTTATGCAAATGTCGCATTTTTGATTGGGAACTTTCTGTTCAAAGACTTGTAACTTCTCCTCATTTTGTGAGGCTTTTTTTTTATTCTTAGTTTGGTTTCGGTCGCAGATTCACAGCTTATTTGCGCTGTCAACTAAAGATTGGGGCATAGCTTATTGATTTGTGTTTTTTTAAAGGTTAGCTGAAATAAAAACTTAGCTTGGGAAACGGAAGGTTGCTGGTTCAAGTTCCCGAAACACTTGGGCACTGCCAAGGCCTGACCCCTGACCCCGACACTGCTCCCCAGGCAGCTCTACATACAATTGCTGCCCACTGCTCCTAAAACTAGGAATAGGTTAAATGCAGAGAAACAAATTTCACTGTGTGTGTACATGTATGTGACCAATAAAGAGGATTCAATCCTCACCATTTGAGATTGTGTGCTATACTAATTAAGAACTGACTTGCCGTGCAGACCCAGCCTCCAAGGTGGCAGCGGTAGTTCCAGAGATGCAGACCGACTCCACCCAGCTGCTGCAGGTGCTCCAGAGGGACTTAGAGGCACAGAGAGCGGCTGCTGCAGGGGCTCGTCTGGAGCTCCAGCAACACAAAGACCAGGTGAATGGAGAACCGAAAAAACGTTCCATATAACAATGTGGAAGATGACGGTATTTTTTCCGTGTGGGGGTTCAGCTTGGATAGTACTTTCAGATTCAGTTTGGCTACATCTGTGTTCACACGTGCAGCGTACAGTGTATATGACCGATGGTATTCTAGAAACATTGCTCAAGAGTGCCTACCGTTTAGGCCCCGGACAACTGGGAACCTCTCGGCCTATCTTAACCACTGGATTATCCGTCCCCTTGAATGTGGACAATCTTAACTTACACTATAAGTTAAGTTACACTACAACGCCTTCGATGGAAAATGTAATTGTTTCCATCTGATCGGCCGTTGTTTTAAGATGGTCTGTCAGACGTCCAGCACGAGCGACGACCTCTGGCCCAGAGGGAGGAGGTGGGCCGTCTCCTCGAGGAGCTGGCCTCCCTGCAGAGGAGCTACGGGGAGCAGAGCGACGAGGTCTCCTCCCTGCAGAGGAGCTACAAGGAGAGGAGCAGGGAGCTGGAGCACACCAAGGACCTGCTGCAGACTGAGCTCCTCAGTAACAGGTAGGGCACGCATGCACATATAACACACACACACACACACACACACACGCGCACGCACATATAACGCACGCACATATAACACACACACCACACGCACATATAACACACATGCACGTATAACAAACACACACTCACCCATTACCGTCATTACCGGTTGTTTTCAATGTATTGTTAATTATCGATTCCTGTTGACATTCATTTCAAAAGGTAAAGTACATAAATATACCAGCAAACATTGTCTATTGATTTTTAATATATCACAGTTCTCGAACCTATAATCTAGGCTTGCTGTCAATATCTAATTGCAAAGCTAAGCCATGAATTGGCATAATGTGAGGTCATGTACGGTGGTGTTGCCCCCACCCCTTCAGGCAGGTGGTGAGCGAGGATCGGATGGTGTCGTCAGACAGGATGTTGCGGATGAGGCATGAGCTGGAGAATGTAGACACCAGGCTGGCGGAGGAGAGGAAGAGGTCGGCTGACCTGCTGCTACAGGTCGGGAAACCCCAAAGTGTCTAATCATGACCCCCTGAAACCCTAACCCTCTAGCGTTAACTCAAACCAGAAGCCCCTCACGTTCGAACCATACTAACTTTACTCTCTTAGCTTCCGATGATCGTTATGCTTCCGAAGGGTATATTAATGTAATATAAATGTTAATGTTAAAATCCACCATTGTCTGAGGCTCTATGTGAAGCCTGTGTGAGTGTGTTCCCCCAGTATTATTAAATAATACAGATTATTACTAAGGCTTTAATTACCCCAAAAGATGTGTAACCTTTAACCCTTTTAACTGATAGTTTTAATCTGTCGTTTAGCGGTTAAATTGTTAATTGCCCTGGTACAGGCTTTAAATTAGATCGGAGATTTAAGAAAACTCTTACTTACTGTGCCAAAATTTGCCTACGGTAATTAATCTTAAATGATATATATTAAAATATAACCAAACATAAATACTGGCCATCTGTTTTCAAAACACTTGATTATTTCCATTAGGACTCCATGGCTGTGAAGGGTGCCGCTGCATTGGAAAAAGTAGTTTTTCTTAAACGAGGGAAGTGCCCTAAAAAATCCATTTTGCAGGACGTTCCTGGAATGGAAATACTCCTTTTGATCCACAGAACGCATTCATATGCAGTTTTTTTTGTTAGGCAACCTCTAGACCATAAATATATGGAAAATCGATGCAACGTTCTTCAGCAATGTGCGGTGAGGAGCAGAAAGTGTGTGTAAGGATGTGTTTTTAGCGCGAGTGTTGTTCTCTCAACAGGTGAATCTGCTGCAGAAGTCTCTCCTGAGCCGGACTGACGAGCATAGAAGGATCGCTACGCTAGAGCAGCAGGTACCACCGACCACCATGTGTGGATGTGGAAGATACTGGGTTCCATGCCCCTACTGTCCACGGTCCTGCCCGTTGACATCCAAGTTGCCCTAACTCGTTCTAAGCTCTTTAATGACTCATCTCTACTTCTAGCATTATAGGAAAGTAGAATCACATATATTAAGATTCAAGAATTTGATTTGCCATTTGCAACAAATACAATGGAATGCTTACTCTCCATTCCGCAGTATGACATTATAAAACACTATACTATAAAAATACTATACACAATAAAAAAGAACAATAAAGTGATTGATGGGTGATTATATACATCATATGTGTTATATTGTGCAAAAAGCATTTAAAGCATTTTAAAGTGCCAGTAGTGCAGCCGCATTATGAATACAGTGCAGTACAGTGTATATACTGCAGTATATACACTATACTGCAGTATACAGTATACTGCAATGTTGTGTGAGAATGGCATTGTATGTAGCAATATTGTGTGTAATATTTCTTGGAGAGAAATTAAATGCACTTTTGACTTCAGGGGACTAGTTGTTCTCTTACCTTCCTTTGTTGAAACACACTATTTTAAGTCGCTTTGGATAAAAGCATCTGCTAAATGACTGTAATGTAATATTGCATCTTTTTTGGTATTTTTTTTCTTGTATTTGTTTTTCGGTGTACAACAAGTGCCTTGTATGTGAACGTGTACATGGTGATCTGATGCTCCTCTGCTTCCTCCCTCCTCCTCCCACCTCAGATCCATCTGTCGGTGAAGGACTTTGAGAGAGAGAAGCTGGACCGCCAGAGCATGCAGCAGCAGCTGCACAAGGTCCTGAAGGAGCTGCGCAAGACCCGCGACCAGCCCGCCCGGCTCGAGTCTGTAAGGACCTTCCACCACACACTTTAAAACCTCAACTTGACTTGTTTTGTATTCCTATATTCACTTGACTTGTGCAAGATACAATATGTTTTATTGGCCATTTGCAACAAGTACAACGGACTGCTTACTCCCCATTACCTCCCGCAGTATGAATTTTTTTAAACAGTACTATCAATACATTTTAAACAATACAATAAAAAATACTATATACAATAAAAAATGTACATAAAAAAGAACAATTTAGTGACTGATGATATTTACATATTTAAAAGCATTTGAAGTGCCAGTTGTGCAGCAGCATCATGAATACAGTGCAGTAACGAGTCGAGTAACGAATGAGTCCAGAAAATCCAGCAAAGTATGATAGCGTAATGTTAATGACATTGATGGTGGCAGCACTCCTAGCAGTTCAGTAGGCACACTGCCTGTTGATAAAAACTATTCTTAAACCTGGTAGTTCTTGTGTGGCTACTTCTTAATTAATGTGCAATGTGACTTGAAACTAGTTTTACAATGAATGATTGTCAATGCACAGGGGACGGCAGGATAGCTCAGTCTGTTGGGACTTGGGTTTGGGAACCGGAAGGTCACCCTGATCAGGTCCCCGAAACAGCTTGGCACTGCCGAGGTTACATGTATGTGGCTAATAAAGAGGACTCAATCCTCCAGATTTAGATTCTTCCAGAAGTAAAGGGTAAAGAATCACCAATGTTTGAGTTATCACTATCTACACCGTCACTGCCGCATAATAATTAATGATTGAACTATAAGAATTCTAAATAATTATATCTTTAATACTTAAAAGTGACTGTTATCCATCTTCTGTTTTTTTCCCCTAAGAAACCGACCAACACTCGGTTCTCTGAGCCCAGCTCTTACCACGTGTCAGAGTTTGAGCGGCTGGCCATCATGGACCACCCGGGGCCAGAGTCCCCGTCCAAGGTGGGTCACCTCCTGGACGAGAGCTTCCTGCAGTGCTCCAATTGCCACATCTCATACCCCGCCAGCCAGCACCGAGAGCTGCTGGCCCACATCGAGATCTGCATGGCCTGATCCCCCTCCCCCCACCCTCAACTTTGTTTGTAAAATGTGTAGGCAGGTGTTTTTAATGTGTATTTACACTCCTTAAAGGGAATAGTTGGAAGCACTGACTTGCTTTTCGTATATAGGTTGATTTATGGTTGAATATACTGTATGTGTGTATAGTCTGTTTCAGTGTTTATTTTATTTGGGTTGAATATTTGGCCGCAACGTGTCAGTATATTTTTCGTCCTCGCCAAAGATTATTTTCGAATGTACAATCCTTTTGTTTGTCGGCTTTTAAATTTCAGATTTTGTGTTTTAAGTATTCTAGGAATGTATGTTTTTATTTTTATTTGTAAGGATATTACTATTTTAATGTACCAATCTGATCTCTTTGCCAGTACACATCTCTCTCATAGGGTTGCCATGAGAGATGTCTTGGTGGAGTTTCCAGAAAGCACACCATGAATACCTTCAGCTTACTCATTCGGCAGTGGTCCTCACCTTATCTTCAGCGCAATGTTTACAGCCCATAGACATCCCAAGTCCAGTATGAAGGTTATCGTTTTAAGGTCACAATTCTTTATTGATTTATAAATCTTTATTATCTTTTAATTTTATATCTTTTAATCTTTAATTAAAATCGCCCAACGGAAGAAGTCATTTGTGTGCGTCAGTGTACTACTAGGAAAAGCATATTATGCTCTGTCTCTGCGGGCACACACACACACACAGAGACGCACACGCACAGACGCACAAACACACACACACTTACAAATATATGTCAGTGTTTTTTGTCAGTGTGTGCCGATATATATATATATTTTTGTTGAGTGATTGATATAGTTTTCGTGAGTGATTTAAACAAGCAGGTATATATATATGTATATATATATATATATATGTATGTATGTATGTATGTATATATGTGGAATATATTAAGAGGAAACAACGAGTTAACAATAACACCAAAACACATTCAAAGCAGCTCTGAACAGGTGAGTTTGGTGTGATTTAAACAAGCAGGTATATATATAGGCGAGTTTGGTGAGTGACTTAAATCACTCACCAAACTCGCCTGTTCAGAGCTGCTTTGAATGTGTTTTGGTGTTTAACTCGTTGTTTCCTCTTAAATGTGTTTATGTATCCATGTACCAAATAAAGTCTAAAAGAATAGACCGAAGTTCTGTGGTGCCTTTGAGCTGGCCCTGGTGAGACATGCACCAGCCGCCACTGCACAAGGTTTTCCTTTCTGTTCGAGCTTTGCTCCTGCAAGCTCAGGAGGTCTTCGGCAAACCTGCAGAAGCCACATGTCCAGTTGCTGTGACCCAACGAGCCACGCTAGTGGTTCTTGCCCTCCACAGCCGACCGACGACAGCCCTCTAAGCAATGAGATTGGCATGAGTTAAATCTGTGTATTCAACTATTTCAGGAAGGGGCTTAGTGAAAGTCCTTCTTGTGTAGGTGGGTGGGGGGGTTAAGGTGCCCGAGAGCTGGGCCAATGCGACCGAGGTAGATTTAGATTGAGAGCAGGAAAGACCGAAGCACGGGCCAGACGCCAGGGATCAGTGACTTAGGGCAGACGTCGTGTACTGGCTGTCTCGCTCTCATCCATAGAAGCTGTTGGACAATTAGAACTGAGAGATGCAAACAAATGTAAATGCTATGTTTTTATTATTGGTATTTAAATATCTAGCTGTTGGTGATGTCTCAGGGTATGTTTTTTTTCCGGTGTCTTATATACTGTGCTGTACAAAGATTGTGTAATAAAGCTGAACATTTTGAAAAAAAAAATGATATCTTGGTGATATTCTAATAGGTGATACAATATATTTATTGGCCAATTGCAACAGGTACATTGGAATGCTTATTCCCTCCCACAACCTCAATACACATTTAAAAGTTTGAAAACGTCATCTTGCTGCTAGCTTTTCTTATCAATTATAAGCCCAATATTTAGCAAATTCAATGGTAAAAAGTTGTACATCTGTGTAGATTTGTGAGGTCACAAATAGATTTTTCTGCTGAAAATGTAAATGAATTTAAAAACTTTTTTCCTCAAATAATTTTACAATTAGAATTCATGAGTTGTTCCTTGAAGGCCTCATTTTTAAATGCTCCAGCTTTTTCTTAATGAACCAAAAAATGTTTGTGTAGAACTCAAATCAATCAAATAAAGCAGTACGGGGATAATATTTTATTTCACAAGGCTGTGAGGCCGACGGCAAACTTACAAAAGAACCACAAGTATTCATTCGCTACTCAAAGGGTAAGAAGTATTTTGTGTAAATACTGTCCATTCATCAGCTGCTAGATCCATGCCTCGCTATCGAGGTGGGAAGTGACCGAAGTAGAAAAACTGGTCTTTGGTGCTGGCGTAAGTCCAGAGTTACTCGACCCGGTTGAAAGACTTTTCTTAACTTGCCACAATAAAACGTTTCCTCAAACAAAATCTTAGAAGCTATGTTATATGTCAAAGCAATGTCAAACTCCTGTTGAAAAGGAAACACCAGGTAACCAGTAGTGTTGAGTAATGACCGCTACAGACCAGCGCTGTAGCTCTCTTATGTCCTGATGTTACAGTGTTACATTGGCAGCTCCGGCTCTTGGCAGTAACCTGTATGCAAAAATACAAAAGGGTATCATTAAATGCTAATCTTTTATTGAAGTAACATCTTGTCATCATGTAACATCATTATTGCACAGATCCCAGCTCGTATATCCGAATTAGAACCTAATAGCAACATAAAAACTCTAAATAAACAACTCTAACCCATTACCAAATCAAGTTTGTCGCAAACTCTTGAGATGTCTATTTAACCAGTTAACACGGGCGGACTGGCGACCCCATGCCAACATGATTCTGCCGAAACCCCAAGTCCCCCGTCTTACGTACCGGTGTGGTCTACGCGTCTGTATTTGCCGATCATGCAGAGGTCCTGCTTCTTCTGGGTCACGATGCGCTGGTCCTCGGGCCTCAGGCCGGTGGGGTGGCGGGAGAAGACGAAGGAGTATCCGTCCAGGCAGGTGCCATCGTAGTCGATCACCCGGCACGAGTAGTGCACGGCGTAGTTTTCGTAATCTGTGTCGATCACCCAATGTGCGTCATCTGTGCAGGGAGGTGGGGGCGGCGTGCAAAGGGTAAAGAGCATGTTGACTTAATCGTTAATGTGCATCTAGTAAACTGCTGTTTCAAATGTCAACAACTTCCCAACAGCGGGTGTCTGGTCATGCGACATTATTTGTAGGGAAATTCAGCTAGCAGCGATGGCTAGCTGAACCATGAATGTGAAGAAGGTCTTCTGAAGTCTGTCAGCTATCTAATGGTTGGTTAGCTAGCTAGCTAGCGGTCATTTGGGAGACATGAGCTCTTACCTCCGGTCTGGAGGTTGCTAGCTGCGCCCCAGTACTTCATCTTGAACTTGGCGGGGTCGGGGGTGTCCTCGAAGGTGGCGAACATCCTGGCGCACAGCTCCCAGTTACTGGAGGGAGGGGGGGAGAGATGGTAAGAGAGGAAGAACATAAGGTTTACTAGTTAGGAGAGAAGAAGTAGGGTGTAAGAGGATAGTAAGAGAGGAAAAATATGGGGGTTTACTAGTTGGGAGAGAGAAACAAGGGTGTTAAAGAGAGGAAGAAGATGGGGGTTACTAGTTAGGAGAGAGGAACGAGGGTGTAAGAGAGAGGGTAGTAAGAAAGGAAGAAGATGGGGTTTACAAATGAGTAAAGAGGAACTAAGGTGTAAGAGAGAGGATAGATAGGTAGGAATAAGATGGGGTTTACTAGTTAGGAGAGAGGAACTAGGGTGTAATAGAGAGAGGAAGACATCCAATGGATGAAACCCCTCCCGTATAGTTTGTAACCACATAAACGTCATCCTCCCGGTTCCAGCTGTTCATCACAAACTAAAAGAGACCACGAAGAACAATCTAGATGCAGCGTCCGTAGCAAGAAGAACCTACTTGAGGATGATGACTCGGCCCTCTGCGGTGGCCGTCATCGTGCCGTCCTCCTTGATGGCGAAGTTGGCCACTATGTTGTCCCGGAGGAACAGTCCCACGGGGTCCTTCTTAGCCACGGCGTACCAGGTCCCAACGTACTGCAGACAGAGCGCGAGAGAGAGAGGGGGAGACACACCATTTTGGTTGATTAACGTTTTTTTTGCTAACTCATTTATATAAAAGTACTTTCAAAGCAACGTACAATACTAATAATCCAAGTGACATGCAACACGTATTATCCACGTATATATTATAATAGTGTTTATTGAAGTAACAGTGACAACCCTTATCCACTTCATACTTATTTCTTATCCAATCCTTTTTATTTGCCTTATGATGCTATGTTTTTGTTCGTGTGAGATAAGAAGGAAGAGCCACCTGGATTAAAGCAGCTGCAAACAGCGCCCCCCTCTGGTGTGCTGGGTGAACTACACCCCCCATTGCCAACCCCCCTCAGGGACAGTGTTTTTCTGGAAGCACTGCGAATTCCTGATCTGTCTCAACAAACGGGTCTGTCTGTCTGCCTGTCTTTCTGCCTGTCTTTCTGTCTTTCTGCCTGTCTTTCTGCCTGTCTTTCTGCCTGTCTTTCTGTCAGAATATATATTATGGTTCTAAGCAAGCGATTCAAACATTAATCAATGTATAAAAACCTTCATTCCTACTCTGCAAGCTCAACTTTGAGAGATAATCAGGTGGCAAATTATATATTCCTAGATATCTCAACATTACAGTCATTTAGCAGACGCTTTTATCCAAAGCGACTTACAAAAGTGCGTTTCAACAAAGGGTGGTTATCAACAATAACACAAAGATTGTGTTGTTCTTGTTTCTGGCCCCTGACCATATTTTAATGTTTTTTTTGTATTATTCTGACCTTACCAACTTTCTACATGTTTCTGCATCTGCTTCCATAATAAACTTAAAATATGCCTGTAACATCAATGTCCCATTGAGTGTATGCACACCAAACAAGAGTCAGAATTCGTAGCTTGTGGATACAAATCAGTAGTCAATGTGGATATAAAGGAGGTTGTTTTTTGAGACTTAGATTAAAAGATTAAAAGTCTGTCATATATATATATTATATATATATCTATATAATAGATATATATAATAAATATATATATAATATATATATAATATATATAAATATCTACAGCATACAACAGTCTGCACCCTCGACCCCCCGCCACCCCGTATAAGGTGGGCCCAAGTGGGCTCTGGAGCCACCGGTTGGGAACCAACGCTGCAGCCAGCGTGTAGGGGTGGAACTCACCTTGGTGCGGTCGAAGTTCTGCATGACCTGGATGTTGGCCACCTGACAGTCCTGAGCCTGGCATACCGCCAGGGCACACAACGCTACAAACCAACGCAGCATTCTGCACTGTAGAGAGGGAGAGTTAAGATATGGATAGAGAGAGAGGGAGAGAAAGAGAGATTAAGAGTGGGGAGAGGAAGGTAGAGGAGACAGGGAAAGGGTAGAGAGAGAGATGGACATGATGAAAAAAAGGTAGAGAGAGGGCAAATCATGGAGAGAAAGAAGAGGGAGAAAAAAACACTTAACAAAATCATTCACAGGATAGCTTCAGTTTGGCATTCCTCCCGTAATAATTGTTTTTTAAAAAAGATTATAAAAACACTCCATGTAAAACGTCCCTAAAATGTTTCCGGACAACGATACAAAGCTTTGATACGAATCCATCATGAAACAAACGATTGAGCTCCCGGGTTAACGGGCTGTTCGCACCACAATGCATACCTTGTTACGTTTGAGCAAGAAACTGAAAAACCAGCGGGGACTGGGGATCGAAGGCTTGGAGGTCCCGTGTTTGTTCTGCTGCTGGCTTTATACAGTCCTCTGCTGTTGTGTAACCTGCCCCCCCCCCCTCCCCCCACCTCCAGACCTCCCCCCTTACCTCCAGACCTCCCCGTCTACCTCCAGACCTCCCCCCTTACCTCCAGACCTCCCCCTTACCTCCAGACCTCCCCCTTACCTCCAGACCTCCCCCCTTACCTCCAGACCTCCCCGTCTACCTCCAGACCTCCCCCTTACCTCCAGACCTCCCCCCTTACCTCCAGACCTCCCCCCTCTACCTCCAGACCCTCCCCCTACCTCCAGACCTCCCCCCTCTGCCTCCAGACCACCCCCCTTACCTCCAGACCTCCCTGTCTACCTCCAGACCTCCCCCTTACCTCCAGACCTCCCCCGTACCTCCAGACCTCCCCCTTACCTCCAGACCTCCCCCCTTTACCTCCAGACCTCCCCCCTCTACCTCCAGACCCTCCCCCCACCTCCAGACCTCTCCCCCCCACCCCCAGACCTCTCCGCTACCCCCAGACCTCTCCCCTAACTCCAGACCAAAATGCAAGAGGGACAGAGAACGAACACATAAGATAAGTCACATGACCCCAACCCCCAGCCCCCACTACAGAAATATTTACATGACTGTGGCACCAAGAGCGACTGATTTATGAGTAAAGCATTCTCCCCCCCCCCCCCACACACACACACAGCCGTCAGTGTTTAATCACTGTGGGCTTGTCGAGGTTACGAAACACACATCACTCATCACTCATCAAGATCCTGTCAGAACACACATCTGGAATTGAGTGTGTGTGCGTGTGTGTGTGTGTGTGTGTGTGGGGGGGGGGGGGGGGGCGGGGGGGTTGTTTTGTACTGTTTCTGAAAGCCTTGATTTGACACATCTATAAGAGCTCACACACTTCGCACCCTTCCCTGCACCCTTGCATGGATACACACATTAAAGAACACACACACACACAAACACACATAGACACACACACACTTGTCCCAGTAGAGTGTTGTGTTGTGCAGTTCAGTCCCAAGTTGAGACTGGAACGTGTCCCACCTTGTCCAGAAACCTCTGTCAGTCCACATGCTTTTCCCCTGGGGGGGGGGGGGGGGGGTTTGTTTTGGTACTGAAACGGGCCGAGATTCAGGCTGACGATAACCTTATCTGTGTGTGTGTGTGTGTGTGTGTGTGTGTGTGTGTGTGTGTGTGTGTGTGTGTGTGTGTGTGTGTGTGTGTGTGTGTGTGTGTGTGTGTGTGTGTGTATAACATGGTTATATAATATATGGTAAAGCTGCCATGAGTACGTTTTGCTCACTCCTGTTTGTTTTGATGAAGTTGTGTTTTGGAGTCTCATTGGTTCTTGGTTCTTGGTTCTTGGTTCTTGGTTCTTGGTTCTTGGTTCTTGGCAATTTAGAGCAAAAATTAAGCGTTAAAGAAAACAGTGGGTCAGTTCGGGAGCTAGGGGTGTATTAGAGTTGACAGAATTTGAGGTTGGGGGTTGTTGAAATCCAGGGTTTGAGAAATCTTACCTCCTTGAGTGAGTAATCAATGGCAAAAGCAATCGACCGAAAGCACAAAAAGTACAAGCTAATTATTATTAGTTCCTATTGATCTGTGGTTAGCGTTGCCTGGAGCCTTCTCCGGGTGTATGGTGGACAGACAGAGACAGACAGGAGGAGAGACAGACGGAGAGGGAGGGAGAGAGACAAGAAGGGAGAAAGACAGACAGAGACAGAGAGAGAGAGACAGACGGTGAGGGAGGGGGGAGAGACAGACAGAGACAGAGAGAGAGAGACAGACGGTGAGGGAGGGGGGAGAGACAGACAGAGACAGAGAGAGAGAGACAGACGGTGAGGGAGGGGGGAGAGACAGACAGAGACAGAGAGAGAGAGACAGACGGTGAGGGAGGGGGGAGAGACAGACAGAGACAGAGAGAGAGAGACAGACGGTGAGGGAGGGGGGAGAGACAGACAGAGACAGAGAGAGAGAGACAGACGGTGAGGGAGGGGGGAGAGACCCTTTATCTCTCTAATCTACCCATCTCTGAGACCTGACAAGACTGTTGCAGAACTTCAACCCCCCACGAGGACTAATGGCAGTGAATTTGAATGCTTGAATTTCAGGCTTCCTCAACCGTGCAAACAAATAAATACAGACTAAATAGAAGAACACAAGATATATATATATATATATATATATATATATATATATATATATATATGCAAAAAATTAGGGAAAAGTAATAAAGTTTTCAATACCCTTTCACCATCAGTGTATTCAACGGCCTAGCACTGTATCATAACTCCCTACCTTTACTTATAGTTGACATATTTATTGTTTACATACCTGTATGATAGCCATGTACATTTTTACTGTACTTAGCGTTTGATTTTCGATGTACTGTACTTGTGCTGTGCAATGACAATACATTTTAATCAAATCTAATCGAAGATGGCAGCATCACTGCCATCTTGTTAAAAATTCCAAATTCCTCCACAATAGAATGTTCTTTATGCCTGGTTAGCGTGAGGTCCTGGGCTATGCTAACAACCAGGTGACCGGGTGTCGGCCCCCGAGTCTATCCCACACACATCATCATTCACACCTTCAGGAGGCCCCAGCCTCAGGAGGCCCCAGCCTCAGGAGGCCCCAGCCTTGTGGAGAGACAGACACATCTGGCCCTATTGCATAACCCAGGCAATAAGCCAATAAGAATCCGGAATCCGAAAAAGTCCATCAACAACCAGTTGAGTTCATCTGAACTCCCCAATAGGAAAGTTGCCAAAATGTTTAGAACGTTTCATAACAAAATGATATAACATGTGAGTGTCAATAAGGACTGCCAAGTTTCTATGTGTAAGGGATATGGGGAAATGGTGTGTTGTTAGTGGAAGGCTAGTGTTGTGTTTGGCGTGGGGAGAGGTGTTCCAGAGAGAGTAGCGGAGGCTTGTGTTTACTTGCGTAGGTCTTCTTGTTTCCCACGGCCTGCACACCAATTAGGGAATGTTTTTTCCAATTTCCAGTGCCAATTTCTCTAGGGAAGAAGTACTAAGTGAAAAATAAGAACATTCAACAAACGTTTGTCTGATTGATTCAGATGTAGAATACAGTATTACATATTTTCATGCCAACATGCCATTTATTTTTGTAACTTTTTTGTCAAATCCACTGTCAGTTGTATGAGTGTATTAATTATTATTTTTAATTAACTTAAGTGAGTTGCCCTTCTAGGGATATATATCATTTATGCCATTTCTTCAAATACAATTATATATATATATATTTATTTATATTTATATACATACATTCTATCTCTCTGTCTCTCTCTCCCTTTCTTCTCAACTGTGAAGATAAGTGACCTTTGAATTGTGCACACAACTCATCCTTTTGGTTGCTGTGTTGATTTGTCCCTCTCGCTTATCACTTTCTTTGGATATCATTTATAGGGAAAGAAATCCCCATCTTCGTATCTGTTTATGTAACAGCCGATAGTAGCATTGCATCGAATCCCCATTATCTCTCTCTCTCTCTCTCTCTCTCTCTCTCTCTCTCTCTCTCTCTCTCTCTCTCTCTCTCTCTCTCTCTCTCTCTCTCTCTCTCTCTCTCTCTCTCTCTCTCTCTCTCTCTCTCTCTCTCTCTCTCTCTCTCTCTCTATGTATTTTTATCTGTCTGTCTCTCTGTATGTATGTCTGTCTGTCTGTCTGTCTGTCTGTATGTCCCTCTCCCTGTCTGTCTCTGTCTGTCTCTGTCTCTGTCTGTCTCTGTCTGTCTCTCTCTCTCTCTCTCTCTCTCTCTCGTTCCCTCTCTCCATCCCTTTCTATCTCTCCACTCTCTCTCTCTCTCTCTCCCTTCTCCCTCTCTCTCTATTTCCTCTCTCTCCGCCCTCTCTCTCTCCCCTCCCTTCCCACCCTCTCCTTCTCCCACCTCCCTCTCTCTCTCTCTCTCTCTCTCTCTCTCTCTCTCTCTCTCTCTCTCTCTCTCTCTCTCTCTCTCTCTCTCTCTCTCTCCCCCCCTTATCTCTAGCTCCCCCCTCTCTCTCTCTCTCTCTCTCTCTCTCTCTCTCTCTCTCTCTCTCTCTCTCTCTCTCTCTCTCTCTCTCTCTCTCTCTCTCTCTCTCTCTCTCTCTCTCTCCCTCCCCCCCCCTCTCTCTCTCTCTCTCTCTCTCTCTCTCTCTCTCTCTCTCTCTCTCTCTCTCTCTCTCTCTCTCTCTCTCTCTCTCTCTCTCTCTCTCTCTCTCTCCTCCCTCCCCCCCTCTCTCTCTCTCTCTCTCTCTCTCTCTCTCTCTCTCTCTCTCTCTCTCTCTCTCTCTCTCTCTCTCTCTCTCTCTCTCTCTCTCTCTCTCTCTCAGTCTCATTAAAAAAAGTCTCACTGTACGCCAAAGATAGTGGCCTTTAATTCTTTAAGGCCACCTCTCCACTCACACACACACACACACTCATTTAACTCCCTTCCATCCCCACTTTGCGGTAAGCTCATCTTGAAGCCCTCGTGTTGCCAGGAGAAGCCAATCAGCACCGGACCCAAGCACTAGACAGGACAGCAGCTAGCGGCTAACGGCTAATAATAGAGGGAGCCATTTTAGTTTTGGGATTGGACTCCCAGAGAGTGGGGGGGGTGGCGGGTGTGTCCAGAAATCAGTTCACTGTAAGCACATGCAGTACCACACCTGTAACCTGGATTTAGATTTACACACACACACACATACACACACACACACACACACACACACACACACACACACACACACACACACACACACACACACACCTGTCGATGTCAATCAACGGCAGGATGTGATTTCATCCTGGAATCAGAGCCCATGTGTTTATACAGACGGTTTTCATGAATCTGAATCTATAGTCGTAGTGTGGACAAACTGAAACTGGATCTGGATAGATTTGCATATTTGTATAATAAAGAATCTGACGTTATTTAAACATATTTGGCCAAGACTGACTGTGGATTATATGGCTTACTCAGGGATACATTGGTTTGGCATATGTCACTATTTCAGAAATCCTATGTATGTGTTTTAAAGCCATCTAAACCCATTTCAGATGATTTGCATTGTGGCCCGGGACTTCCAACGCAAAGGTACACACTACCTCCTTGAGTGAGACGCCCTAACACCTACCTGCTATTTAACTGACATCTCAATTCACCGACGTCTCTTTGGATTAAAGCTAAACAGTAATCGTAAATAATGTACTTCCCCCGCATTACGTTTTACCAAACAAACAAACAAACAAACAAACACTTTATTAACTCTCTCTCTCTCTCTCTCTCTCTCTCTCTCTCTCTCTCTCTCTCTCTCTCTCTCTCTCTCTCTCTCTCTCTCTCTCTCTCTCTCTCTCTCTCTCTCTCTCTCTCTGTGTCTCTGTCTCCGACGGGCAGGTTCTAAAATGATCGGCGTTGAGGATTTGCCGCTTAGTTTAAGCGCGCTTATAGCGAGGCTTTTAATGTTGTGACGTCACATTAATTAGCGGCCACTTTGATCCTGTCAAGCCCCCTAAGCCCCCGTTCTGCCTGCCTTCGTGACTCGTCCTGGGACCGCGGATGAGGACGCACCGTCGCGTCTGCTGACCAGCCCCGCATCCCCCGAAACCGCCCGTCCTGCGCTCCGCTTTGACTTTTATTTCCGTGCATGGTGATGCTTTTGTAAAAAGAAAATAGACAGAAACCGACGATATCAAGATGTCAGACAAGGATAGCGTGGAGAAGTTCTTGGAGAGCAATCCGCAGTTTGCCAAAGAGTACTTTGACAAGAAGCTGCGCGCCGAAGTGCTGTCGACCGCTTTCGAGGGGAAGGTCGACGCCAAGGATGCCGCCTCGTTCAAGGACATTACCGCCATCCAGGAGTCCTCGATCATCTTCGAGCTGGTAAAGGAGATGCAGAAGGTGGGCAACATGGAGCAGTCCCTGCACAAGGTCCTGCAGAGGGTGAGCTCCATCATCCAGGCGGACAGGCTCAGCTTTTACTGCGCTCGCTCGCGCAACGGAATACCCGAGCTCACCACTTGCCTCTTTGACATCACGGCGACGTCCACGTTCGATTCCAACCTGGTGCACCCCCGGAGTGAGATCGTGTTCCCCACCGATATCGGAGTTGTCGGACACACGGCGCACACCAAAAAGCCGCAGAGCGTTGCGGACGTTTCCAAGGTAACCTGATGATGACTGACGCGCAAAGAGAAAGCGTGTGTGCATTTACGCACGGCATTACGCACGGTGTGGCGCGCGTGTTCACCGTTTATTCGATGTTTAAAGAAATGAATTACTTAAGTACTAAAAGTCAATTACTGGACTTTCCTTTTGTGGAAAAAACCTCTTAATATGTCGTTAAGAGGTGAATTTCTTAGTCGCAACGCTAATGCTACATCTTGGATTAAGTGTAGTGTCACGTTTGAGGTGAGTAAGCCTATGCACGATATTTGTCATTTGCAAGACCTGAAAAAAGTAAAGGGTGTGTTTCTCTCTGTGAAGATAATAGATACATATCGATATTTTAGATTCAATATTTATCATTTTTTATTTATAAGCTTTGGTGGCACCAATATTAGTCAGAAGGACCATCCACGCTGTCTGCTGTCATTTGCACCAACTTACTAAGCAGTACACTGGTATTATGATTGATATATCTGTTTCTCATTTGTTTCAACATGAATTCATAATTAACAGCATCTCTCCATTTCCCCTCACTTCCCCTCACCCCTCCGCGGTCCAGCACTCCAAATTCAGTGACTTTGTGGACAAACAGACGGGCTACAAGACCAAGAACATGCTCACTTTCCCCCTTTTGGCCGACAAGGAAGTTCTCGGTGTGGTCATGGCGCTCAACAAGATTGGCGCCGACTCCTTCACCAGCGAGGACGAGAAGGTAAGACACCCCCTCCCCCCATCCCCCCCGGTCACTAGCTCAGGTGGACCGCTGCTCTGATGTTAATCCACAGATCAGAGACGGACAGGAGGAAACCATTTAGAGGAGATCACTGGAGTCTTAGACTTGCTATAAGCTGGGATCTCTCCGAGACCTTTCCACCACAAGAATCCCTTTCAGTGGACCCCATTCCAGTGAAACGGATCCTAAAATATATTTTAGGAAACCATAAACATTCCATTTCCCCGCCCAAGGTAGCATTTAGGATGCACTTTGATTCAGTTGTCACGGTGTCCCTAAGGTCTCCCCATCCAATATGGCCATGAGGTGACTAAGGCCACTGAGACACTTGTGTGTGTCAATGATAGTGTGATGCAGTTAATGCCGTGACTGAAGCATAGCAGTACTACAGGGTGGGAGATGATCTCACCTGACCACTAGCAGTGGAGAGGTGAGATGAGGGACCAAGGGTTAATGAGAAGGCCATTGTTGGTACAACAGCACATATTGGGATATAAGCTCTACTGTTATGATGAGGTTCATGCAAACCTAGGTGGTCATGACCTCGGTTAAACCAGAAAGACGGTGTGGATATTGAGGCATCGTCCAGAGTGATGGGCGCCACCTACTGGTCCTCCAACATCTCTACCGGCACCAGCTGGTCTCCCATCCAAGGATGGAGCAGACCAGCCCTGCTTAGCTTCCAGAAGACCCAGCTGTGTGAGGTGGTAGCCATGGTGCTGGTATACCATGTACCATCTACCGTCACTACGACTACTCATTGGCTTAACTAAACTCACGTGACTCTGTGCTGTGCTATGAAATGCTCTTTAGACTATTGACACCTTCAATTGATGAATGGTCAAACGTAAAGTTTCACAAGTCATGCGAACACAAGACACATGGCAGGTGGTACCAGAAGGCCTGGTCTGGCTTTATCCAAACACTGCTAAATCGCCCCCAATGCTAGGCCCAAAGCTAACGTAACGAGCCACTGTGTGTGTGTGTGTGCTGAGGGTGCTTCTCTTCTCTGGTCTGGTAGCTCTTCCACAGGTACATGACCTTCGCTCAGGTCATCGCTCTGCAGGAGTACACAGCCTACATGTTCAACGTGGAGTCCAGAAGGAGTCAGGTGCACTGCTTCACACATGCACCGAATGCACATATACACACATATGACATGCATGCATACACACACACCCATGCTAAGCATGCACTTAACTTACACACACATACACACATACAAAACACACCTGTACACATATCAGCACAAACACACTCTCACAGACAGACACACACGCACACACATACATACACATACACATACGACATGCACACACACTCATACCACACACACACACACACATACTAAACACGCACACATATGTACACACACTCTCATAGACACACACACAACCAGGCGTGCACACCACAATGTGCACACCCACACAGCCCATATGCTGTGGTTTATGTGGTTTAAGGATATGTTAAATGCAAGAACAATTAAATTATGTCTGACAGTTTTACATTTGTGTACATCAGCACATCAACACGTTGATGCTATTCAATTCAATATAACCATACAATAACATATTGCATTATTCAATTAACATAAAACCAATGCGGGAAAATGGCAGATCAGTATAGAATCCACAGGTGGTCATTTTCCAGAATTCCTACAATTCCCACAATTCTCTCTGTCTGTGATTCCTGGGCCAGGTGCTACTGTGGTCGGCCAGCAAGGTGTTTGAGGAGTTGACAGACATCGAGAGACAGTTCCACAAATCCCTGTACACCGTGCGAACGTACCTGAACTGTGAACGCTACTCGGTGGGGCTCCTGGACATGACCAAGGAGAAGGTTGGTGGACACGACCAGAGACCTTACGGCCTTTGAGAAAACTCAACCATGCTGGCCTGGTAGCATTCTATTTGTCCACGGTGATGGTGACCATTACAGTCAAAGGTCTGCCAACCCGTAAAATAGATACCAAGATGGTTTATTTCATTTACGTAATTAAAATGAATAAAAAATGTATATACAGTATATATATCTGTACAGCATCTTGGTTAAAAAAAAACCTGTTTTGTCAATAAAATAAACAAAACAATCGTTAGTTATTAAGTTGATATTCGGCGGATAAAATGTCTTCTTGTCTGTTGTTTTTCCCGCGTTCTTCAGGAGTTCTACGACGAGTGGCCGGTGAAACTGGGAGATGTGGAGCCGTACAAAGGGCCAAAGACCCCGGATGGCAGGGTAATACACACACACACACACACACACACACACACACACACAGAAGTGTGTGGCTTGAGTTTGTTTTCTTCGTGCAAGAAAAGATCTTCAATGGGTTATCTTTTTTTTTCTTTTTCAATAGGAAATTAGCTTTTACAAAATCATTGACTATTTGCTGGAGGCCAAAGAAGAAATTAAAGTCATCCCGTGAGTAAACGCATTCAACGGTATTACATTTGACGGATTTTCTCAGATGTAAAAAAAAACTTGAATTAACCGTAATTCAACATTTAAATCATCTGAAAAACACTTTTTGGTGTTTTGGCTCACACACGTTTTGTCCTTGCGTGACAAAATAAGCTATTCATAATGAAGACAATATATATATCTATATATATAGATATATATATATATATATATCTATATATAGATATATATATATGATAATATAATCACTGTTGTTTTGCTCCAGGTCTCCTCCAGTGGACCATTGGGCTTTGGTCAGCGGCCTACCGACCTACGTAGCTGAGAACGGATTTGTACGTTGTTCTATAAACTCCTTTCTCTGATTGTTGATATATGCTATATTATATCACAATTACACTGCTGCTACTAGTGATACTATATATATATACTATAATGTTAAAATTATATTGTTTCATATTATTTACTACATTGTTGTTTGTTACATCTATATATAATCACCCTCAAACAATAATTGATTATAATGCCCTAATAATTATTTAATGTATGTTTTAATGTGTGCATACAATGATGTGTTCTCACGTTAGAAGAGCATATGTTTAAAACACAACTTCTAAAAAGGCATAATATTCTGTATATTTCTTTAAATAAAATTAAAATGAAGTGCATGTATCATGTAACGAGAACTCATTCTGAATTGATAGTTTTGTCCTGATATGTGATATAATTCTACTTCCTGTGATGTCATTCTACTTCCTGTAGATCTGCAACATGATGAACGTAGCAGCAGATGAGTATTTCGCTTTCCAGGTAAAAGAGACTTTGATTTTTGAGCTCAATTCCTTCCATTTTTGATATACATTCATTACATGCATGCACACACCTTTACACACACATAATAATACAGTAACACATATAATAACAACCAGGATATTGTTTGACCGTATGT
>CM051014.1:20686363-20688863 GCA_027704905.1 Muraenolepis orangiensis
TCTCTCTCCCTTCCTCCTTACCTCTCTCTCTCCCTAGTTATCCATGTCATGCTTCTGTCCATCTTTTACTGTTCCAATATTAGGAAGCTGATTGTGTGTGTGTGTGTGTGTGTGTGTGTGTAGGAAGAGAACCATGTTCCAGAACATCGTGAACGCCACGGAGCCGATGACAGACGAGAAGGAGGCCACGGCGTACATCTCCAACAACCCCGTCCGCAAGGAGATTGTCATGTGTGTAGAAAACATCCCATAATAACTCACTAACTACACAGTTTGTGATTATGAAAACCTTTTGGGCTTAAAAACCACTGCCTCATAGATGTTATTCCCGAGTTTGGTTTTACCTTCGATAAATTAACCCTGGTATATTGCTAGATAAATACATGTCCATTATAGTGTATGTTTTCTGAACTAAAAACCTCAAAAAGGAAAAGTTGAAAAAATGTGAATAGAGGTACATACCACTTCTTTATTAGACTCTTTTCATTGTCTCTCTGTCTATCTCTCTGTCTCTGTCTATCTTGCTCTCTCTCTCTCTCTCTCTCTCTCTCTCTCTCTCTCTCTCTCTCTCTCTCTCTCTCTCTCTCTCTCTCTCTCTCTCTCTGCATCTCTCTTTCTGTCTCTGTGTCTCTCTGTGTCTCTCTGTATCTCTCGCTCTCTCTCTCTCTCTCTCTCTCTCTCTCTCTCTCTCTCTCTCTCTCTCTCTCTCTCTCTCTCTCTCTCTCTCTCTCTCTCTCTCTCTCTGTCTCCCTCTCTGTTGTCAGGGCGATGATGATGACTGGCTGTGATTTGTCGGCTATCACCAAACCTTGGGAGGTTCAGAGCAAGGTGTGTGACCTTGACAGAGCATGACAACTGATATAATATGGAAGGTGTTTCAGCTGATAATCTCTCTCTCTCTCTCTCTCTCTCTCTCTCTCTCTCTCTCTCCTCTCTCTCTCTCTCTCTCTCTCTCTCTCAGGTCGCTCTGATGGTGGCAGCCGAGTTTTGGGAACAGGGTGACTTGGAGAGAAATGTTCTGGACCAGCAGCCTATTGTACGTTTATTTGGTCTCTTTTGTCTCCTCTCTCTCTCTCTTCTCTCCTATCCTCCTATTGCATTTTATAAATTGCATTTTTTATTTTTATTTTATATTCTTTATTCTATTTTTATTCTATTTTTATCTATTTTTATCTTATTTTATAACTGCTGTCTGTCGTCGGGTATTGTACACAAGATTTTCACATCACTGCTTTATACTAAACTGTAAACTGTGAAGTGACAATAAACTTGACTTGACTTGACTCCTTTCCTCCCCTCTTCCCTCTCATCTCCTCTCCTCTCCTCTTCCCTCTCATCTCCTCTCCTCTCCTCTTCCCTCTCATCTCCTCTCATCTCCTCTCCTCTCCTCTTCCCTCTCTTCTCCTCTCCTCTCCTCTTCCCTCTCATCTCCTCTCCTCCCCTCTTCCCTCTCATCTCCTCTCCTCTTCCCTCTCTTCTCCTCTCCTCTTCCCTCTCATCTCCTCTCCTCTCCTCTTCCCTCTCTTCTCCTCTCCTCTCCTCTTCCCTCTCAACTCCTCTCCTCGTCTCTTCTCTCCTCTCCTCTTCTTTCTTCTCCTCTTCTCTCTCCTCTCCTCTCTTTTCCTCTCCTCTCTTTTCCTCTCCTCCCTCCTCTACTCTCATCTCCTCTTTCCTCTCCTCTTCCTTCTCCTCTTCTCTCAACTCCTCTCTCCTCTATCTTCTTCCCTCTCCTCCTCCTCTCTCCTCCTCTCCTCTCCTCTCCTCTCCTCTCCTCTCCTCTCCTCTCCTCTCCTCTCCTCTCCTGCATATAAAATACAACTTCATAACACTGTCACTCACATGACTCTCTTCTTCTTCTGTCTGTCTCTCTCACAGCCCATGATGGACAGAAATTGTTCCGCGCAGCTACCCAAGATGCAGTGCGGTTTCATTGACTTTGTGTGCTCGTTCGTATACAAGGTAAATGAGAGATCAGATTTATCTGTATAATTCACCTTGTCTCGACCATATCTAATGCTCTTTACGGGAACAAGAAAGGGTTTTGTGTAAACAGCAGTAAGACGAGATGCCCTTCCAAAGTAAAGGGCTAAATTAATGTTCTTATGTATTGTTATTTGTTAGCTGACACGAACATCGATTCAAAATATTTGGTATGGTTTTAATGCCGACATAGCTAGCATGCTGAATACATCCATACATAAGCCCCTTTCACACTTGCAGTCTGCCCTGTAAATGTTCCGGAAACATTCCTGTATGGGGTTGTGGTGTGAATGGGAACACGGATTGAAATCCCAGAAAATATTTTCACCAGACCTAGTAACATAAGTAACCTACCATGGACACTGGAACACGAGGCAAGGCCACGCTTTTCTGGGGATTTGATAACAATATCATTACCACTTCTTTTGTTTGCAAACAAGCTAACTTTTTTCCAAGAATGCCTGGGAACTGGACAGGTTCAGAAATAAGGGCTCCTCTGTCCCTTTATTTCTTCTTCTGT